>BMAO01024441.1:0-370880 GCA_019973975.1 Trichonephila clavata
TGATTTGGAATGCTTTTGTACAAAGTTATATTGAAAAAACCGTCTCGTTCTTAATTTTTGCACACCAGTGTATCTATATATATAAAGGAGAAAAGCTACTGACTGACTGACTGACTAATCACGAAATCTCTGGAACTATTTAACCTACAGACTTGAAATTTGGTAGACATGTTCCTTTGATAGAGTAGACATCAGCTAAGAAAGGATTTTCCGAAATTCGAAACGCAAGGGGCGTTACGGGGGGTTAAGGGATTTAATAACAATTGTTTCCAGGTTTAAACTACTTGATGTACAATCTTGAAATTGGGTAAGCGGATTCGTTTCAGACAGTAGAGATCCGCTACAAAATGAGTTTGCTGAAAAATCGACCCCCAAGTGGCGTTGCAGGGGCTTAGGGGGCGTTAGAGATAATTATTTCCATTTTTAAACTATTTGACGCACTGTCTTTAAATTTGATATATAGAATCCTTTCGTAGAATGATGATCAGTTACAAAACGGGTTTTGTGAAAACAGACTTCTAAGTGGCGTTGTGGGGGATTAAGGGGCGTAATAGATAAATATATCCGTTTTTAAACTACTTCACCTACCTGCTTGAAAATTGGTAGGTAAGTTTCTTTCCTGGAGTAAATATCCGCTACAAAATGGGTTTTGGGAAAATTGACCCCCAAGGGGTGTTGCGGGGGCGGGGGTTTAAGGGGCGTTATAAATTCCTATTTTTAAGTTATTAGACGTACAGTCTTGAAACTTAGTAAGCAGATTCCTCTCATAGGGTAGAGATACGCTAAAAATGGGTTTCGTGAAAATTGCCCCCAAGTGGCGTTGAGGGGACTTAAGGGGCGTTATAGATAATTATTTCCATTTTTAAACTATTAGACGCACAGTCTTTATATTTGATAAAGAGATTTCTTTCATAGAGTAGAGATCAGCTATAAGAAGGTTTTGTGAAAACAGACCTCTAAGTGGCGTTGCAGGGGAATAAGTGGCGTAAGAGATAAATATTTTCGTTTTTAAACTATTTGACCTACCTGCTTGAAAATTGGTAGGAATGTTTCTTTCATGGGAGTAAATATCCGCTACAAAATGGGTTTGGAGAAAATTGACCCCCAAGGGGTGTTGCGGGGGGTTAAGGGCAGATATAAATAATTATTTCTTTTTTTAAACTATTAGACTCACAGTCTTGAAATTTGGTTAGCAGATTCCTCTCATAGGATAGAAATACACTGCAAAATGTGTTTTGTGAAAATCGACCCCTAGGTGGTGTTGCGGGGTTTCAAGGGGCGTTATTGATAATTTTTTTGCATTTTTAATTAATTGGACGCACAGTCTTCAAATTTTGCTAAGCAGATTCCTTTCATAGAGTGCAATTCCCCTACAAAATGGGTTTTGTGAAAACAGACCCAGAAGTGGCGTTGCGGGGGCTCAAGTGGCGTTATAGACAATTATCCCCATTTTTAAACTGTTAGACGTACAGTCTTGAAATTTGATAAGCAGATTCCTTTCGTAAAGTAGAGAACCGCTACAAAATGGGTTTCGCGAATATCAACTACTAAGTTTAATTTCGGGAGATTAAGAGGCGTAATCGATAAATATTTCCATTTTTAAACTACTTGATCATCCTGCTTGAAAATTGGTAGGCATGTTCCTTTCATGAAATAGAGTTCCTCTAACAAAGAGTAAAATGAAAATTGACAACCAAAGATGTTTGCGAGGGGTCAAGAGGAGTTACAGAAAAAAAATTCCTGTTTTTAATTGTTAGACCCAAATACTTGAAATTTGTTAAGCATGTTTCTTTTGTTGAATAGGGATCCACTAAGAATGTATTTTAAGCAAATCACGTTCTGGGGGGCGTGCAGGGGGTTACTGGGACGTATTGACCAAAAAAATTCCTTTTTTCGAGCTACAAGGACTATAATAATGAAATTTGGTTAGCATTTTTCTTTTGTTGAATTGAAATCCGCTAAGAGCGGTTATTTTGGAAAACGGCTCTCAACGGGATTACAGGGATATTGATAGTAAAGCTTTTGTTTTTTCCTGTTAGATTTAGACTTGAAATTTGGCTTGCATGTTCAATGTATGGAGTAGAGATCCACCGAAATTTGGTTTTGCGGGAATCCACTTGGTTTATGGGTTATGAAAGAGCAAACATCATCTATACTTCAATTTTAGAGATTTTTAGAAATACAAATTAGATGAGTTCTGCCCTTTTTTTTGCGACAGTAAAGGTATAAGTATATTTTTCAATACAATCGAATTCTTAATGCTAGGACTTAGATATCAATAATTTATACATATATATAAACAGTAAAAATTTATAAAACATCATGAAATACCCAGCGAAGCGGGCGGGTAACAGCTAGTATATATATTTTTGTAGGAAAGGAGTGCAAGTTTTCTTTTACTTCTTTTGATTTTTATTGTAAGAGATGGCACCACTAATCGAAACCACGTGAATTTTAGCTGCGCGATACGATGAGGTCATGTATTTATAAAGGGGGCAGAAAGGGAAAACTGAGAGTTGCACCAAAGCTTGAACGAAGGCAGGTCAGAGGAAATCGGTCTCTCCGTTGTTTTGAGAAAGAGTACGTGTTTTCGGAATTAGTATGGTGCTATCTCGAATTATTTAAAACCCCTTGTAACTAGTAAATGTTTTAGTTGTGTTATTAATAAATTAAGTTATTTTAACTCTGCGTGCTTATTTTAACTTTAAAATTGAACCTTCCCCTAGACGCCGTCCCACAAATTGGGGGTTCGACCGAGAATTTTTAAACTATTCAAAGTTTTATCTAAGAGCATTTTTTAAAAGTTTTACCTCCTCATCGATTTTTGATTTCCTGAGCGGTACATAGACCTTGCCTTGCATCGAATAGAGACCCGGCGAAGCCTTCAGATGGATAAGAAATTTTACGAGCGATACGGAAATACTTCAGCGAGAAACAGTCTAACAGTGGAAAGGAGTCCATTGACTTGGTTAGAAACACGGAATCTTGGCGAATTTCCACGTCAGCTACAGTCAACCAAAACTGGAAGCCCAGCGACTCAACGAGATACTGAACGAATTGAACGGGATTACCTTGATCATTGAGGTCAACACTGACGAGAGAACCTTTGGAACTGCATCGAATTGCGAGTTATCAACACGAAACAAGATTTCCTGTGTCATTGAGGTCAACGTAAAGTGTCTTCAGAATTACATTGAATTGTGCTAGTATCCTTTTTTTTGGTATTGTGTGAGTAATAGGCGAAAATTATATAAATAAATGATTTTGTGTGGTATATTTCCTGTTCTGTGAATCTGAAATTGAATTTTGAAGTACTAGGTACTATTATTGGTTTAATTGCAGACATAGATATTTGATGTTCTTTTAGTTTTGGATTAATAACTGAGTACTTTCCGTATTTTTTCTTAGTAATCTATTTACGATAAATGAGAGGAACGCGTTGTTTTTTTTTAATAAAAAATAAAATTGATATTAACTGTAATACTGTTGTGTTTTGTAAAAGGATTTAAGTTCCGGGAATTCTTTAAAAAGTCCATTTTTGTCTATAATTGTTTATAATTGATAATTGCATCTTATTTAAATTATCTTTTGTTTCTTTTTAAGTGAGTAAACTTTTTGCGTGTCATTTTAATGGTTTTGTCTCATTTAACTTGGGTAAAAATTTAAGTTGTTCTCTGGGTCACCATTCTGAATATAAAAATGGCATTCTTACTCGCGAAAAGGAAAGAGGATTCGGTGTCACTCTCCGAGGATTTGGATCTTACTATCGAAGCAAGTATCACAAAATTGAAGTTACAGGAGCTGATCGTAAAAAGCCCAGATTACGTTGAAGACGATGTTAAAAAGATGCTTGATAGCATAGTGGAGGAACGTACAGAAAGAGAAGAGAGAGAAAGGGCTGAGAGAGAGAGAGGGCTGAGAGAGAGGATATGCGAAAGGATGAGAGAGAAAGACGAGAGTACGAATTAGAGAAGTTGCGAATACAAGCGCAACAGACTGCCGATATGCCGAATAACACCGAAAACGTTCAAGCATCGAATAAACTGTTTCACGAAACTTTTCATAAGTTTAATATGAAGGAAGATATTGGTTTGAATCTTACCTTATTTGAGCGTCATGCAGAACTAACTTTCTTACCGAAAAAAGATTGGGTTCAAAAACTTATAGGTTTAATACCCGTCGAAATTGCGTATCTGATCGCAAGAGAACCAACTGATAAGTGTAATGATTACGATCATGTAAAGGATTTACTCTTACAAAGATTTAAATTATCTCCGGAAAAATTTCGTCAGTTATTTTTGTTTCACCAAAAGTCCGATGAACGAACATGGCAAGATTTTCAACACGAATTACAGACTTATTTTGATGGATGGACTTTGGGCTTAAAAGTTAACACCTACGACCAATTACGAGAATTAATCATAGCCGATCAAATGAAGAAGAGGGCGCCGTATGATTTTCAGGAACACTTTTTGGACGAATGGTCTACTATTAACTCATCTATTGAGCTAGCGAAAAAATTTGAAGATTATGAGGACGTCCGAAGAACTATAGGGCCAAAGCAGTTAAACTCATTTGCTAAGAGATCGAACAATAACGAAAATTGTTTTCAAAGGCAAGAACGTTTTCACCTTGGAAATAATTGGAATGATAGAAAATGCTTTCAATCGACGAGAACTTACGATAAAAGAGTTAAACAGGTAACATGTAGCTACTGCAGGGGACCAGGTCACTATGCCGTAGATTGTACAAAGCGCAACAAGGGTACGAAAATCAATAAATCTTCAAGCTCTCCGGTCCAGATCTGTTCTCGAATTCAGCAAGACAGAATTAAGACCAGGAAAATAACCATCGGAAACAAGACTTTTGAGGCTCTAATCGACACTGGAAGCTCAGTTTCGCTCATTCGTGAAGATATAAGCAAAGGAATCATCGAGCAATCGAAGCTCTCGAATGACATTGTCGTGTTATCTGGATTGGGAAAGTACGAAGTCAAAACAAAAGGATCGTTCCAACGGGAAATCGAATTGGATGGAGAGAAATATTCCGTAATATGACATGTCATGCCTGCGGTGCATTTGGAGTTCCAGGCAGTGATAGGATCGGACATTTTAGAACAAGCTTTTGTTGGCTTTGATAAAAAGGTGTTTATTTCCGTAAACACGAAGAGAAGGTGTGGTTTGTGAATACACAGGTTTATGAAGCAAGAACTGAAGACGAAATTGAAGTTAAACATGTTATCAATCCTCGAATAAGAAAGGAACTCTCTGAACTAATCAACAGCTATACACCTAAGAAGACCGAAACGACAAATGTATCCTTGAGAACTATCCTGAAGGATGATATACCAGTTTACCAAACAGCACGCCGTTTGTCGTTTCTGGAGAATCAGACCGTCAACAAGCAGATCGACGAATGGTTGGATAAGGGAATCGTGAGACCAAGCTCTTCTGAATATGCTAGTCCAATCGTGTTAGTCAAGAAGAAAGACGGTACCAACAGACTATGCATTGACTATAGGAAACTGAACCGAAAACTAGTCAAGGATCGCTTCCCCTTGCCACTGATAGATGACGTATTGGATAGGCTGTAAGACGCCAAAGTGTATTCCACGTTAGACTTGAAAAATGGGTTTTTTCATGTCGACGTAAACGAGGATTGCAAGCATTTCACCTCCTTTGTTGTACCAGACGGGCAGTTCGAATTTAATAAGGTACCTTTTGATCTCAGTACAAGCCCAAGCGTATTCCAAAGATATGTGTACAGCATTTTTAGGGAACTCATGCGAAAAGGCATCGTAATAATTTATTTGGACGATTTGATCGTTCCAGCTAAAGATGAGAAAGAAGGTTTGGAAAAACTAAAGAAGGTGTTTGAGGTCGCATCCAGATATGGGTTGGAGATCAAGTTTGAAAAATGTCAGTTTTTAAAACGAAAGATGGAATTTTTGGGTCACGTTGTCGAAAATGGAACGGTGCGCCCTTCAGTTGCGAAAATGATAGCTGTCAAGAGGTTTCCTGTACCAACGACTGTCAAACAAGTCCAAAGCTTTTTAGGACTCACTGGCTATTTTCGAAAATTTATTCCGTCATACTCTAAAATAGCGAAACCTTTGAGTGATCTAATTAGAAACGACAATCGATTTGTCTTTGAACGACCTCAAATAGAAGCATTTGAAAAGCTCAAGCAATTATTGACTGAAAGTCCAGTATTAAGTATTTTCCAGCAAGAAAAAACAACCGAATTGCACACGGACGCAAGTCAACAAGGCTACGGAGCCGTCTTACTCCTAGAGGCAGAAGATGGAAAATTACATCCTGTTCAATACATGTCTAAGAAAACTACTCCGGCAGAGGAGAAGTATAGCAGCTATGAACTTGAAGTTCTTGCTGTTGTCAACGCTTTAAAGAAATTTCGTGCCTACCTTATGGGAAATCATTTCAAAGTCATAACGGATTCCTCAGCGTTTCAAAGGACTATGAACAAAAAGGATTTGGTTACTCGTATAGCGCGATGGGCATTATTGCTGGAAGAGTTTGATTATGAAGTTGTGCATCGTTCCGGCCAGAGAATGCAACATGTGGATGCCCTTAGCAGATATCCAGTCGCAATAATTACTAACGATACACTAACCGCAAGATTAAAAAGGGCACAACAAGAGGATGAATACACTCAGAGTCTAAGGTCACTGATTGAAACAAACAGCAATTCAGACTGTTTCGATAAAAACGAAATACTTTACAAATATGTTGAAGGTCGTGAATTGATAGTTGTACCAAGAGATATGCAAACTGAGATAATTAAGTTAACACATGAGAAGGGACATTTCTCCATTGCCAAGACTGAAGGAGTTGTGAAACAAGAATTTTTCATTCCCAATTTGAGCAAGAAGGTGCAAAATGTAATTGTTAACTGTGTGCCATGTATTTTGACCAACAAAAAGAGTGGAAAAAAGGATGGATTCCTCAACCCCATTCCTAAAGAGGATCTGCCATTAAGTACTTATCACGTCGATTTTATCGGACCTTTGCCTTCTACTAACAAGAAATATCAGCATATTCTCACAATAGTGGATGCTTTTACAAAATTTACCTGGCTTTATCCCGTTAGATCTACTTCCGCAGAAGATGCTTTGGATAAATTAAAATTGCAACAAAAGACTTTTGGTAATCCCAAGAGAATAATAACAGACAGGGGTTCTGCTTTTACTTCTGGAGCTTTTGGAGATTATTCTACTAATGAAAACATTCAACATTTGCAAATCGCCACCGGAGTACTCAGAGGGAATGGCCAGGTCGAGAGAATACACCGAACTATTATTCCCGTTTTGACCAAGCTGTCAATTGAGGAGTTTACCAAGTGGTTCAAGTTCGTAGACCAACTTCAAAGAATTTTAAATAGTACATTTAATCGTAGTACTAAGTGGTCTCCATTTGAATTATTAATTGGCGTCACCATGAGAAACAAGGAAGACCTTCGCCTGAGGGAGTTAGTGATGGACGAAATGATGGAGGAATTTCAAGAACAGAGGAACCAATTACGACAAGACGCAAAGAAAAATATCCAGAAGATACAGCCAGAGAATAAAAGAACCTATGACAGGAAGCGAAGGAAGGCCCCTAACTACCAGATGGGTGACTTGGTGGTCATTCAGAGAACACAATTTGGGACAGGTTTGAAATTAAGGCCTAAGTTTTTGGGACCATATAGAATAGTTAAAGTAAAACCTAGAGATAGATATGATTTAGAGAAAGTGGGTGATCATGAGGGACCTAAGATAACAAATTCATGTGCTGATTTAATGAAATTTTACTCACCATGATGATGTATTTTTATTAAAAGGGTTTTCTATTCTTTTTAAGAGAACATAATGTGTATTAATGTGTTTTTTTTTTGCTATTAATATTTCATTTTTGAGAGTTGTATCCTTATTTTTAAATTTGAATGTCTATCTTGGAATTTTTATCTCCGATTAATATTAATTTTGCAGAGGCCGATATTTTATTGTATGGTATGTAAAATCACTGAGGTCAGTGATTCCCAGGATGGCCGAACTTGTAGGAAAGGAGTGCAAGTTTTCTTTTACTTCTTTTAATTTTTATTGTAAGAGATGGCACCACTAATCGAAACCACGTGAGTTTTAGCTGCGCGATACGATGAGGTCATGTATTTATAAAGGGGGCAGAAAGGGAAAACTGAGAGTTGCACCAAAGCTTGAACGAAGGCAGGTCAGAGGAAATCGGTCTCTCCGTTGTTTTGAGAAAGAGTACGTGTTTTCGGAATTAGTATGGTGCTATCTCGAATTATTTAAAACCCCTTGAAACTAGTAAATGTTTTAGTTGTGTTATTAATAAATTAAGTTATTTTAACTCTGCGTGCTTATTTTAACATTAAAATCGAACCTTCCCCTAGACGCAGTCCCACATATATATATATATGTGTGTGCGTGTGTGTGTAAGTTTCAGCACTTGGTGATTGATTTTATTCAAAAACATTCTAATAAGTTTCACCTGTTGATATAAAAAGAAACTTGAATTCCTAAAACTAAGTGGATTTTCCACGGAAAGCATTTTTAGTGGATCTCTAATCAACAAAATATCAACAAAATTAACATGCTTGCCGAATTTGAAGTCTAAATCTAATAGTTCAAAAATGAAAATGCTTTTATTAATAAGCCCCATACCTACTTTGAGAGTCGCTTTCCGTAAGACCCGTTTTAGCTGATTTCAATTCAATAAAATAAACATGCTTACCGAATTTAATTTCTGTAGATTTTCTCGTTCGAATTCTGGAAATATTTTTATCTTTTCGCCGTAGTAACTCCCCGTTCCCCACATAGGAGTCGGTTTCAATGAAATAGGCTCTTAGTTGATCTCTCTTCAACACAAAGAAAATGCCTACCAAATTTCAAGTCTGTAGGTCTAATACTTCTGGAGATATCGTAATGAGTGAGTGAGTGCGTCACTTTTCTCCTTTATATATATACGTTACCGGCAAAGTATGAAATCCGGCATTCTATAGAATGCTTAATACTAGCGGGCAATGTATGGAATGACTCATACTACACACATTACCGAGGCATTCTATAGAATGCCTAATGAGAAACCGGCAAACAGGGCCGATCCTAGGGGGTCGGCCGCCCGCATGCAAGTATCTAATCTGCCGCCCTTCTAGAGAATTTTTCATATTTTGACTAATACTTAACGTTGTCGCTTTTAACTCTACCTACATTAAATTAAAACATTAAAGAAATGTAAATACAATTCTAATTGCAGAACTCTTTTTTTTTTACCAACTAATATGTCATAATAGCGACAAAGTACTTTAATTAAACAATAAACAAACAAAAAGTCTTTGAAATAAAAATAGACACTTTATAATTAGAAATGCAAAATAACTTACTCAGATAATATAATTCAATAAAAAAAAGTACTGAAGCATAAATCTCGTGAAACGAAAAGTATATAAATCAGTCCTTGTACAAAGACTGCCTAGTAGATAGCTATAAAATAATTTTTCTGGCTTTCTGAGAAGCAAATTTGTCAATAGTTTCGGTGAAATCCATTTTTTCTGAGGTTTCAGATTCAATAGCAGGGGTGAGCATACTTTTCCAGAGTACGGGCTGCTTCTAATGTTTTTAAGGTGTTGCGGTCCACCCAGTGGCGTAGGTGTGGCCATTCTGTATTAAAATTGTATGTTTTCTTTTCTTAACACTTGTTTTAGACATTGTATCCCTCTTTTAAAATAGGACAGATTACTTAGACAGTGGAACGTGGATGTATTCAATGCAGCGTGCAGAGGACATACGTGGACGAATACATCTGAAATCAAAGTATGTACTTAATTTGTTCATTGCCATGTCCCGCTCCATCGTGGGACATGACTTCGATACGGAACAAACGTGGGATGGAGCATCATGTCGTCATACCCAGTCCCATGCTATCGCGGGAAGGGCGAATCATCAACAATTATTCTCCCTTACATTCGGCGTGTAGGAAAAAATTTATTTATACGGCATCGCAGTGATCCAATGCCATCGTGTGTTTCCAATTAAAAGGTACATGAGTCATCTACACATATAAATCAAATCATTTAGGCAAGTAACCACAGTCGAATCGATTGTGAAAAGCTGATTCTCTAGTCTAGCTGACGTTAGTGATCCAAAAAAATTTTTTTTTTACTGTGTGCGTCTTAGGTCTTAGTGAAGGTGGTCATATAAAAATGTCTTAGCGGTCCACTAGTCGATCGCGACCGACTTAATACCCACCCCTGTTTAATGGAGATGATGGCTAAATCTGAAAGCCTTTCTTGTGTCAAATTATTTCTCGAGTAATTTTTAATAATTTTTCTGTACTGGATCTTCTTTACCCTGAAGCTAGAGAAAGAGTTAAGGTTAAAAAATTCTTATTGCTTGAGCAAAATTTGGAGATGACTATAATTTCTAATACCTCAATTGGCTGTTTTTATCTGGAAAAATATCTTTGAATGAAGTCATTTCATTAAGGCAATATGGTACCATCTTCACAATTTTTTTATTTTTAATATTTAAATTTAGTTTTAATTGTATTTTATAAAGGTTAATATTTAGTAATAATTCCATACAAAAATTTTTTAATTTGTTGCAAAATGTTTGCAAAATTTAAATTTTTTAATTAAACATTTTTTAAATTTCTAAGAATTTTTTAAGTATGTCTCTTTTTTTAAAAAAACTTTTTTCTAAGTACCTTATAATATACTACATAAACTGTGGATGGGTTTTCTTCTGCTGCTGCTCTTTAATTTTTTATTAATTTTTTATAGTTAAACTTCCAAAAATTCTCAAAAAAACATAAATTTTTATTTTGAAATTTTTTAGAAAAAGTACTAAACATGTTAGAGCTAATTCCATGCACAATTTTATAAAACATACATTTCAGAACATGTATAAAAAAATTTCAAGCCATACTTCAATTATCAAAAAAGCCCTAGGGTTTTGAATAATAGTAAATGTACAAAAATTCAACATGGAGAAATATGAGTTTGAAGTTTTCATTCCGTGAATAGCATGATATAATATTCATCGAATAGTCTGAAACTTTTCTGAAATGTTAATTGGCTTATTTAAAACTACTTACCATAAACATTTGCACAAATGTAGAAGAATTAAACAGTATACTGCCATAATGAATATATAGGGAAAAAAACAAATGAAAGATCAATATTTCATAAAATTTTATCTTAATAATTATAAAAAAAATAAATACACACACTTCAGAGCTAATTCCATGCTCAGAGCTAATGCACAACATGTACAAAAGATGTTTATGCCTTGAATTCTTATTTCCATGATTTTAAAAGCCTTCGTATGTTAAATATTGCACACGAATGAAAGCAAAATCAAATAACAAGAACTGCATATGTGCATTTGCTTAAATAAATATCTTAAAATATTTTATTAATAAAAGTGTTGAATTTCACACACATGGGATATATATATGTATATCACCAAAAACAGATACATAAAAATGGGAAAGTTTTTCTATTCTTGCGAATTAGATTTTTAATTATCTGAGTTATCAAAATGATATTTAGTATTTGTGCTTTGGGAGAATCCATTTTGAAGTTTTAATTTCATTCATAATAATGTCATAAAAAGCACGCAAAACTCTTCCATTTGCTGCTCCAATAAACAATTCCCAAACTAGAATTTTTGCAAGGAATTGCACAATTTTTTTTTTAAATGATTTGTTAAGGCTTATATATAATGTCAGTCTCATTTACGCGCGTTAGAAAAATAATTAATTTACTTTTTAGAAGGTTCTTTTCTAGCAGATAATCTGAAATGTGGGCGTGGTAGTTGCTATCCAGTATCAAATATTGCTCCATAACTTGATAAAAAATGCAGGTAAAGCTTTGAAATTTTGCAGGCCTGTTTATAAAGATTCAAGGTATCAAATATGCCAATAAAGAAATTTCGATAGTTTGATGATTTTTAGGGTACCATATCGCCTTAAAGGGTTGTATGCTATCGATATCTTTCATAATCCTTCCTTCCTCCTGTACCTGCAATTTAATATTCAAGTCTATTTCAGTCTTTCATAAGATCCTCATCAGGAATGTTGTGAAACTGACACAGAAAGCAGAATATCGAATACCACTCAGATAATAAGGTAACTCGTCCATAGCTGAAGATATCGCGATTTGCTCGAAAGAATTTGAAGCTGCTCTCATAAACAAATAAATAGACCAATTGCAGAGCTTCGAAATGGGAAATTCGGGGTCAATACCTAAATCTCTAGCAAGTGTTGTTACTGCATCGACAGAGTTATCTTAAAGTTATCATCAGATCTTTGAGAAGCTAAATATTTTTTAAGATTATCTAAGCCTTCAATGCTTTCCACGATGCTTAGGTTACGATTTTGAATCAATTTACTCAGTACATCAATTCTTGATGATAAATCCCACCAAATTAAAATTGAACACAAATTTAAATGTTTCAATTTTTTTTTCCTGTCTCTGATGGTATCTTCAATTAAGACATTTAATTCTCGGTAATAATTTTTTAGATCTTGTTTAAGAGGTCTAATAGTATTGATACGATCTTAATTCTTTGTTTCCCTTAACGATTTTAAAGTTAGACTTTTCACGTATTTTTTTTTGGTAAATACCATCGATATGGGGACGCAGAAAAATAATTACATACCTCATGTACCATATAAAAAATAACAGGAATTTCACCAATGAAGCTGGCAGCGCATTAACGACTAGATTTAATGTATGAGCCGCACACAACACGTACATACAAGATAAAGTAAAGTTTTTTTTCTTTTATCAATATAACATAGGTGTTGATGTAGTAAAAAATTTATCTCGTGTTAATGACTATACATTTGCTGGCAATTATTGAAATGGGTTATAGTTCGTAATATTAAGAGTGCGTTTGTGTGATATTTAGATAGAAAATCCTTAATATAAAAATCCACTTGAAATTCTCAAAAAAAAAATTTGCTTTCTTCTCTCCTCTACGTTAATTTAAAGTGATTTTTCATAGTTTGATAAATGTCATTTTATTTTTAATATACAAGTAGAGGTAAGAATAATAAAACCAAGAAAATAATTTTAAAAAATTTTTCATTAGAAATTAGTCTTGTTGCAAATTACCGTTATATCTCTAAAGGAAAAATATTTAAACCTAAACACCACATAATATATCTAAAATATGTTGAACTGATCTTTAAAAAAAAGTTGAGTGTACAAACAGATTATTTTCTACATATTTATAGCCAATTCCTGGAATGCGGGAAAAAATGTTTAAAATTATTTTTAAAAAGTATTTATAAACCTGTTTTATGAATAAAAATATATCTGAAATTCTTAGAACAACGAATAAAATAAAAAAATGATCTGGTCATATATCAAAACCGACATTAATAGACAGTTTTGATACTTAATTTATAAATGAATGTATCAGGCTAAATATTTGGAAACAATTCAACACGGCTTCACAAATTCAGTCTTAAACGTGATGCATACAGGAGATGTTATGAAGAATCATTAGATAGATAAATTCTGCTAATATAGAGAAAATAGTAAACACGGTGAGAGACACGGTAAGGGGCTAAATCAGCGTTTCCCTAGGGGGGCGCAAGCATATTGAAAAGTCGAAAAAAAAGATTATTTATAAAAAAAATATTAATTTACTGAAAGTAAACAAATAAATTACATTCTAACATAATAAAAAATAAAATACACTTTTACACTGATATAATCGGGTCACTTGTAACTTATAAATGTATCAGAACTACACAATACATTTTATAATTAATTTAACAATACTTAATTAAGAACAAGTTTAATAATTACAAGTGACCCGATGGGCTTGTCATATATAAAATTACATTAAATAACTAACACTTACCTTGATAATTTGTTCGGTTTATAATTAATCCCTTAACTGTCGATTAAAAGTTACGTGATTTGCTACCCAATGCCACATTTTTCCACATAGGCACGTGTTTGATATGTATTGGGGTAGGAAGAAAAGAAATGCATATAAACAAATTACCTGAAATAAGTAAAACCTTCTCAAACACTGTCAAGGTCCTTTTATTGCATTCCAAAGCCTTTGAAATAATTTTATGGATAGCAGCCGTATTGTAGCTTTAGCGTCAAAGTATAGTATTATTTAATTCAAAACATTGTTATTGTATAGAGGGAGTTCCAATGAAAATTATGATTGAATATTGGGTCGCAATTGTGAAAATTTGAGAATCACTGAACTAAGGAATTAAATATAAATTTCTGGCCTTTTTTGTTTCAAAATGCTTTGTTTCACATAAGGGTATAACTTACGGGAAACGTTTTTGAAAAACAAATCATCATCTATTAAAAAACAGTCATGGTTCGACGGTGCGAAGTTAGTCAGAGAAATGTTTGTTTTGTCTACAAATTCCTCATTGCTCAACTCAAAAGACAGAGCCTAGACAAGAACCTAATTTTTTCACAGATTTTTTTAAAAATTAATGTCAATGCATATTATTTACCTAAGGTGATTCGTGAGAAAAATGCGCTGATGTATGTGAATGTTTAGGCACCAGTGCTTTAAAAAATGACAAGATCTTGCAGGTTGTTTATAAGAACATTAGTGGGTACAACTGCACGCATCATTTACTTCAATAATAAAAGGTGCAAAAACACTTGTTTCTCCTCCTCATTTTTTTTTAAATAAACAACAAACCTTCACATATCTAAATTCCCCCCCCAGTGCTTTCTCAGAATACCAATACGACCTCTACTTCAATCTTCAAACTGTGTTTCTCGGAGCCCTGGGATTCCACCAAGCATATCCAGCATAATTCCACCAAGCATAAGCATTTCTTTGGTGTTTTTCGTATTTTGTTCATTCCCAGAAGGGAAACCTTTTCGTGTTAAGATGGGGAAGGGGGGGGGGAATGCATGAAAATACATAGCAATTTGTCAGGACCGTTGTATTATTTCGTGTCATCCGATATTTCGCTTTAAGCGTTTTCGCGTGAAACGTATTGCACTGAAGATCATAATTAGCCTTTAGTATGTTTTCTTTTATTATTGTTTTTAGTGCTATATTGTGAATCTTTTTATTTGAATTTATTTGATTATACGGCATCTTGTTACATTTTGGAATTTTAAAAAAAACGCATAAAACCCGCAATTTTTTTAATATAGCTCTAAAGTACCTGAAACATAAAATAAAATTTAGAATTTCGGTAAACTTTGCTAACATTAATAAAACAATTTCGAATATTGAAGTGTTTTTCAAACAGGCTTTGTAATGAATATTAATTAATCAAAATGAGCTGCAAGACTTTCTCTCAAATATTTGTATACCAAATACAATTACAAGAAACTACCTTTTAATTAAAGTGTACCATTTTTACTAAAAAGGAAAATGAGCCCTGTTAATGAGCCTTGTAAAACCATAAGCAAAAAAAATCGCTTCTTTCCTATATTTTGTTTTCTAAATTGTAAGGCTCTTATTAAATTGAAAACTTTTCATTTCCCCAAACGCAAGTTGATATTAAATACTCCTATGTCTTTGGTAATATTAACCATATTATATAGATATTTTCGTAAAACAGTTTTGGCAACCAACACACGGTGTACTAACATTCTATTTTTCTTAAACTATGCTATGTTATTGGGAAATTGAGATTTATTATGATTTTTCAATAATTATTTAAAATTCAGCATATTTATTCGATGTATTACACGTTTTATTTTTGGAAATTGTACAAAATTTTGCTTGTTTGATAGAATTATATGTGGCCCTCCCTGGTTCGCCACCCTCGTGCGTTGTACACCTGCTAGGATCGGCCCTGTCGGCAAAGTATGAAATATATCTCCGATTCGTTTCGAATATTGCGTGGCAAAACATGAGATTCTTAACCCGTGCCTCAGGCTCAGAATTTGTCATTGCACATTGCGGTGTGTTTGGAAATGTCAAAATACTCAATTTTACTTAAATTTGTTCAACAAAAAATTGTTTGTTCCCCGTGCTGGTTGGAACTTCTGAAAGAATTTTAAAACAAGTATATGCGAAATCACAATTTAAATACATATATTTTTTATACTTTGTGTCGAAGGATTTGCTTAGAATTAAAGATATTCCTGACCATGAAATTCTTTTCCTGTCAGTTGCAATTGCTCAATCCAATGGAAGCGACCAAAGATTTGTCAAATGTATGTGTAAAACAAAGTACCAGCATAAGAATTGTCATCACGTGAAAAATGTAAGGAAATGTAATTCAAATTGTTTCATTCAAGTCTACCATGTTGCAACACACAAATACATTAATTTTAATTTTTTGCTGTTTTTTTTTTTAATATGAAAATCTTGTTTCCTTGATAAGAAAGACATAAATTTTGTTTGATACAACTTTTATTTTCCTTTATGTATTTTGAATAATTTTTTTAATGGCACTCTCCTTATTTTGTTAGAATAACATTTGTATTTTTAGAAATGTACGTCATTGATGAAATAGCCTTTAATGATCCTTTTTTCATTCTTTGCCTAAATATCTTTGGTCATTCTATAGAATGCCTTGGTCATTCTATACAATGCCTAGGCAAAGTATGTAATAAATCTCATATTTCATACTTTGCTAAGAACGTCCGGCATTCTATGGAACACCGGCATTTCATACTTTGCCGGAAACATATATACGTATAAAGATAACAAGGAGTGATATGGTAATACATAGTATGCAGTGATATACATGTTCATATAAATTTTCTTTAAATTATATATATATATATGTAGTGATATAATAAGTGCATTGTTTAATCACTTTAAATAATAATACATCCATAAATTAATTGTGCAGAAATGTGAAAGGTAACTTGTATTCATTAAAAGGGTTGAAAAGGAGAGTACAACAGCTTACAGTCATCGTAACAGATTACAGTAATTATAAATCATCGGAATTTCTACATCATTTGGTGACTTAATGATTAGGGTGAAGATCACTAAAAAATAGCTTTCTTATAACTCTGCATAAAAATTTGTATTGTATAGTTGCTTATCTATACAGAGATAGGTAGAATCATTGCTGTAATTTCTAATGAATATAATTGATTTTTCTACGTGTGAGGAACAGGTTCTTGTTACAAATTATTTGTTACTTCTAATATTAAGGTAAGCACAATTAATATCTGAAGTTAAGAAAGTGAATATATTTTTTTCCTTATTCAAGCCCATGAATATCATGAAATCTTTCTGAGAACTCCTATGAACTTCGTGGATGTTTGATTACATAACTTTATTTTAAGGCCTAAAAGGTCCTTGAAGTACTGTACAAAGTACCACAATTCCGTATGGCAGAATATAAAATCTAGACAGTGTAAGCCAAAAAATATCACTTGGATATTTATCTTTCTTATCTTCATATACTCATACGTATGTATTCAATATTTAATAAGTTTCTTCATTTAAGAAACATGCCCTTACATGCCCTTGTTTTAGTAGTTTTTTCTTTCCTTTCTACATTTGTGGGTGTGGTTTGAAATGTTAGAACTTAATATTCAAATAAATAGATGCTTTAAAAAAAGAGCCAGATTTTTTATTTGTAATTGAAATGACACATATTTTTTAAATCTATAAAAACAACTTTATTTTCACGTTTTCTGTTCTTAAATCTGTTTCTTTTCTTACTTTTTTTTCAGTTTTTCATACTGATGGGCTTAGTTTAATCATCCATTTCGTTTTTAGATTTGAGAAGCAAAATATTTTTATTTTTATGTGCTTTTTAAAAAAAACTGCAATTCTTATTGATTTGTGGAATTTTTTTAAAAAGAAATCTCGCTTTCGTATTATGGGACATCATTCTCCAGGGAAAAAAATTCATTTTCATTTTTTGATACGCATCATTTTTTCGTTATTATTCAATAACTCTAAGGGCATATATTACCCCCCCACACACACACACACAATTATTTTTAATACTTATTTTAATTTTATTTACCAGTTTTGAACTTTTCGTTACATACAGAAATTATACAAATTATGTATCTAATATCCAGATTAAAATCAAACTAAAATCAGTGGCACGTAAGCCCAAGAGGGCTAAGGCCTACTGGGCACATCTCAGTTTTCATGACCTTGGGCACTAAGGTACATGAGCAGATGTTCCGGTCAGGTGGTCAGTCTGACGTGAAACCCCCAGTGTTTAGTTCCCAAGCAAGCTTAATACTCATTTATCGATCCACTGAAAGGATGAAAGGCTGAATCAACCTTGCACAGCCCAGGTTTGAACCCCGGACCTGCGGCGTGGAAGCGCGATACGCTACCACTCGGCCACTGGGGTTCAATATCCATATTAACAACCGTTTTAATTGAACTCCGATCCTTGTAATGCAGCCACGGATGCCCATTGGTCATGGCTGCGAACTCGTGACCGGCATTCTTCCGGCCAAGTCGTGGGTTCAAGTATTGGTGCTACTAAAGATCTTCATCGTAGAGGGGCTGTTGCGTGTTAAATTCGTTGAAGCTGGAAGTCTTTTGCGTTTTGCGTGGTGTAAAGATTAAGAAAGTAAAGAGTCTGCCAGTGGCGCACACAAGGGGGTGTCCTTGGGGTCCGGACACCCCCAAAGCCCTTGAGTTTTTTTCGATTGATGATAATCCTATGTATATTTAACGTAAAATTTAATTAAGTACTTGCAACAAACAATTTATTTTATTAATTAAAGCTAATTAGTAATTCAATAATTTATTTATTTTTTTCTGTTTTTTGTTAACAAAATCGACAGAATCGGAAGAATCAATTGGTGTTGTCTTGAGGTATGATACAAGTAGGGGGACGTTCAACTATGGACTCCCCCCCCCCTTGAAATATTTTTGTGTGCACTACTGGTGTCTGCTTAGATGTCCATGGCTCAAAACTATTAGCCCCATTACCAATAGTCCTGGGTTTTTGCTTCTGAGCCCGGTGTTGATTAAACAATCAAGCAACATGCCCTTATAATGAATAAAAAATATTAAAAAATAGTGTAAGTTATTTTATGTATTTTTAAAAAGATATTTGCCTCTTCTCAGAAGCCTAAAATACAAGATCAAGTGTTCTATATTTAATTTTACTACAATCGACAAAAGCTTCTATAAATTGTAATTCATTGTTAAAAGTCATTAATTACATTCACATACACCAGGAAGTTACATCGTAACCCCAATAAGATAATTGAAATTTAAGGAAATGTGAGAAACACATTTCTTTTGAGAAAATAACATTTAAATATCATTAAACTTCGCGTAAATTTTTTTGGTATATTTCTTTATTAAAATTTGAATTTAACAATTAACTTAAATTTGTGTTTCTGCTGTTAAGGAATATAGGACTTGATCCATTTTTTGCTGATAATTTTTCACGTATAAAATATGTTCCGTGTTTCGACTTCTGTATTACAAAAATAATTGGATTTTAAACTTTCGATTGCGAAGTCAGAATTAGATTGAATTTCTGAATATGAGGAAAACTTTAGAATATGAGATAGACTAAGCGTTAAATAGTGTTTGTTTTATTCATCTAATTAATCTACAGAACTTTCAGCTCTAAAGTTACAACAAAAATAAACCTAACTTCAGATAACAGAAAATAAATGTAGAAGGAGAAAGAAATATAAGTTACGACTAACGGAACTCGTGAGCTAACAAATTAACCTAAATCTATATTCGATGTAACATGAATTTAAATACGTCAACTTTTACAGAAAAAAGAGGAATGGTATTTCTTACTGATACGTATTCAAACAGAAAACTCTATTATTCTTTGCCTTTAATTTTGATTGCAACCGGGAGTAGCATTACATAAAAAAACCAACAAGAACATATACAGTCGACTCTCGATAATTCGAAGTTGAAGGGACCAATGAAAAACTTTGAATTACCAAGAGGGTAGGAAAAAACTCCCAAAATACATGAAGAGAAATTTTTTTTCTAACACATTTAAATTTGAAACTATGTAATAAAACAACAATTGTACATATGTATAGAATTATTTTAAAGTATTTTTTTAAAAAGTATACATATTATACAGTATAAATATTAAAAAGAAATTAAAAGTCCTGTATTAAAAGAATACATACTGTACATAAATAATTTTTTTTGACTTAAAAATCTGTTATCCTTTTTTTCTTTTATCGCATTCAATCTTTCTTTTTCAACAGATTTTTCTAGAATAAATGACGCTTGTAAAACGTATATATCAACATGATTTTGAAGGGAAAAGGGGCGTAGTTTGTTTAGAGACACTTTAGCTTGCGTCAGAGTTATCGGAGTCAACACCGATGGTTATCAAAGGGGCTACGTTACAGGAGAGACAAGCAGAGACAATACACGTAAGCTCCAACCTGTTTGCTACAGGACTCTACATGATAGTGAGTGTTTGAATTGTCGAGAGTTTTATTAGATCACTTCGAATTATCGCGTTTTATTCTGACCGGTTACAGATTTTACTTCGAAATATTGAGTGTACCTAAGCTTATTGTTTCAGTTCGAAGTATCAAGAGTTTTCCTAGGGGCTGAGCATATACTTCGAATTAGTGAGAGGTTAGTATTATCGAAGGTTTGAATTAGCGAGAGTCGACTGTAGCTCCCTTGTCATGTTTACATGAACTTCTTTGAAAAATTGATATCGTCTAACTGGAAAAAGTAAAATGGGTAAAACAAAATAAAACCATACTAAATAAAGTGAAACATAAATTAAAATCCTCACTTCTCACAGCTATTAAAAGAAAAGAAAACAAATTACAACTTTTCTATTCATCCCAAATCAAGAACAATTATCGAAATTTTAAATTCAACACAGTTATGTGTTGAATACAATTCAGTGTGAGTTCCTACAGAAATACGAACGATATCTCGTCGTGGAACGATAACTCAACGCACACACTTTTCAGCATGTCTCGTGTCGCCACTTTGAAAGGCTTCAGATATACGTATCCTAAGTTCGTCAACATCAATTGACAGCAGTGGAATGAGCATCTGATGCTTGATGTAGCCCCAGAGAAAAGAAATCACACGAAGGGTTATCCAGGCTTCAAAAAGGTCATTGATGTAAAACAAAGTCTTGTGGTGATCAGTGGCCAATCCATCAGTGTGGCAATTTGTCATTTAAAAAAAAACAAGAATAACTAAGTGCCCGTAGGGGGTGCACCTTCCTGCTGTAGAGTGCAATCACCAGATTCTACTTCTAACTTTTTAAATAACCAAATCTGTAAAATATCTAAATAAATAACCTCGTTACATATAACAGTCTTTTCATGCAAAAAAAATGAGTCGAAAATTTTGTTACGCGCCAACTTTGTGAATTTTCAACTGTCATTTTTTTATTTCCAATGAAAGATGAGATAGTATTTTACTTATAGTTTCTCTTTTAATAGCCCTGCAAAATTGAGATATTCGCTTACGTGCGAAAACTGCCTTTAATGCCTATCAGATAAAAGTGTAATGGGTTCTATCCAGGCTTTCAGTAATCCTCTTGGTTAAAAATTCTTTTAACTGTGATTTTAGTTGAAAACCGCTTTCCGTAGAGAGGACTTGATTTTATGTAAATGTAAGCTTCTATTTAAGTGCTAGTCGTGGAGTAGGCGAGAATGGTTTAAATAGAGTATAAGAAAAAAGCGTAGTGTGAGCGACCGGGGTGGTCGCACTTAGTATTATTAATTACAGAAGGGAAGATTAAGTGAAAGAGAGAAGCCGTCCACCTTACGGGTTACGATTAAGCATGTGTTGCAGTAAGAGTATTCAGGACAATAGATAGGTGCTCATTATATTATAGTTAGATTAATAAGTTTGATTGCTCCTCGGGTTTAACTATTATAGAGCATTCTCAGTAATCTTCATAAAGTCTAGTAAGTGTTAAAAAAATAAAAGTGTTTAATCTGAAAAATGTCTGATTCTTACTCGAACTCTCTCACACCCGCGATAGAAAGATCACGACAAAGGAATTTAATTATACATTCGCACATTTTCTTGAAAATTAAAATCAGAGCAAATCTTACAAATTGGTAAATTTGGAAGAAGAAAAAAAGGATTTATTCATAGAATGCTTTTAAATTTTAAAGACATCAGCCATTAATTGATTCATCCACCAGAATTTCAATTATTTATTTACATTGAAGTCATTTACCATCTAAAATCGTGATTTAAGTCTTGCTCTGTGGCATTAGGTAGTATTTAAGCATTACATGTTTTATGGCATTACAGCTTTTATTGTTTACTTATTTTGATTAACTTACGTTAAGGTATCCGAACACGTTGAAAATGACCAAATTCAATCAAGACAGATATTTTTGTTTTTTATTTTATTGAATAGAGCTATCTTTTGACTTCACGAAACATACTTTGTTTTGTTTCTACACTACCTAGAGGCCAAGTTACAATCCATTTTATAAATTTAGAAAAACCGGAAGTGGGTTTTTGATCTACCAGAAGTGGCCATTTAAATTGCTCAAAATCTATCATGGCGAGTCTGATAACTCAAAATATTACGAATGTATTTCTATAAAACTTTTTGAACCTGATATTTATTTTTAGAGAATGTACTAAAATATTTCTTATTGTATGAATACTTTTTGAGTTATGGCTTGTTATTTAAATAATGGTCTCATAAAAAATGTAACACTTCTTATAATGTTTACTCAATCAGCTCTAAAATTTTCAAATTTTAATAAAAAATTAAAATTTTAGTACATTTTCTAGATAAATGCATCTTTGTTTTAGTAATAGTTTTACTAATGTATGTATATTACTTTTTCTCTAACTGCTTTCAAGTTTTTCAAAAATATTGCTAAAATTTCACTTATAATTTGATTTTTGTAAAATTCAGGCAATTTATTTTAAATTTTGATAGTTTAATAGTAATATTTATTGGTGTTGAGTCCTAAAAGAGCATTTATAATGTTTTAGTATTCTATTTTGTTAAAAAGTACTCCGAACGTGTTCAGATACCTTATAAACATACTTTATTTCTCAAAATTGCTTACGCAAATATATTTTTATACTTTTCACTTATTTTCATTTGACCAATTGTTAATCAATCAGATTTTTAAAAAGAAAGGAAAAGTAAATAGTACAAAAAATGAGAAAACAATTCTTACAGGACAATAACATTTTGCTTTATTTTCTTCCCCACTTCAAATCCTTTTAGAAATAGTATAAGGAAGCATTTGGAATGTCTGGCACATGACAACTCAATTGCATAAGTCAAGCCTGGAAGTATAGATGTGTGGGAAAAGCAAAATTCTGGGATATACCGCCTCTGTCCAACAAGAAGTCTCATTTCTTTCCTCTTTCAAGTTGAAATATGTTGGATAGCCTCTCTTCATCGATTCATGAGTGGCATCGTAAAGTCTTATAGCAGACAATTTAGTAGAGAAGTAAGCTCTGAGAATTTATCTTTATGGATGATAATGCATAAGTACACAAGCTTTCGAATATTCCAAGGAGATGCATCTATTTGGTACAGGAGTCGAGAAAAGGATAGAAATCTGCACTTCCATAGGAGAAAGAATGAGGGGAAAATGCAATAAGTTATGAGAGAACTCTTCCCCGATAGGTCTCGAAGAAACCATTAGTAATTCTTATGGTAGTAGGAGTTAATATAAATATATAAGGGCTATATGTAACGTGGTTTACTCAGACATATATCTGAGATAACACTAAATTTCAAATGTTACATTCAGGATATATAAGAGCTCTAAAACTAATCCAACATGTGTTACACTAGCGAAATAAAACTTTAAAAATTGTATGCTTTATGTTATCCTTGTTGTTGAAGTCTGTATGTTTTGAGTATACCGAGCCCTTGGAAAGGGGCAAAATAAGAGGCAATATATAGAAGCTCTAGATGGTTGTTTATAAATTTCAGTTTTAAAAGTTCCATTGTTTGCATTTAAAAAATCTAATTAAGAAAATCTGGTTCAGTAAAATTTACGTTTATGATACAGGAAAAAAATTTTATGAGGATGAAGTAAAAGTACCAAGAAAAAAGAGAAAGGAGAAAAAAAAATTAATCATAAATTATGGCTTAAAAACTTTTTAATTATATTTTATTTTTATATAAAACCTTATTTTAAAGGCTATTTGCCGCCCATCCGGTATAGTGGTTAGTGATGCTGACTGCATTGCCGTAGTTTCTGGGATTTTTATGTTGTAATCCTTCATGACTTTAAAAAATTCCTTCATAATGTGTGCTTCATGCTTATTTCTGTAAGCCCCCGTGTGATACTTTGTGGTACACGGGGTTTTCTAAATGTTCTCAATAAAAAAAAATGCTATCCAGGCTAGAACGGATGATATAGAAAATATATTTTAGAAACAGCTTAACTTTGACTGTCACGCCTACAACAAAATTTATTTATAAATGTCCATTTTAAATAACATTTATCAAAAAGCAATCAAGTCTACAACAAAATTCACTGTATTGGAAAAAGATGCATATGCTCAAAATAAATGCTTTAATCAGAGATAAAAATCTTAGTATATATGTTTGAATTAGGATTCTAGATATTTTAAATGTCGCGACGAAATATTTTTCTGTGTGTGATGGTGGCAGGTTGTAAGTGTGGGTGTGAAAGAAAGATTACCAATACTAAAAATTTAGTACAGTTTTCTTTAAAAAATACTTTTAACTAATATATCTCAGAAATCATTCAATACAAGTGCATTTTGGGGGAATATATTTTTATACGTATTGAAAAATTTAACTTTAGAAACCCTGAAATTATGTTACATATTTGAATACTCAAGCATTTAAAATATTAAATGAAAAAAAATGCTAATTGTGAATTTAAACAGTTTTAATTCTCCCGCCTTTATGAAAAGAAATTTAATGGAAATTTTTAGCATATTATTTGCGTTTAACTTTTAAAACTGCAATTTTTTAAAACTATTTCTTAAATTATGTCAAAAGTAGGTAATATTTTTAAACTTTGGAAGACTAACCCAGAGAATTCTTTTGGTCTTCAATTTATAAATTATATTTTATTGTCATAAACTCATAAAATTTCCTTGGAGAAATTTTTTATGTTTAAAATCTTAAGAGAATAGAGGGGAAAAATAGCCAAACTCCCTTTAAACCAGGGGTGGGCAGACTTTTCCAGGATATGCGGGTTACTTCTAATTTTTTCAAGGCGTTGCGGTCCACCCAGTATCAGTGGGACACACAAGGGGGGGGGGGTCCACGGGTCCGGACCCTCCTCCATAGCCCATGATTTTTTTCGATCGATTATAATCCCATGTATGTAATATATGAAATTTAATTATTTTTATTAATGATTTTTTTATTAATTAATGTTAGTTATTATTTATTCAATAATTTATTTCTTACCGTTCTCTGTTCCCGACAATCTACAAAATGAAAAGAAAAAAAAGAATATGTTTGGCAGGGTATTGGCGTAGGATATAAGAATGGTAGATATTCGACCCTGGACCACCACTGCGCGCCCCCTTTGAAAAATACACGAGTGCGCCCACTGCCCAAGGGCGTAGGTGTGGTAAGGTAAGGAAAAAGTCAACAATATTTATTATAACTTAATAATAAATACCGAATACGTACTTACCTACGTAAATAAAATGAAAAACTCACTTTTTTTAAACTGCGTTCAGCGCTTTATAATATCAATTGATGCATTTATTATCAAACAATTCAAAATACATTAAAAAATAAAACCTTTTCATCTGAAGTTAGTTCTCGTAATTATAGTCAGTAGATCAGTCGATCGCGATTGACGTAATGCCTACCCCGGCTTTAAACAAATATCAATTAAGTTCTAATTACAGTCTAAAGAATGGATTTTTTGCTTTGAGTATTATTTATTTTAAATTACTATTTAATTACAATTTTTTAAAATTTTATTTGAAATAATTAAGAGATATAATGGACAAATTACTTCATTTATTTATTATTATCATTAATTCACGAGTAGGGACATTTCTCTTAGCGAACAAAATTCTGCTCTATATCTATTATCCATTTTTCTCTATTACTTTCCCCTTTGACATTTGAATTCCTCGTTTCTGGAAACACGCGTAATCCAGCGTTGGACTACGCATATGTATGTAGCTTTAAATGACTTGAGGATAGAGTTATAACTGTATTAAATGTAACGTATTAAATTAATATTGAAAACTTCCGGGATTAAATCGCTAAAACAGTAAACTTTAGTTAACGGCCCCCTAATTTTATGTATAACCACTGCTTTGAAAGCACGTTGCGAGTTATATAGTTTATAAATAATTCACACATATAATTATTAAACCAGTTAGAAATTATTAAGTCTACTTTGTACGATTTTGTAACATTTTGGAAGTTAGTTACAGCTAAGTATTTAATATGTTTTATGTATGAATCGATGAATATTAGTTAAAGCAGCATTGTGCATTGTATCATTGTATAATTGCATTCACGAATTTTAATAACAAATATCACTTTTTACCTGGTTAACTAAAACGTCTAAGAGTTTTAATTAGTTTAATTAATAATACTATCTGTATGGTCATTACATTTACGATTTATAATTAATGATACGTTTTATTTAATCTCCATTATTCATTGTTATATACTAACAAAGGGATGGCTAATAACTAATATGCAATAATCTTAAAATAATATAGATGATTGTTTTTTTCTAATTTAGTATGTAGTTCTATTGGATGGAACTTGCTCTCACTATAATAACTATTTTCTAGAATTATTTCCAATTGAATTTTTCGGTAATGTTAAGCATAGAAAGGCATTTGAATGTAAGAATTATTTTTTTGTGATATTATGTGATCAATTCAATATATCATTTAAACTCTCAGTGTTAACTGAAATTTTGTTGAGACTACTTTGTCCAGACTTACAATATTCTTATTCGTCGCATATCTCCCAATTATTATCCCAAAACTGCATAATGAGTTTTTGCTTGGAAGTTACTACCATCAAAAATATATTTAGTAGTATTTAATTATATAAACCAAACTCTTGTTTGTAATATTAATAATGTCTATAGTCACTTTTTCAAACAAAAAAAAAAGGATAAGCAAAGATTTTCTTGTAAAATGCTTCGATAAAATAAGTTCGGACTTTGTTAATACCAACCCTAAATACGAAAATAAAAAACAAAAGGATTGTCATGTTCAAAGGTTACCTGGTTTTTATCCTATTCTTCTTAAATGACGCTGATATTAACTATCCAACCAAATTCCTCACATATTGCATACATCCCAAACATTCAAGAAGAATGCTTCTTGTTTCTGGACACATCAACTTCTCGATGAAATATTGGACAAGAATAATGAATGGATGCCAGAAATACACTTCTTGAGAAGATTCCTTTAATATTTTTGCTTGGGGTCTGATTCTTGACTACTGACAGAGACATGATGGATGTAAATCAGTTCACAGCTATTGTCAAAAGTTGCATTATCGGCCCCATTTCTTTTTCCCTAATAATCTTTATTTATTGTCCTAGTCAGAAATCACTCAACAATAATTAATATTAAGAGGATACCATTAAGATCTAATATTTACCATTTGACTGTCATAAAAGTAATAATGCACACAAAAATAGAAATTTATGGCGTTAAAAATTCATTACTCAGATTGTCATTAGGATGATGAAGTAAATTGTTACAGGAAACTTTTATATAACGTTAAACTGTAAAACATAAATTTGGAATATTTCTTGAAAGACGGAAAAAATCTAAAAAGTTGTTTGTATTATAATTTCAACGATCCTGAAAGAAATAGAAAATATATAAATAATTTGCACATTTTTGTTTTGAATTAATTTGCTTTTCATGTGTAAAAAAAATTTTTCCATATTTTTTCAGCTAAATGGATCGTTATCTTTTAGTGTCGAAAACGAAATTGGCGCATTAGGCAAAAGTAACTTTAAAAATAAATTTAATAGTGTAATAAAGATGAAATTCTTGAATGGAACATTCCTGTAGAGCTTACTGTTTTTCTAAGAATATATACATCTATTATTTTAAAACAAAAAAATATTTATTAGAATTTCTTTTCAGTTTCGTTAAAAGATTAACTTTTGAATGGAAATTTTTTTTGAAATTACCTGAAAAAAAGAGAAAGATGTGCTGTAACTTAATTTTTTTCATAACTATATTGAATCAGCTAAATTTATATATGTAATTCAATAATAACCACACATTTGAAATCACTAGTATTTTTTCCCATTACTCAAAATTACGTGAGAAATATGTCAAAACTAATTCTTATTAGAAAAATTAATTATACTCACATACATATAAATAAAAATAAGTTTATGTTTAATTATGATGATCAGTGTGTATAAACTATAAGATACCACTAGGTGTTCAAAAAATCACACCCAAATCGATTAAAAGTTTAAAGAAATTCCTGTGTAATGCGAAAAAAATACCTGAGCTAATTATATTAAAGGAATCACCTTCTAATGCAAAATACAATTAACAATTAATAAATGGGTCTTGTGCAAAACATAAGATAGTTTGCTAACCATTAATAATTAATCAGGGAGTTAAAAGAATGATAAAACTAACATGTATTGGATGATTAAACGTTCTGATTTCGAGAGCATTTACACTGAGATAGATTAAAAATTAAGTTTCAAAGAGCGCTTCATTTTTTGTTCCCAAACTTTGTTTGAAGAAAGCTCTTTTAAGGCAAAGGTAAAATGATTTATTACGATGACTGAGACATTGAGCTTCAATTAAAAAGAAACAAATGGAGAGATCGATAGAAAAAGAATAAAAACGTCTTATTAATGACTAAAGTTTATCAAGTTATGTGTCAAAGTAACTGGTCTCCAGGACTTATCCATTATTCTTCTGTTAAATATAAGGGATAACTAATTATGATTCTAAAACAATGGGTTCCGTGTTCTCTTAAAGCAAAAGATATTTCTATAAATATGAATTATAAAATAAAATGACCCTAATTTTAACTATTTTTCCCACGCTTAATATGACAGCAGATGAATTCTTGTGTTTTCTATCTCCACTAAGCTAAGAATTTGCAAATTTTTTGGTTTATTAGATAAAAAATATGGCTCTAGACCAAGAAATTTGTTAGATTAACGTTCTTACAACATGGTTCGTATTTATTTTATCCCACCGGGTATCTGAAAAGTATGACTACACTTTTAAATATTAATTAACAAAAAAAACAAATAAAGATAAAAATCAATAAAAAAAGATCCATAAAGAAAACATCCAAATAAAAATCCATAAAGAAAACATCAAATATTTTTTTACAATGCTTTATTGCACTATTTCAATGTGCACACCATTAGTTTTGAGCAACACTTTGAATCTATACGAGATTTCTAGCCATGTTCTACGAACCACATTACAGAATCTACTTATATATAGAGCTCAGATATTAAAAATAATAACTTGAATAATACTAAACATTTCTGTTTTATAATTTTTTCAGTAAATAAAGACATTGTTAAAATTGTGTAATTGAAAAGCACTTCATACTTTTTTCTTATAATTGGTTTACTTTAGTAGATTTTTATTTCCGAGAATAAAATGAGAAAAAAATTAATAGCATTTAAAATATTTATTTTGCTGACAATGAATGTAACTAGTGAGAAATATTTAATGTCATATGATGTCAGAATCGTAAAAAAATTTTGGTTTCAATAACCCCAAAAAATTCATATTCAGAATAAATCATAATTCATATCAAATAAATAAAAAATAGTTAATAGCTCCGACTCGTTTGGAAATATTTCACAATTTAAATAAATTTGTGAAATTTTATTACAATGAAATACTGTATTAATTAAAGCATTGTTATTCTAGCTATATACACCACGTATATTAAATAAATCATAGACCTGTCAATTAAAAGCTCAATTGAAATTGTAACAAGCTCTGAAACAATAAAAGTATTCAATCCTTGACATTCCTTAAGAGCAAGATTAAATTAGAAAAATGTGTTAAAGCTCTTGGTTTCCTAATCTGAATAAACTAATCGAGAATTTTTCTGGTATTTCCAATAAATGCATCCTTTTCGCTTCATTCGATCACACCTAAATTGCCTCATTGATTTTGATCTTAAATTGTTATCTCTCAATTCATAGTTCACCTCTAATAATGAATATTAACCAATCAGTTAAATCGCGCATTTGTGTGAATATTATACCATATCCCGGTTCTCGAACTACAATAATTCTTATTTTCCTTTCACTTTTGGGATTTATCCGATATCTTCCTCAATATTTCATTATGCGATTCCCCTGTATAGCTAATTAAAATACTAATCAAAAGAATCTGTTTTAATTTAACAGGCGAAATATCTTTCCACATATTTCAACAGTATTCATAACCTACTAAAAGATCACTAAGCGATTTCATTCAAAGCAACGTGGTAAAATCAATAATTGCTGTTAACCAATCCATTGATTGAAATTTCACTTGTATAGAGGGAGCGGTGTATCAGACAGGCGGCCAAGATAGTGAATAGAATTGCTGTTTAGTCAGCTAGCGACCATTAATCACTCTATCTCTCTTGCTGAGAAAGCAGAGGAAAAGGTCTTAGGAAGTACTAAAAGACTCTTATATTAAATACCACCAAGTAGCGTAATGAAATTACATCTCTTCCCAAAGTGCTACTAAGCCCCGAAACTTATCGGTCGATAACGGAATTAGTTCGCCAAATGTCGTAATGAAAAAACCTTTTTCCGATCGACTTCGAATTCCTATCGGCCAGGAATGCTGTTTTCGATTCCTTTTCGTGAAAATTCGGAAAACTTTTCGTATCGAATATTTCGCCCGCTGTAATTTGTGAAACTAGTTTTCTAGAAATAAGTAATTTAGAGAACCCTCTGTGTGCGATATAGGGGTTATAAATTTCTGATTTATTGTACCATGGACTTTGGAAATGTGGTTCAGTGAGAAAAGGCTTATCTTGGAGTGAAATACATATTTTAGAGTTGATGGTTAAGCTCGTAAGCGTATTTCCAATACGATAAGGTTATGATGCGTTAAAACCTCCGCCACTGAAGTTATTATTTTAGTTAATGATAAGCAGAGAGGAACTATGCATTGTAATATCTAGTAGCACAACTAATACCGGCAAAGCTTTTCTATTTTCCGCAACACTCGCTCTTGATTAACGTGAATGAAATATTTTTAAATATTTAAAATTTATGATTCTCTCCCTAGAAGGGAACAATGAGTAACGTTAAAAATTAGGCAAATCACCGAGGAATAAAAGTAAAAAAAATAAAGTAGCTAACATCGGCTAGCTGATTACATGAGGCTTGCTCTTATTTTTTATGACGTCATTTAGTTTGAATTTCTTCTATTCTATTAATTATAATTCTTCCAGCAAACCTCTTCTTATGACAGCCCACCTCGTTTATTTTAATGTATTACATTTTATAAACTTTTTTTTTCAAAAAATTAGAATTTTATTATACTGCAAGTGTGGAATTCTTGTAAAAATAAATAATTCATACTTTATACAAAATAAATAATATTTTTACCTTTGAAAGAAGTAACTTATAAATACTTCAAGTAATGAAAAGCTCCAAAAAAAGTTCCAAAATGAAAGAGTTATGTTTATTAAATGAGAAAAATGTCTATCAAGTGTTTTTTTTTAAAAACTGTAATTTGCTATTGTTTGAATGAACAGAAAATTAACTTGCGGCTAGATATCAAGATGAAAAAATTAATAAGAAGAAAAATAATTCTCTCGTTTCTGATTTCGTTTAATATTATTTTTCACTTTTGCATTAATACATAAAAACTACATTATAGGGAAAAATTCAGAAAATAAATTTAAAAAAAGATACCCCCCCCCTTCTTCTTTCTGAATTTATCCTTCATTTTTAACATGCTAAACTATTTAGCCTTTTTACAATACAAAATTGAAGCTTATAATATGCATTAAAAAATATTTGCGTTATTTTTTTTATAAAAAATACGTCTTGACTATGCATACCTAATCTTAAACTACTAATCATGCAGTCGCAAGGAAATGTTAATTAAAATGCAATACAATTCCAATTAAAATATTATTATAAAACATTTCTTTTATGAATCATCTGTTTTCTTTTATCTCCGTTTATCAAATATGTTTTAATAAACAAATGAAGAATATTTAATAATTCAATAAATATGTGTGTTTAGGAAAATAATTCTCAATAGATTAAATAAAGCAGGAAAATAAATAAATAGCATTCAATAAGTTACTTCAGTCACAATTAAATAATTCTAAATTCACCTAAAATGCCCCTAAAAAATTTCATTTCTAATTTTGAATATGGAATTTCAAATACTACTCAATTCATTTTAGCACATAAAGAAGTTGGAAAGTGATAATCATTACGCTTCAGTAGAAATTTCTGGGCTTCGATACTTCATCTTCTCTGGAGGCAAAAGCCACAAGTTTCACTCTATCTTCCAAGCGAAATGTACTTTTTTGCCATGCAATTTTCAATAACTTTTCTTCTTCGCAAGCGACAATCGAGAAGCCGGAGTTCAATCCATCACAATCTGCTGGAGCTCAAGCCTTCTTTTCCAAAAACTTTGGGTATCATTTACTCCACAGATTTTAGGCCATTTGGGTCTCACAAAAGATAAGGGAAGGTTCCGCAGACCGGGTTTTGGGAAGTTTTCAAACTTTGTTTTTAACAGTAAAAATTGAGGCAGCACCGATAAAATTAGGAGTTCTTTTGTTGTACTAATAAACTGCTTTTCGTTTGAAAATTTATGAGTTGTGTTAAAAATTTGTGTTCAAGTCGAAAAGTAGAACTATGGTAAAAATAAAGTGCATGAGGTGGAAGATGTATATACACCTTGAAAGAAAAGGGTTTCTCGTAAAGTTTGAACATGAGGTTAAAGCAATGCTTCTCAAACTTCCAATATTGGCGATCCAGTTTTCAGTCATAATTTTCATTGCCCCCATACAATGATAATGCATTGAATGCAATAATAGTGTACTTTGACGCGCTAAAGCTGCAATACAACCTTAATTATTAACCATACAAATTATCAATATAAGTATTAAATTTTGTATATGTTACTTAATAATTTTTTATGTAATGGGATAAGTATTCTGTATTTTTCATTGTTCAGAATGTATTTTGTTTTGTAGTGAATTAGTAATTTTTTAAAATAATCTTTTGTTTTTGACTTTTCGGTATGCTCACGTCCCCCACAGTTTGAAAAACACTGGGTTAAGGCACAACGTCTTAAAAAGGAAATTAATATGGCTAAGCAAAATGATATTTAGAACATAGACCTCTTGTTTATAATAATTTACCTTTTTATTTATTCTTTCTTAGTATTTTTATTTAATTTTTGTCTTGAAATATTCTTGTAAAAGGCTTTTGTGGAGCTTCGGAAGAATACATTTTGAAATTCACCCTCACAATAGAACTAAAAATAATACGAGAAGTAACAGTTTAGTTTTGGATCCTTGATATAACAAAAAAAGAATCGAGCATGTTTTTTCTTTATCACTATTGGTTTACAATTAGTGGGCTATACTGCATAGAGTGAGGGATGAATGAGTGAGTGATTGCATGAATTTTACGGCGCAAGACATACAGTGAGGAAAATATACATGTTTACACTTTTATAAATTCAATAATTTCTTTTAATTTCCTTTTTTATATTCCCAGAAAGTTACAATCCCTATGTTACCATAACTAGAATTCAGAACTTTATACTTAATAGGAAATTTAGGGACATTTTGAAAATCCCAGCTACGCTTTTTTGAAAACTAAACAAAAAACACAGTTATTAAATAACATTTACCGTAAATATAACAATAATAAATCCTGATAGAATAATAATATTACAGAAATAATTGTGGTAATTAGCAATAAATTAAATTTATATATTTATAATAAGAAGAGCTTCTCTCTTATATATTGTTAGTTTATATGTTTTTCCAATTGCAACCATGCTAACACTGTATTTCGCTTTTCGATATTATTATCCTTCTTAATCTACTACAGGCATGTCACACTCATTTGATATCACGGGCCACATGAGCTATTTTACATTAAGTTGAGGGCCGCATGTTTTTCAATGTTCAAAAAATTAATAAAAGAGGATTTGTAGGATGATTATATTATGTATTTATAAAACTCAGTGTATTAAATATTATACATACTTATAATCGTTTAATATTTCATTTTATTTTTAAACTATACATATTTTATATTGTTTTATAAAAAAAACAAAGTCATTATACAAAATAGAATTTAATGTTAATTTTAGAAGATATTTGACGTCGTTTTTTTTCTCAAAGCAAGTCATCAAAATTTGGTTAAATATAGTGAGTTGAAGTAATTTTTTAAAAATGATGATGAATGTTATCATTTAATCTTGACCGTTCTGAATTTTTGTTACTTTTCATTAAAGAAAATGGTTATTTTCATAAACAAGTGCTTCCGAACATAGCCATTATACGCGTAACAAATGATAACATTTTAAGAAACCGATCTATAGATGAATATGTATAAATATCTCGACTTATTACTTCGAAACTTTTTGCTTTGACAAAGAATCAAAATAGATTTCAATTAATTCCATGTGTAGCTTTTCATCAACAATTACAATATCAATAGATACTGGTAAAATTAAGAAACGAAATTGCAATTCAAAATTTTTGAAAATCAGAAAATATTCGATCCAATTCCATTTCTAATAATTTAATTTAATATTCTGTAAATTTTAATTTCAATGATTTAATCAATAAATTTTTTAAAAAAACTTTTAAAGTGAGACAAGTTTTCTCTTTCTATTTATAATAATTTGTCAGTAATAATTTTTGTTCGAAAGCGTTAATATTATCAAATAGCATCATATCAAATGGATTTTTGCTTTGAAGCTTAAGTTAAGTTGACTTGTAGTATCAACTGAGAAAGCTAAGAGCTTTACCCAATGTTCATCTTTCAATTCCTTTTCATCGTCATTTAATCATCTTTTGCACTCTCATAATTGTTTCAAGAAAATAATGATTTCATCCAGCAATTAAAAAAATCGTTTTAACCCTTATTGGTCAAAATCCATCGAACTTTCATGTAACATGGTTGATCAATAAAAATTACCATTCTAAATCTTTCAGAAATGAAGCAAATTGACGATGCCAAAATCTACATGCTCGAATAATGTTTAAATTTTACTGACTATTTTAAAACATGTCCAGTATATCCAAGTACATTACTTGCTAAGTAATAATACAATGAAATTGTTCAAAATTGTACTATTACCATGTTGTTTGCTCATTTCTTTTAATCTTGCAACTGCTTTAGCAATACTAGTTATGGTAAATGCTCTATCAGTTGCAAGACACAAAACAACTTTTACAAGGATAACTTACACTTCATCAAGATTTCTAAAAGTACATCAAAAACATATATTATGCATAATACATGACTATAATTCTCCACTATTTCATCATCTCTGCTGGTTTCAGAATTTCAACTTAAAATTACACTTTAAATTTTTTTTACTTTGCTGGACATAATACCGCTTTTATATTCAAATCTAATCCGCCACCTGTTCTAAGCCGCACCCCAAATTCTCAAAAGGTTATTGTGAAAAATGTAAAATAATGTAAAATGGTTTATCGATATCAAATTTTACGAAATCAAAATAAATTTAAAATGAGAACTAATAACACCTGAATTATTTGTTATTTTATCAATATTACAATTTTTTTAATTACGGGAACTCATAATTTCTCTAAAACCCCATCCAACAAATGTTTCCCCTTCGATTCTAAGCCGCATCCCATTTTCTGTAGCATTAACATTGGAAAAAAAGTGAGGCGAGTAAATACAGTAATTCCTCCGCTTTAATTACGCATTCACTAATACATTCTTCTTCAGTAAATGTTTTCGACCTGCTTGCGATTAAAAGGGATAATATATAGTTTTTATTGCAGTTGTATAGTCTTCAACAAATTTAGGTGGCCACGGTAACCTAGTGGTCAAGGTAACGGACTCGAGTCATGAGTTCCGGCCTTATACCGCTGAAAATCCTCAATTCAGAGGGGGCCGATGCACGTTAAATATGTCGAGGTTAAAACTTCCACCAGTTGGTGTGGAAGGTAGGAGAGAGGGTGCCAGCTCAGGTATCGTCCTCGTCACTTAACCATGGTTCAAAATTACAATGTTCGTGGCCAAACGCCCTCGAGCGGCTGAATAGTTCGTTGTTAACATTCGCTCACTCACTCCGTCTCAACAAATTTAGTGAATACATTTTTTTTTCCATTTTAAAATTGATTTCAGTTCCGACAACTCGTCTTCTGAAAGTTTCACAGCATGTTGGTCATAGTTTGTTTTCTGATTTCTGGTCATAGTGCCTTTTAAAATTATATTCCTTTGCGACTGAATTACAGTTTTTACATATCAGGCACAATATTTTATCCTTGCATATCAGGCACAATATTTATTCTGCAATATTTTTATGCATAAAAATATTGCAGTTCCTGTTTTTCTTGAAAATTACGATGTTCATAATCAGTTTATCTTCTCTTACTCTGTTCTTGAAGTTTCATTATATTTTTATTAAATAACTTTTTTATTTTAATATGAATAAAAACCAAAATACACTTTCATTCACAAACGATTGTGCAAACACTGCACTTTGATTTAGTCATCTTGGGGGTTTTAAATTTTTTTTAAAAAAAATCTTCAATGGCCTTTGACGCCATGCTATTCGCCTCTTACTGATTGGACACTTTGAAGAGAAAAAAAAGTCGCACACACGATGAATCGTGGTGCGATATATAGCAAATAATATGCAAAAGTGCATTTAAGAATTTAATAAGAATTAGTTTATTATAGTAAAACTAAATGAAAAAATATTTCAATAAAATATTAAAAATAATTTTCATTTAAAGGCTATTTCTATAATTAAACATAATTTTTTTAAAAAACAAGAATAGATAACAAGTTAATATGTTGTAAATTTTTTTTAAAAAATGTTTACCAAACAAAAATTTTAAAATTAAAAAAAACCCTTAAATATTGACAGTTAAAATTTTGTAAAATGTCTCCGCGGGCCGCAACCTAGGTATTGGCCCGCGGGCCGCGTGTTTGACATGCCTGATCTGCTAGAAGCCATATGTTTGCTCTCAAATTAAATATACCGATCTTGATCCTGAAGTGAATTAATTCTACATGCACAGTTTTCAACAAGATTATAATTTTTTGATATAAAACAAAATTCACAGTTCTCAACACTTTTTTTTCATTATTTTACTTTTATTTTATTTATTTGCTTATTTTGCTTTATTTACTATACGTATACAAAGTCTGCTTAACATAAAACTAAGTTCCTGCGTAACAGGTCATTAGGGGACTTGGTCATAGGTATTGCTGATATTTATATTTTTCAACATTATTTTCAGTCCAATGGGTTAGAAAATTTATACATAAAACATGATAAATTAATCTATATGTACACATCTAGTTGAACATAACGTGAAAAAATTTACTCTATTGTAAGTACTACTTCAGTTCCGGCAACATTTTGGTTCAATCCTAATGTATATAATTGCCTTTTTTTTTATTAGAAATAAAATTAAAACCAAATATGCATTTTTAAAGAATTATTAACAAAATTAACCAATTACTGAAAATTATCTAATAACTAACCATTTTTTTAATTGACCTAAAAATGGCGATAATGATCCTTTAAATGTTATAAAAATTCATTCACAGATTTGAGAAACGAAATCAGAAATTAGAACAAATCCCAATTCAACATTTATATGCCCCTTAATGGCTTTTTAAAGACAGTAAAACTCGCTGACAGGTTTTTAAAACGGAAGAACTATTCCAAACTCACCACTGCGCATCTCTTAAGTCAGACCAATGAAAATGACTCACCGATGACCATCATTATAAAAATTCATTTCAGATCCCTATATATGCTTTGAGTTTATAAAATAGGAAACATAACTAAAAATAAGAGTCATGTTGTATGGTTTAATGATGGTTCAAGAGAAATCTGGTAAGAATAAGACTCAAACTCATTTTTTCAGATCGTGCCTAGACTCTGCTCTAATTGCATGCTGAAGGTTATACTGTAATTACATAATTATAGTATAATTAGACAATATAATGCTTTCTCTTTAAAAAGTCCATTGTTTCTTTATGATTACTGAATAAATCTATCAAAGCAAGGTTATACTGACAGTTCTAAATAGTGCGAACAAATTATCTTAATCAGATAATTCCACCGAATAGCAAGATAATGTCCGATTTTTTTTTTAATTTTAAGATTTAGGTTTATTTAATATGTTGCCGGAATAAAGCGTAAATTAGAAATAACTAAAGTAAATTAACCGACAAATTTCACAACAGTATAGATAAAATTGAACTAATAATATTGTGAAATTATTTTCATTGCTTAGATGTTTTCTCGCCGTCTTTGCAATTTCTCAAGTTGATATTAGACTAATATTGAAAGGTTGATATTTATTAAACAAAGCATAATGTCATTAGGAAGTTATTTTTACTGCCAACAGAAAAATAAGAAAAATCGATATGTTTGATGAGTCGAATTTCAGTACATCTTTAAGGCATTCCAAGAATTTTACTTCCCTTTCATTTTGTCCCTGAAATAAGAAATAACGCCTGCCACAATCCAGGTTTGATGAGATTTCTTCTGAAGTTCAAACAAAAATGATGTTATTACTGAAAAATCCATTACTTTGATTATTTTTTAATATAAAACGAATTCCAAGAATCTTGGAAGCCTTTTCTAGAAATTCAAACAATGTTCTTTGATTTCTACCTGAGACCCATTTCCTTAAATTACTTTTTACTTTTCCCAGAAAATACGTTAAAATATTTTTGGAAAATACGATTTTCGCTAACTTTTTCTAAATGTTGGCTTTAGATAACTAATACCTGTTATTAAGAGTAATATTTCATAAATGAACATATTAAAGATGAAAAATGCCATTTATTAGAAGTATTTATTGCTTGGTAATGTTTGCTATCAGGATTGCAATAAAAACACCGTAGCTGTACATAATACTCTCTATTAATCTTAAAATTACTACTTGTCAAAAGGAAGGATTGTGTGTCTTTGTTTTTAATGGGTTAAAATGTACTGTATTTTCTTTTTCATAAAGGAAAGAAAAGTACGTGTTTTTTTTTGGGGGGGGGGGCATAAATCAACTTCTAGGTTCTGCGTACGATAATAAAAATTCTAGATATTACGACAGTTGCAAGAAATCGGAACAGCTATTTTAACGCGGATTTTTATAAAACCCAGATTATGTAAATAACACTTGTGAAACAAAATACGTCCAGAGTTTGAGAAAATTAAATAAAATGGGAAAATATATAACAATGATAAAAACTGTATCTAGAAAAACAAATAGCAGAAGAATAAATAATAAAAAACATTAAATTTTTCACACAATTGGTAAACAATTCCGAATATTACCAACTATAAAAATATTCTTTGTGTAACGATGTCAAAGAAAAAAAGGAGAGTTAAACTTATACCACAAATTATAACATTGTATTCTATTGTTTCAAAGAATGCAACCTGATAATGTGAGCATATGTTTATTTATCTTTTCACTGTTTACAGGAATTATAATAGAAATATTCCTCGCTGATCTTTAAAAGCAAATAGAATTTTGTTCTATTGTCCTTACGTCTCTGGAGTCATACATTGATAATTACACTTCTGACCTGTTTATTCTAATACGTTAATTCCAGAACACAGCTCTTCAGTTACAAAGACTAAACTCATATTTAACATTTACTTGTAGGCCCGATTGTGCTAACCACATTCCTATTCGATCAAAACTGGAGTCTTATCTAGAAGTATTTTATCACATTAAATTAAGTAACATTTAGAGAGAGAAAAAAACAGCAGTTCATTATATAAGAAATTTCACAGAGATGCTTTTTTTTTATCAAAGTTTACTACGTATAAAAAAAGAATGATTTTTTTTTTAAAATTACTTTTCTGTTAAAAAAAGTGGTAGCTACTTTTTAACATAATTTGAATCTCGTAAAGCGATTAAAAGGTATAAAAAAAAAAGACTTAACAGTGACTTTTTAATTTGTGCTCTTTTGTATAAGAATATTGATCTGAACTATTAAATGAATTCAAGTGCATTTTTTTGAAAAAAAACCATTTATTTATCTTTTTTATTTAATTTGGGTAGTGATGAATTAGTTGAACAAAGCTGAGCATAGAAATTAATGGGAATGAATAATGGGATGAGTTGTATATAAATGTTTAAATCATATAAAAAAGCTTAAAAATATTTACCTAGTATTCTGTGAAAAGCAAATTTATGCTAAAGATCATTTAAAATTTCAATTTCACCAGACTGATTTACATCAAGTATGAGGCTTGACAACAATGACTTAGTCAAAGTCAGTGGCACATAGAGGAATTTTTCAAGGGAGTTAGGAGTCCAGGGTCGAAAGTCCACTATTCTCATATCATGCTCCAATACGCTGCCCAACATATTCTTTGGATTTTGTCGATTTTCGGGAACAAAAACAGAAAAAAATTAATTATTGGATAAATAATTAGTATTAATTAGTAAAATTAATTATTAATAACAAGTACTTGATTAAATTTTATGTACTATATCCATAGGATTATAATCAATCGGAAAAAAATCAAGGGCTTTGGGGGGATCCGGGCCCAGGGACCCCCCTTGTGCGCCACTGGTCAAAGTACACTTTTTTGCTGTTTTTGTTACTGTTTGTTTGTAACCTTGAAATATATAAATAGTAGCAACGTTGTCCTTTTCATCCACTTGAATTCAAGAGTAAACGCAAGATATATTTAAATTCATATTATCCGCTTATACTTGTACACTTACCTGAAATATATGATTGTATGAATAAGATTGAAAATAAAAGAAGGGTGAAAAGTCTTTTTTAAAAATATGTTTTCATAATGTTGAAGAAAGAACCTGAATTGGAAACATTTTTTGGATAGAAAAGTGCTCGAATGTTAATTTATCACTTATCCTGTAAAGAACAATGTACTTTACAGTAATATTCCGTTATGTATGAATCAATATTTTTTTTATGTAAAATGTGTTCTACGATTCGTTTCCTATTCTGTAATTCTAAACTGATTTTAAACTTTATGTGTTCAAATGAAGAACTGCATTATTTTGGAATGCTTTAAATTTTTTTAAAAAAAAATGCTGTAAAATAAACAAATATACAATGTCCAAAATTTATGCAAAAATTGGAATAATTTTCTAGCTTAAAGTGGTGTACTCTCTTCGAGTTTGGATGGGATTTTGTGACAATGGGCGAAGATAGCCTTAAGAAAACTGATTGTAAGAAATTCAGAAGAATAAAATATGCAGCGATGAGTAAAAAATCAATGTGCAATTAAATTCATGAATCCGTTCTAACAATAGCCGCTTCTAATTCACAAGTCTCGAATCAAGAATTCGAAAAAAGAACAAGACAAAGAACCGTGTCATTGTTAAGAAATCGTGTATCTGTGTAATTTGATTTCTTCATCCTCTAAATGCAAACAGATAATTCATTCGTGAAAAATATTCGCTTCATTTTCCCGATCCGTTCGTCGATTTCGGTGGAAACTTGTAAACATATTGACCTGTTCACGACAACCCAAATGATGCGTCTGTAGGTAGATTGAATCCAAATGAGGTTGAAATGCGGGGAACGTGTTTTTCCACAAAACGCAAAATACTTATTGCCTGAAGCGGAAGATCGAATAAGAAAAGAATGCAAATTAACGAAGCAGAGAACGAATTCGAAAGCTTTTCTTAATGCAGCAATTAACGGGAATAGAAGTCTGAGGCAAACATACGCAAAACCGTTTTTAACCTCTTTTCTGTCTTAAATCTCGTGATTCGTTTTGTTTCGTTTCAATCTGAAGGAGGCGTCGAAGACTTTTCTTCTTTACCTTTCGATCGAATGGGTGCGCAGAATTTGCAAATGCAAAAGACGAAAGAAAGAAGGGCTATTTGTCGCGAAAGTAAGTGTTTGGAGATTTAATTGGGGTGGTTTTTCTGCTTAAAGAGGTACTTTGTTACTTAATATCTAATTCAGAAAATGCCGTCTGACGTTAAATATGCTCTGTTTGTTTTTATTTGCCTTAAGGCACTTAAAAGTATAGTTAAGGAGCTTTAATCTTCTGACTAGGTGATTCTTGTAAAGAAAAATGAGACAAACAGGAGAGATTTAGAGATCAAGTATCTTTTTGTACTTTTAACATCTTAGACAAACCTTTGTCTTATATACGGAACTGAAAAATAATATATTAATCCGATATACTGCTGTTACCTTCTTGAATTTTTAATTTAAAATGACAACGAAACACTGAATGTTCAAAAACTCAATTCAAGATCTTACTTTTTTGAACGAGTTTTGCAATATATTTGGATGATTTTTACTTCGATAAGAATTTTCCTGTTGATTACAGAATGTTTGACATTTTAATAAGAATTATAACTTATAGTATGGTAGTTAGAGATATGAAAAAAATTAACTATAGAAAATGTTGCGTGATTTTATTGATCCTAGAGAATGATCCTGATATTGTTGTCTTGATTACACTAAATGCAACTCGACAAAAACATAATGCCCAATTTTTAAGTTAATTCTATTGACATAAAATAAGTTTATTTAACAATATATCAACAAAAACTAACTTTTTAAGCAAAAATTTTCTAAAAACTTACGCCCAAAAAATGTTTAAGAACTTATTCCAGAACTTCTAAAATCCACAATTCTGGAGAAGGTACAGCGGCTGAGAGAGCGTAATTCATAAAATCGAGGCTTAGCAGCCAGATCGTTTCGAGTTCAAGATTATATTCTACCGAAGAAATGTCATAGATGGAAATGCAGAAGCTGCAAACACAAGAAATAAAAACAAGCTGGGATTCTATTATGTTACGTATTATTTCACTAATTTAATGAAGTCAAGCTGAAGCAAATATTTTTTTAACCCACGTGAGCTATTTTTAAAAATTTTATTTATTTATTGCTGTTTTCTCGTCCTCCGAAGTACACTCCTTTCCGTAATTGAAACAATCCATACATTGAAGAGGAGGAATGAAATAAAATTTGTCAATGAAATTAACGCCTTTTTTAAAAAGTAGATTCGTAAAGTATTACATTCGCGAGAGGGAAAGTTATCTAGCACAAAAAGGAAGTTCAAATTGATCTTAAAATTTAAAGAGGACCTAATCTATTTAGTCTCAAAAGAGTATTTTGAAAGATTTTACCGTATGTTTTTATTGCAATAAAATATTAACCCTCTTCGAAGGAAAGTATTTCGAAATAAACAGAAACTAAAACCCTTAAAAATAACTCAACATTCCACATCGATGTTTTGGCAGATAATTTGAACAGCTTAAAAATAATTTAATTCGAGAACTCCAAGAGTTAAAAAAAAATAGGAGTTGTAGGTGTAATTTTTCAAAGATTAAATTGACCTGAAAGAAGTATGGAAATTGAAGAATTCATCTGACATTACAAGACCAGGAGAGAATTGTTTCATATGATAAACACATCAGAAAAAAGAGAAAAATTTGCAATAATACATTTTTTTTTCTAGAATAAACATTCTTCATTCTTTCAACTTCATTTGAATTACTTTTTCATTTGTAAAAGCAAATTTTCCCTCTTTTTTGCCTCTCATTCAGCAAAATTAAATTTTAAAAGATACTAAGAATTTAAACATGAATTTTTCCTTTTAATGATAAGGGGACACATGGTGCGATTTAAGCAAGAATTTTTAATTTAAGGATTTTCCAAATTTTTTTAGTTGCCTCCCATGTGTGTATTCTATGTAAGACAGATTTTGTGCTCAAAATTTCATAAAAAGCTAACCATTTAATTTATTAAGGAAAAAAATTTTTCAAGTGATTTTAAAATAATACTCCTCCTAGAAAAATTTACATACACGCATGAAATTTGATTTACAAGTATGTGAAACTATGCATAACAAAAGTTGGTATGGGTTTTTCAATAACACGTTTGATATTCGTACAATACTTCTTTTTATGAATTCTTATTGAAAATTCAATAAAAAATGTACAAATTCTGAGTTTAGTTATTTTTTTAAAAAAATAAGTATTACTTTTTTTGATTCAAAAATGCATACCAACTTTTGTTACATGTTCTATTAGCAATATGTAAAAAAAAATTCAAAGCATTATGACCAATAGAAAAAAAACCTTAGCATTTTAAATGAAGACAAACTATTTATTTTATCTTTCCGAGATAAGTAAGTTTAAAGTTTTGATTTGCAATACGGATGTGAATAAAAACGAATGTAAAAGCTATCATAATTCTGTGTTTTTTAATTTTAGAACTTTCAAATTTTGTCAGATCATAGAAAAGTATATAAAGAATAATTTAAGCTAAAAATATTAAATTTGATTTTTTGACCGATTTTTGTCAATTGAATCGTGTTATCTATCTATCCCCTTAAACATTTTCAGCTTCAAGAGAGGGTATATTCTCAAGGTTTAAGGTTCACACAGAACATATATGCCTTCGATTCTTGATCAAAAACAAATCTTAAACTTAAAAGGCTGTCCAATTACAGAAAGAGGCTTCTGTCGTAGAAGATAACATTGCTGTACTATTCCAAGAAATTGCCTTATTTTCAGAATTTTTTTGGTAATATTAAAGTCACATTTTATTGATTTTATCGAATGTGGAAGATTTTATAACAATGCGTGTGCTTTGCAAAAACTTTCATTTATATAAACAAAAATCTGTCGAATAATAATGTAATATTAATGTTGTATTTTTGAAGAATGTCTGAATCGAAACCACACACACATTGTTCAACGTTTTCCACACATTTACTCATTGGTATATTAACTTCCACATACAGCACATAAATCCAGCTCTGTGTTCTTAAAATTTCCTAGTAAGAGCTTTTTCCTCTCGGTTATTTCAATAGGTAAATTTCTTTCTCCTCTCTTTTTAAGATTGAAAAGTAAGTACCCTTGTCTGGATAATCCATCATCTTAATGGGCATCCATACCTAATGGGAGCTAAGTAGGTCAAAGACTTCCGCATTCATTATAGAACGTATAGTATTTAAAAGGCTCTGAAAAAAAGATGGATGAACGTAAATACAAGTTGAGTTGAGATAAAATCGAATAAATTGTTTTTCGGTCATTTTTATGATATTAATAGACATTGTTCTATTATTTTCATTCGATCAAGGTAAGTCTTATGTTGAAGTTTTAGTGACTGAGAGACAATTTTTAGTGATATGAAAATGAGATATAAATAGTTGTTGCATGTGGTAATGATATGATCCACATGTGTGTGGAAGGAGTAAAAAGCTTGTGGAATGCATTCTTTTGCTGCCCTAAGAAATTCAAATATTCTTATTTATTTATTTGTTTGTTTTCTTATGTAATCTTGTCTTAAAACAGAAAAATTATTTCATGTAGCAATCTATTATTCTCAAAAATAATAAATAAATAATAATTTCCATGTTAATTCATCAACATGTAGAGATTATTTTTAAGTTTTTATTTCGACTTTTTTACTATGATAAAAAAAATACTTAAAAGAGTTCAAAAGCATTAATAGAGTTGTACTCTAACATCCGTATAAAAAAAAAATTTCTAATTCATAAACATTTGATCTAATGATGCTCCGTGAATATTGTTGAAGATTTCGATTAATTATTACTTTTAAAAATATAATTTAGTAGAGATTAATTTTATATATTTCGTGTAAAATGGTTAACAACTATATAATTCTTTGAATGGAATCATTTGCATGATTTTACTCACATAAATGTAATGAGTTTTGTATTGGATGAATGGAATTTATCAAGAAACTCGTGATCTTTTTAAAAGTTTTATGACTCGGACATTCTTTGCAACAGATGCCAACTCTCAAGACGCCGAAAAAAGGAGCAAATGGAAAAGAAGGTTAACTTTTCCTTAAAATTCTGTTCTTTTTTACAAATACGACTAATATTTGTTCATATGAAGGCATATACCACCTAGTTTATGAAATACCACCTCGGTTTTTGAAATGATAAAATAAGGATGAAACAGAGAATCCATGAAAAAAATATTTAACTTTGAATAAAACACTGCTGCAAAAGTTGAATTAAAACAGCTTAGACCAATCAAAATATGTGATTCACAAAGCTTTACTTTCACCGAATTAGATCTTGAAATTTCTCATTAAATCAATAATATAATAACTTAATTTTAATTTGAATATCAAGTTGTGATACCGGAATTTGCAGAATTGTTGTTTAATTGTATACATCATTTGACTTCAAAACGCTATATTATATCAGTATTAAGCGATTTTTTTGTTTGTTTATAAAAATTTGACTCAAAGAATTCCATTATTTCATGCTCTTTTTAGTCACCTTTTAGCATTTTTTCGTTTTGCGTTTGGATCTGCTGTAAGCGCTGAATCCCTTATATATCCATCCCCTATTCGAAGAGTAGTTTTTTGAGGTACAAAGATTTAAATTACTCTACAAGAATATATATCTCAGTCTTATTACACTTCTAATTAAAAATATGCAAACAGCATATATAACTATTTACTATTTCTCAGATAAGAACATCATATTCGATTTCAATAGATGACGAAAGTATTCATTTTAATTTCATGAAAATTAGGGGTGACAGTTTTTGTTTAAACACAAAATTTCAACTACATCTTTTTTAAATTGCGCCTTTACCTGCGTCAGATGTAACTTAAGTATTGGTAGTAATATTGAGTGCTTAGCAAATTATAGACATTTTATTAATAAGATAGATTATTATTACTACAACTTTCTTCGGTAATAATTAATCGTTAATTCGTCTTTATTCGTTCAAGAAAATTTTTAACACTAAATATGATTTTAAGTGACAGATTGAACTTTCGATACTTACGTCTTAACCCCACGCCAACAATTAATCGCCAAAGGTTAACTGCTACCAGAGATTAATCGTCAAATATTTTACAAGTTATGACAACCTATTTCAAACTATGAACAATTGCTAAATTTTTCCACAGTGCAGAGAAAAATTTGTTGAAATTCACCAAAGATTGTCAATGGTAAAGCGTTAAAACGTACGGGGCTGAACTTTTTGCTATGATTAGAACAATGTATCTCAGACGTTGATTTAACAGGGCAAGGATATTTTATTCTTCATGAAATTAAGCTCGAAAGATTTTTAAAACGTATTTACTCCTTAAGTGGTATTTTTTACACCAAATTCTTCAAAACAAGGCCCATTTTTTATTTTTTACAACTGAACACCATAATAATTCCTGCCTTCACCACAAAAAACTGCCTTACTCAAAGCATTTCAGTACCATGGAGAAACTCTGCATCACCTTTTCAAAATACTAGCATTAAATAATACACCACAATAATTCAAAATAAGCACAAATCAAAGAAAGTAAGAAAATATCAGAGTGCCCGTACAGCGTATGGGCAAACCAGTTGCGGCCAACTTTCGCAAACCCGTAAGTTGTACGGGCAAACCGCTTAAGGGCTTAATATTAGGCATAAAAGTTTGCAGAATTATATTCATAACACTTCGATAGATTAAAAAAATTTTAGTTCTTGTCGTGTACATTTAAACATTTCCCTTGTGGTTTAAAATTTAAAATAAAGTTTTTTCGCTATACTTCTTCTATTTAAAAAATGACACACTAAAGTTTTTGTAATTAAATCATTTTTAGAGATAGATTTATTTTTAAACTTTGAAGTAATTTTTTAAACATGTTTCAACTTTCTTTTTTTTTTCAATTGTAAAATTTTTGAATAAATAATAAGTCTTTTTTTTCACGATAAAGAATACAATTTTAAAAATGTGACGACTTTCAGACAAAATATCACAAGGAGCACTTTGAGAAAAACGAATACAATCAAAACAAAGAGAGATATTGCTAGGAAAGTACGACATCCCATAATACAAAAAAAGGACACTTGATGACCGGAAAATAGTATGGTACTTTACTATGCTTAGTTCCAAATATCAGATGCCTCTAAGAAAATAGAACATATGGCCGCGCTATCTAGCTTGATACGTCCCAGCGCAGTTTCAACCTATAGTCATAAAGTGAACATTTCACTACCAAACCAGAATCAGAATCAATAACCGATTTCAATCCTTCATTGTCACGCTGCTTTTCCGCTATTTGATAGCAATCGATTTATTTCCCCGTTTCCTGAAAACGTTTGATATGGAACGGATATCGGTTGAAAATACGGCTATAGATTTGAGGTGTCTTTGTTGCCTTCAAAAAGGACCTTATCGTTCTTTCCCTCTGTAAAGAGAGATTCAAGAGTTTGTGGACGGTATATATTATAGAAACAAGCCACTATATCGTGTTTCTAAAACGACGGGCAGATAACACACAAATAACTTCTTATCGTGAATGCTATATTTACGTCTGCTCATGTAATCTAATGTCTAAAAAAAGAAGGTTGTGAGTAATCTCTTTCTTGAAGAGCTACGACATCTCTTATACTAACATCAAATGCTAAATTAACAGAGGATTCGGTGTCTATGTGTGCTCACAAAAGTCTATTTTGGGTTCACTTGTACTTTCAAGCTCATGTTTACGTCAATTAATATGAGAAAAATTATTTTTGATTCAACTCAAACGGATTTTATGTCTTCATATTTGCCAAAATAGCAACAATAACAAAAGACTGTTTTGGGTTCAATTGTACTTTCAAACTCGTCATTACGTCAATGAATGAGAGAGGAATTATTTTTGATTCAGCTCAAATGGATTGTCTTCATATTTGCCAAAATAACACATCATTAAAATGTTATAATATTAGCAAAACAATACGCAATGCATAAACTGTAAATACATTCATGTCCATAAATTAAGGATAATGAAGTTGAGGCAAAGAAAGAGACAGAAGCAAAACAAATTTGACTTATTTGTAAAGTCTATTTATTAAACAAAAGGTAAAGAGCAAAAAAGATGCTATATGTTTGACATAATTAATAAAAATTGCAATTTTTACTCCCTGGAGCAAATTTCAAAAGAATAACCTATTTACAAAAAACAGTATAACATGGTTAGTATGATGGTTAATACGGAGTATGTCTCCCGGACGATGCAATACAGGCCTTACAACGCCTACGCATGCTGAGCATCAAATTATCAATCTGATCTTGGGGAATATTACACCACTCATCAAGCAATGCCCTCCGAAGTTCCGGTAGACAGGTGGGAGGGGGTTGACGGGCTGCAGTTCGTCGGCCAAGCATATCCCACACATGCTCTATTGGATTCAAGTCCGGTGAGTATGCTGGCCAATCCATACGGGTGATATCCTCTGATTGAAGGCATTCGTCTACAATGTTTGCACGTTGAGGACGGGCGTTGTCATCCATAAGCAGAAATTCAGCACCCGTGGCGCCCCGAAACAAACGTGCATGTTGTTCCAGAATGACATCCAGACAGCTGTGGCCTGTCATAGTTACACTCTGAACAAGCAGATCAGCTCTGGTACCAAGAATAATTCCTCCCCAAAAGAGCCATCCTGCACCACCGTAACGGTGTCGTTTAATGGTGTTCTCTTGGTGGTAACGGGTACCTGGCGCTCTCCTTATGAAAGTCAGGCGAGAATCAGACTGCAAACTAAACCTGGACTCGTCGGAAAACATCACACAAGACCACTGTTGCGGTGTCCACAATGCATGCTCTCTACTCCAGGTTAATCGCAGGCGACAGTGAGTTGCGGTAAGGGGAACACATCTGATAGGCCTACGAGCATATAGACCAATGTTCCCTAAGCGTCTGTACACGGTCTGCCTTGAAACTGTCGTACCGGTAGCTGAAGAGAGCTGACGAGATAGGTCTGATGCTGTGCTCCGTCTGTTTCTTTTGGCAGTAACTGCCAAATACCGGTCCTCAATCGGCGTTGTAACTCGGGGGCGACCTGTGCTATAACATCTACTCACATTACCATCATCTTGGAATCGTTGCCAAAGCCTGGAGATGACACTCTGGGCGATTCCAAGTTCCTCGGATACTTCCAGCTGGGTACGTCCACATTCCAGTCGTCCGATAATTCTACCACGTAAAAAAATCATCCAAATGCTTCCTTTGGGCCATAACTATGCGGTTATTGCATTGAAAAGCTTTTAAAGCGCTTGTGAATAATTTTACTTCTTTGCCACCATTCCTTATATACCTCTCTCTTACACTCTCGTCACTATCCGCGCCATCTGGTGGTTTCCTGTAAATTGCATATTCTTCTTCAAGATGTGTGTGATAATTCTACAGGTGAAATTTTTATTTTAGAGTTCACTTTCTGTGTGATTCTAAATTATCCTTAATTTATGTACATGAGTGTATCAAAATATTGTTTTCATTCTTATAAAAGGTTATAATACTGTACATTATTTTAGTAACGCAACACAAAATAGCAAGATTAAGTTAAAATGTGCTCTTCTTAATATTTTGAATATATATGCATTCATGTAATTGTGAAAAAATACATAATACAAGCAAAGCCTTACATGGTAGAATTAATTATCAATAAAAAAAAAGGAAGCATTTCAGACTTAAGTGGTTATTTAAGGACTTATTGTAAGTTTGATAAGTTACTCTAAGGATTGAAATTACAACTGTACCATATTAAATAAATATCTTAAAGTGGTAGCTGCTGCCTTTTGTAAATCAAAATGTCGCTTTAAAAATTATTACGTACCTTTTAATTCGATTTTAAAAAGTGAAACAATATTCACTGAAGTGAAAAGATGTCAAATTGTTTAAATGCCCAAATTTCTTCACAAAAAATCTTCACCAAAATTTCTTCACCAAAGCATTATAAAAATTAAGTATTAAGAAAGCATTCTTTAATCATTATAAAAATTCCACATCAAACGTTAATTAACAAGTTAATCAATAAACATATATCCTGAAAATTCTTTGCTATATAGCTTAAAAAGAAACTGCTATAAAATGTTTGATTAAAATCAGTTGAATATTTTATTATGATACTTTACATATCAGTTCAGCATTCAAGAATTAAAATTATGCAATCATTGTTAAAGAACTTTCACTTTTCCTTCGTTCCAACTTGAATTCTACAGCGAATTGATCATTATGGAAGTCGAAAAAGAAACCTCTGACACGGTGAATCATCCTCAAATTATAAACAATATTTTAAATGCAAATTGGTTTGGTTTCATTTTCACAATAACCACTATTAAAACAAGATTTCTAATACTTACTTAGAACCTTTGATTGTTAAAAGTGCCTCTAATATAAAAAATTTTGATTAATTTCAAACTGAAAGAGGTTTAATTTTTTTTATTTTTGTTACTGTATTACAATTCAATTCCAAGAACTGTTTTTATTTGTAAGAAATTTTTCCTTTCCTTTCTAAAACTTTTTTCTGATTTATTTATCTAGAACAAATAACAAACTAAATTCTTGAGTTTTTTATTCAGGGTTTACAAAAAGGGCAAACTTTCTACTTTGCCATGAAATTGTGCACATTTTTAAACGGATTACTTTATCTTTTTACACAAAATTCCAGTTCTTAATTCTGATTTTCTCAAAACGACAATTCTTATGGAGTCTCAATTAAAACTGATTCTTTAAAACAAGGTTTTCTCAATCTAAGTAGAATTGAGTCTTCGAGTTTCATGCTCAAAATAAATCAATCGATTTTGTTAGTTTTGTTGATCTTAAAAAACTATACACATTTCGGAAAATGTGGAATGCATTATTCTATAATAGATTATAAATTATCATAAAGTGATGCGAGAATACTCTTTTCTATTTTAAAGATAAATAAAAACACTTGTGGCTCTCTTTTTTTTTATTTATTTGAAATAAAGTTTTGGAATGAATTAGTTTTTTTTACAATATCTTCGCGTGAACAGTTTTAAAAGATTATACAGAAAATAAAATTCTTTTTCTTTATCGAAAGAAGAGAAAAATATGATTCAATCCTTCCGAATTCTCCCGAAGTGTTTAAATTAGTAAAAAGCCCAAATTCATATATATATATATATACTAGCTGTTACCCGCCCGCTTCGCTGGGTATTTCATGATGTTTTATAAATTTTTACTGTTTATATATATGTATAAATTATTGATATCTAAGTCCTAGCATTAAGAATTCGATTGTATTGAAAAATATAATTATACCTTGACTGTCGCAAAAAAAAGGGCAGAACTCATCTAATTTGTATTTCTAAAAATCTCTAAAATTGAAGTATAGATGATGTTTGCTCTTTCATAACCCATAAACCAAGTGGATTCCCGCAAAACCAAATTTCGGTGGATCTCTACTCCATACATTGAACATGCAAGCCAAATTTCAAGTCTAAATCTAACAGAAAAAAACAAAAGCTTTACTATCAATATCCCTGTAATCCCGTTGAGAGCCGTTTTCCAAAATAACCGCTCTTAGCGGATTTCAATTCAACAAAAGAAAAATGCTAACCAAATTTCATTATTATAGTCCTTGTAGCTCGAAAAAAGGAATTTTTTTGGTCAATACGTCCCAGTAACCCCCTGCACGCCCCCCAGAACTTGATTTGCTTAAAATACATTCTTAGTGGATCCCTATTCAACAAAAGAAACATGCTTAACAAATTTCAAGTATTTGGGTCTAACAATTAAAAACAGGAATTTTTTTTCTGTAACTCCTCTTGACCCCTCGCAAACATCTTTGGTTGTCAATTTTCATTTTACTCTTTGTTATAGGAACTCTATTTCATGAAAGGAACATGTCTACCAATTTTCAAGCAGGAAAATCAAGTAGTTTAAAAATGGAAATATTTATCGATTACGCCTCTTAATCTCCCGAAATTAAACTTAGTAGTTGATATTCGCGAAACCCATTTTGTAGCGGTTCTCTACTTTACGAAAGGAATCTGCTTATCAAATTTCAAGACTGTACGTCTAACAGTTTAAAAATGGGGATAATTGTCTATAACGCCACTTGAGCCCCCGCAACGCCACTTCTGGGTCTGTTTTCACAAAACCCATTTTGTAGGGGAATTGCACTCTATGAAAGGAATCTGCTTAGCAAAATTTGAAGACTGTGCGTCCAATTAATTAAAAATGCAAAAAAATTATCAATAACGCCCCTTGAACCCCCGCAACACCACCTAGGGGTCAATTTTCACAAAACACATTTTGCAGTGTATTTCTATCCTATGAGAGGAATCTGCTAACCAAATTTCAAGACTGTGAGTCTAATAGTTTAAAAAAAGAAATAATTATTTATATCTGCCCTTAACCCCCCGCAACACCCCTTGGGGGTCAATTTTCTCCAAACCCGTTTTGTAGCGGATATTTACTCCCATGAAAGAAACATTCCTACCAATTTTCAAGCAGGTAGGTCAAATAGTTTAAAAACGAAAATATTTATCTCTTATGCCACTTATTCCCCTGCAACGCCACTTAGAGGTCTGTTTTCACAAAACCTTCTTATAGCTGATCTCTACTCTATGAAAGAAATCTCTTTATCAAATATAAAGACTGTGCGTCTAATAGTTTAAAAATGGAAATAATTATCTATAACGCCCCTTAAGTCCCCTCAACGCCACTTGGGGGCAATTTTCACGAAACCCATTTTTAGCGTATCTCTACCCTATGAGAGGAATCTGCTTACTAAGTTTCAAGACTGTACGTCTAATAACTTAAAAATAGGAATTTATAACGCCCCTTAAACCCCCCGCCCCCGCAACACCCCTTGGGGGTCAATTTTCCCAAAACCCATTTTGTAGCGGATATTTACTCCAGGAAAGAAACTTACCTACCAATTTTCAAGCAGGTAGGTGAAGTAGTTTAAAAACGGATATATTTATCTATTACGCCGTTTAATCCCCCACAACACCACTTAGAAGTCTGTTTTCACAAAACCCGTTTTGTAACTGATCATCATTCTACGAAAGGAATCTATATATCAAATTTAAAGACAGTGCGTCAAATAGTTTAAAAATGGAAATAATTATCTCTAACGCCCCCTAAGCCCCTGCAACGCCACTTGGGGGTCGATTTTCAGCAAACTCATTTTGTAGCGGATCTCTACTCTCTGAAAGGAATCCGCTTACCCAATTTCAAGATTGTACATCAAGTAGTTTAAACATGGAAACAATTATTATTAAAGCCCTTAACCCCTCGTAACGCCCCTTGAGTTTCGAATTTCGGAAAATCCTTTCTTAGCTGATGTCTACTCTATCAAAGGAACATGTCTACCAAATTTCAAGTCTGTAGGTTGAATAGTTCCAGAGATTTCGTGATTAGTCAGTCAGTCAGTCAGTAGCTTTTCTCCTTTATATATATAGATAGATAGATAGATATATAATCCATAATAATATATACAAATAGTTATAAACTTAAGTATAACTAGGCTTAACTGTTTCTTACTAGTAACACTAGTAAGAAACAGCCACACTAATACAATAAGGGCATGGGCCAACTGGGACCGGGCCCAGGGTCTCGCCCTCGGTCGGGGTCTCGTTTCGTTATGTGATGCCCGTTGTCCATGTCTAGGCCTAATACGATAAGCAACCATTCAACTCCATTTTAGTAGAAGCCATCGGTTGATCCGGTTTGTGCCTAGGTTTGTGAGATTATAAATCGTGCACAATTATTTTTTACAAATTGCCGTTTGAACTAGTATTTGACAATGCATGCTATATGCTAGCTACTTTTGAAGATTTCAGGTAGGGCCTACTTTTGCATAGGGGCCCAGGGTCTCATAAAATCTTAAGATTTCTCTAGGCCCAGGGCCTCAAAGAGTCTTAAGACGTCCCTGACTACAATAGCAAACTCTTGGCCCTAGGAATCAAGATTGCATGTGTCGTAATATATACATATATATGATTAATTCCGCAAGAAATCCTAAAAATTTTTCAGATATAGATATGCAATCAAGCCTCTTACTTTAGGAAACATTTTTTTAAAGCCCGTATTATCACTAAGATTTATCAAAAGGGAGAAAAATAAGCACACAAAGGCTTCTACTTACAGCAAAGAAAAAGTTATCTTGAATGCTATGAATATTTTGAAAAATTCTTGCATCTTTTTTTCGTATTGTGTCTGTCTTAATTAGCAGCAGATTATTTTTTAAAATTAAGTTCTGATGCCCCTTCCTGAAGGGTAGCTGCAGTAACTGAGGGGTCATGGCCACAATCTTGCAGCTGGCGTAATGGAATTCTGGTGCATCCAAAGACCCACCGTGTAGATAGGATGATGAACGCTACATCTGTCATAGCTGCAAGTCCTCACGTGGGGATGGGGGAGGGGGAAGTTTTAGAGAAGGATACAAGCATAGATGCCATTTATGTCACTTGAACGAAGCTCAAAATTATGTGGTCCTTCACTAGTACAAGGGGAGATCAAATGAAAAGGTACGAAACGACACGGTGGGTACAAATATAGACTTTATTCAAAATATACACCATAGGCCTGAGCACAACGATCCCACTGATGAACAAGCCGCAGGATTCCTTGTTCCCAGAATTCCTGTGGCTGTGACGAGACCTAGTCCTTCACAGTGTCCTTGAGTACGTCGTCCGAGTTGAAGCGCTTTCCTTTCAGGTGTTTCTTCAGTGGACCAAACACATGGAAATCGCAGGGTGACATGTCCGGACTGTAGGACGGAGGGTCCAACGTCTCCCATTGGAACTTGTCCAGTTCCATTTGTGGGACTCTGGAGACGTGTGGACGCGCGTTATCATGGAGCAGAACCACACCCTCCGTGAGCAGCCCCGGTCTTTTGTTCTTGATGGACCTGCGTAGGCGTCGGAGTGTCTCACAGTACACATCGGAGTTAATGCTTTTTCTGTGCTCGAGTAATTCTGTGCTCGCATCATTTGGACGCCACTTTTTATAAGAGCCTTTGCTCTCTCCTGCGCATGCGGACACCCGCGCATGATCCGATCCCAGTCAGAGTCTCCAATGGCATCCCGAGATGTCTCGCTACATTCTCCCTTGGTGAAATATGCAAATATTTAACTGTTTCATTTTTATGTCGTTTCGTACCTTTTCATTTGATCACCCCTTGTAGCTTTCAAGGAGCTTCAAAGTGTGGTATTAATTAAAAATTAAATCAAACCCTACTTTAATTTTGATAGTTTTTATAAATACACACAGGACCTGATTTACTTTTTTAGCGCTTATGAGAAAGATGGAAATTGTTGCCCTTGCATCTAATTGAACATTTATTGTGTTATAATTAACATACATCACAGATGCCACCCCCTAAAATTTGATGCCCAGGGCACGAATGTATTTTCCATTACCAAACTCAACAATTGAATATTAACGTCGTGCTTCTGTATTACATAAGGGCTATTGGTAACAGACCTCGTAATTTTGAGAACCGCTGTCATTATCATTGTCTAAATCCTGTCTTGAATGTACAAAGTGATAAAGTGAACTGTATTTTTAATTTATGACGAATATATGCTTACGATCTTTGAGGCATTTGAGTGGAGAAATTGATGTTGTAAATTAAACTACCTCTTATACAGGAATAGTTGCCAATGGAATAACTTGAAGTGCGACGACTTATGTAATAATAATTATTATATGATTCTGAGAATTTGTCCTTTTCAATTTGCACATAATTTATGTTTCCTGTTAAACTTTTAAATTACCGTGCTTGCCTCAGATTGATGCTTAGTTTCGTTTTATTTCTGAAACTCTTAGCATGAAATCATTCATTAAAATAATAAGAATTGTTCCAGTTATAATTTTGATTTTAATGAGAATCTGTTTCTGGCGGACTCTGAAGCTACAATAATTACAATAATTAAAGTCAAATCTCAAAATTGAACAAATTTAGATCAATTAAAACTTGAGTGAATGAAAAAAATATGAAAAATTTCAAACCTTTTATCAGTACTTCCCTTAAAATTTTTAAATCAATATATGTATTGAAATAATCACTTTATGTGCTTCAAGCTGATTCTCCTAAAGTTAACACCAGACTAAGCCAAGATAAGAAATTTCTGAGCATTTATTAACGCATCTAAGATCAAAATAATTATTTTTCATCTCCTGAAAAAGTACTAGCAATTAATAGGGAAAGCATAATTAGTGCCACAGCTTTGGGCGACATTAATAAATTATGTTACTGAATATGCTTACCAAAGTCAGTTAAAAAAGTAACTTGTTACGCATCAACCGTTAGAAAAGTCATTAGTTATTTTTTATTCCAAAAATAAATTGTCACATTGAGGTCACTTACTGTTTTTGCTGCGATAAGAACATTATTGAAGGAGCTTATTTCCCATAAACAAGTAAATAACGTTGTAATCGATGTTTATTAATGAAAAGACGAGTTTGTGAAAAAATATTTCATAACCTACTTCGTATAAAACATTGTATACAAAAGCAAAGTGTTTATTTCAACAGTTAACTAATGACATTTCCTATCCATATTAGAAAAGTTTTAAAACTACTTGAAAGCACCTATATCACAGATAAACACAGGCATCAAAAGTAGTTATATGTTTTACTTTAGGTCTGATAATATAAGAAAACTCTCTTGGAACTAGCGCGTATCATAGCAAAAAAAAAAGTTATTTGCCTATTAAAGGGGATTTTTTTTTTAACATTTATAAGCCCCGTGCACCACCGAACGTATAACACGGGGGTAAACAACACAGACAGAAGAAAGGATTACAACACAAACATCCATGCCTTCTCCGGGATTCGAACCCATTGTTAAAGGGGATTAATAATAATTATTTTTTCTAATACTGAATAAAGTTTAAACATTTGGAACGAGAAAGAGTTATATTAACGTTGCACTATATAAAGTAGCGTAAGTGCTTTTGGCGACGGGCCTTAGTCAAGCCACGAAAAAAGACGACACCTTCTTGTCCTACCTACCACACCAACAAGAGGGCATTGAACCTCGGCATATTTAGCGTGCATCGGTTCCCTCTATATGGTTGGTATTTAGCCGCACTATACGACTGGTCTGGGTCAGCGTGATGTTGGACTAGCTCCCACTGCTGTACGTCTTTCAGGGAAGCTCCTTCACTCTTTTAACATATATGGATATCTTAAAGCTTTGTATGAGGCTTTTTAGAAGGGCAGTTGGCACCCAGTTCATTTTTATGGCAAAAAATTCTCATCTACAACACAGGGTTCAGCTGACCGACGAATGCATCGAGACTGATGATATTCAGAGGATGGTATGGCCAGCCGGATCTCCAGACCTGAATTGCTCATATCATGTCTCAGATGTTCTTGAGAAAGTAATTGCAACAATCCCGTTCTAAGAAATGCTTTAGACGAAGAGCTAGTAAAGAGCATAAGAATTCGTTATGAGAGCTGCATTTTCAATCATACTTCATATTAAATCCTCTACAAATTCCCTCTTGCTACATTTTTAGATTATCGGGCTTTCTTCAAAATAAATCATGATCATATGCGAGTACCGTTAATGCTTTTTACTCCTTTTTTTTTTTTTAGTATTTTCATATCAAATTTTGTTTGAAGTGGCTAAGTAGGTTTTGAAAAGTACTCGAAAATATGTGTGCTATGGTCACAGCAGTATACATGTTTTCGGATGCTTCTATGTGATTATAAATACATTATATATATATATATATATATATAAATCTACGAATATGAAAATTGTATTAGATATAAAAGTGATTTCATGTAATAAACAGCATTTCAAGGCCAATATAGGAATAATATTCAAATTGGGAGTAATTTCTAACCCTCCATTATCTGAAAATAATTTCGCACCTTTTTGGACTTTACACCTACCCCCGTTAATGATCGTCGTGCAGAATAACGGAGTAGCTTCTTTTGAAACAAAACCTGTACCTCAAAGTTCTCATGTAGTTTGGCGTGGAAGTTAAAAGTGTGAGGTACTAGTCACACACACACACACACACACACACAAGACGTTGTCCACGTCAAATAACTTCGGTTCAATTTTACAACATCCACTGTCAAAACCCTTTTATTGTAAGCAAGGTCATTTGAAAATGGAACAAAACTTTAATTTTACGCCTTTTGTTATAACTTTTCGGTTATTTATCCTTAACATGCTATATGTGAATCCTGCACATTTAATATTTTAAAAATAATTAGTAAAACATTTTGATCTTAAACATTAATTTATTAAATTTGAATTATTTTTTTTACCATTTTATTTTGATTGAACAGATTCATTCGTTGGATTTAAGCAAATGTATTCCCTTTCGTGAAACAACACTATATTTAAATATTTTACTGTCAAGAGAAATCAAGTGACTAATTTTTGCAAGCGAATTCAGCTGAAATGAGTTTTGGTGTGAGAAAAGCAAAGTTAGGTTTGTTAAAAAAAAGATTTTAGCACACAATGGCTGTTGCTAAATCGATTAAAGATTCTTTAAAATGCCGGAACCATTTGATCCCAAAGTGCTCTCTTGTGAATATGCTTCCGAAATACTTCCTGTGGGGAAACAGAGGAAGGTCTTTTATAACTGTGTCTTGATTTTAAAGTTTTATTTAAAAGCTTTATCTTGTATAGAATCTTTACTAATAAAATCTGTGAATTCTAGAACACAGTTTTCGCAACAAATGATACTTTTACATTCGGTGTTAAGAGCTCAATGCAGCACAGAAAATAGAAACATTTTCATTTCAAATCTCAAAATGTTCTTTTTCCTAGAAATTAAATTGAAGAGCTACTTTTTAAGTGATGTAATTGTTCAAATATATATATATATATATATATTCTAAACATTTTTTTTAATTCTAATACAAATTGATAAATTTGAAGGTTGTTGATATTATATGTTCTAAAGTAATTTGAAGTTAAATCTTTAAAAAAATTGGAGCTTAATACAAACAAATATAAGATAAATAAATGTCACGGATAAAAAAAATCGCACATTAAAAATTATTGACTCCGAAATGTTAAACGCTTATGCTATTTCTCTGATCTATTTAACGCAACTAATGGCTTCGGGGGGGGGGGGTCGCAATAAGCAAGTTATTATGTATGCGAACTTAACAGAGGGGAGAGAGGTCCTGATACTACTAAAAACCTGTCATGTATTAGAGCTAGCTGATATATGCTAAATCTACCGATATCCGTGACATGATGTGAATGGAGAATAGGATGCCAACTCAGGTATCATACTCGTTGTTTTACCATGAATTCACATAATTACGAGGTTTTTCACCAATAGTCTGTAGACTGTTGCCAATATCTGTAAACTTCCATAAAAAAAAGAAAGTACTTTTGCTCAATAAGGGCTGAGTGTGGTGGTGCTTGCTTCACGCGAATGGTGCAGTTCTCTCAAAGCCCCTTTGGGTATTTCGCCAATGGCTTATTGTTGCTTTTAAGAATGATATTATCTCTTGCAACCTTGTAACAAAAAAGAGTCAGCTGCTCTGCTCAAGCTTAAAGGCATTTACACCATCAAGGAGCTTATGAATTCAGCCACAAACCAAGTAATTGCCTATTAGGATGGAGCTTCTGACTCTGACCTTGATAAAGGTGATGCTGGAATCTATTTTATTCATCCAAATGGTGAACTTGAATCCTATAGAATTTCCACGGGTAAAATTTCCTCAAACTTTACGTGGAAACTTATGACCATTAAAGAAATTTTGGATAACTACCACAAGAAGGCAATTGAGAGTTTCAGTGGCATTCTACTATTCTCAGACTCTAGATCTGCGCTCCAGGCTATCCTGATGGGCAACTTTCAACTTACCCAGGATATACAGAGTAGCTACAGACCAAAGAATTTACACTTTGAAATGGAAACGTAGACATCTTCGGCAATGAGCAGGCTAATAACCTTGCCAAGGAGGCCCGAAATTTCCCTCGACTTTCCAACAGTCTTACCCTTACTGATACTGATGCAATAACCAGACGTAAACTCACCTCCCATCCAGTTAAGAAGCATTTCATTCCAGATCTTAATTGTAGCCGCGTAGTTTCAACCACCATAGTTTCAAATAATCATTTGAAAGAATGAAAATATTCCCTGATGGTTAAGAAAATTACAATACTTATCCTCACTGTCCTGACATTCAACTTTCTTCTATTTATATTCTTAATTGTCCTAAAAATTGGCTAAACCCCACGGATAGTAGACTGCTTTATTCGCCAAAGGTCGTAAACATAGCAACGGCCGTTTTGGACGCCTTCGGCACCATTTGATTTTTCAGCACTGATTGCACATGAAAACAACACAGCAGCAAGTATGATATTAACAAGCAATCAATGACTACTCTACAGTATTTTCCTTTATTAGGCGTCATTTTGTTTCACATTCATGCCCTCATAAGTTGGTTTGAATAAACGTTAGCCACGATTATTACCACTGGAATTTGACAATTAAGTAAATAACTTTTAATCCTAATCAAAACATGGAGTTTAGTAAAATTCAGTTATTTTATTATGAAGGAATTTATGGAATGAAAAATTCAGCTTAGTTTACATTTTCATTACGCCACGCGATGGTTTTGGTTCAATCATAACTCTAATCCTCTACTCGATAGTTGTTGGTCATTATCTTAATCACTAGTATGTGTGGTTACGCTAGCTTTAATAATACAACAAAAACATTTATCTAAAACTGTTTTCAAGTTGAAAACATTTATCTAAAACTATTTTCAAGATGAAAACATTTATCTAAAACAAGAAAGAAAGAATGACAGAAAAACAAGAAAAACATTTATCTAAAACTATTTTCAAGCTGAAGATCTTTCGTTTCGAAACTATCGGAAAACCTTTAACTTTGGGGTAAATTTATTGCAGTAGAATGCAAAACTCTTTTAACAGAGTTTGATATCGAGTATTAAAAAATTTTAAGTCCGGTAATAACGTAAAATCGATTAAATGTATTTTCATCACTTTCTAAGAGGAGAAATTCATTTCATAGATGGAAAGCAATTATTACATTGCTAAATATTTCGTGAAATTTTAAATTATGTAACAACTAATGTTTGTAGTAAATGAGATTGTAATTAATACAATTAACACACCAGTCTGTTTTAATATTTTCACTTAATATGAGTAAAAATAATGATTGTAAAAACTATGCAATATGTTGAACAACACACTATTCTATTTTCTTTATTTTTTTTTCTTTTTATGATTTTTTAAATTAAATCTTTAATTCTTTTTTTTTTAAATTTCTGTTTAATCTTTCTTATTATTAACATTTTTGTATCGTGTTATAAGCTTTTTTGTGTCAACTATACAAAAAGCGCGCGAAAGCCTTTAAGCAAATACCGTTAGAATAGTTTGAAAAAAAAATCATTTCTCCTTCAAAATTAATGCCTTTTTGCATTTCACAGCACCTCGCAAAGTTTAGAAACTTGAAGACATTATAAAGACACTGGACATAAAAAAAAGCCCAAAATGTGTTCGAATTTACCTAAAAGGATTTGTTGGAGAACACGATTATATAACAAAAGTTTTTATGAAAATATTCACATAAGCTAATTTTTAGTCATTTAGCATTTTCTTTGTTTCTTTTTTTTTTTCTTGGTAAAGGGACTTAAATTATTTTATTGAGTTTCTATTTACACACAAGTATTAATTGTTCTCTTTTTTTCTCCAAATCAATTTTTAGATGTTGTTGAAATTAAAATACTACTTGAGACTGTGAAATTTTGTTTCAAAACCATTACATTTTCATGCTTGTTTAAAATAAAAGTTCATGCATAGTTTTCTCAATTGTTTTCAATATTTTTTTAATGCACAGTTAAAAATATTTAATGTATTTTTCCAGTAAAAGAAGAAGAAAAACAATAACTCAACACAGAATTTCTATTTCTTTTTTTAATTTTAGATTCAATTAAAAAATCAGATTGCTTCTTTATTTTACATTTCAATATATCATTTATATATCAATAAGCAATTGAAATGAGAATGTATGAATGAATGTGTATATGAAAAAAGACTTCGAAAAGTTTTAATAGCTCAGAAAACAAAAACTACTTCAGAATAATATTTTTAATATAATATAAATTTATAACAATAAATCGTCAATGTGTTGAATTTTATGAAAATCAAAAGCTTTAAAGATTTTATCATTTTTGCTGTCCTGTCCCGCCAAGTAAACATATTACACTCCTTGTAGCGCAAACAAAGGTCAAAAGTTTATTTAAAATGTATAAACTAATAAAAATAAGGCATATATAATTCTGATATTTTCATTATTTATCAGAAGGGAAACATCTTTATTCTTCAATTTCACACATTTTCCTTAAATTTAATTGCATGAATTTCAACAAACAAGAACCGCTCCATATTATGTTAACTAAACATTAGTTATTGAGTCAGTTGCTCCTTTTCTCACAAACTCATATATATAGAAGAATTCTGGTGAATAGTAAAACCCCTTAAATCGATGAAAATGTCTGGAATACCAGAGTAAATCGTGAATTCTTGTCTAAATAATTGTAAAATGTTTTAAGCGAGGCAGAAATACGGAGAGAAATTTTATTTTAAAAAGGCAAAGCTTCTTTTATTTTAAGCAAGTTATATCTTGGAACTTTATTGCCGGTGGGGCTGTTAAAAATCTCAAATTATGCTTGCGTTTATTATGCTCGCTATTTTATTCAAATATTTATTGTCTTACTATGTTACTAGTTTTTCGCTATATTGTTAGAGAATCTTCCTGATTTTTTGTGAAATGTATAAATATTTTTAATTTGTAACTCGCAACCTTGAACATATCAGATCTTGCATTTATATCGATTTTGGAAATATATAGTAATATTTTCGAACACAAAAAGAGTTTATTCAAGAATAAACTGTTAAGGAAAACAAACAAATATCATTTTCCTTTGAAAATAAATAGAACACTATCTCTCTTTCTCTCTCTCCTCTGTTTATCTCGCTCTCTCGAATAAATAAATTATAAAACATTATTTTTTTTTCAAAAGCACAATTTCAGGCAGATAAAAATGTGAAACATTTATGAATATCACAAAAATATGTTTAAATCTCACATTTCGTTCTCTGAAATTAAATTAATATCTTTCACGAAATAATAGAATTTTTTTCTTTTCAAAGTTTTACTGGATGTATAACATTACACAGTTTAAAAGTAATTCAAGGTTACGGAAACATTTCTAGAAAATTGAAACAAAACCAACACATTTTAGTTCCTTCATAGTTTTTGAGACCTTTGTATTCTGATAGAAAAATCATGAACTTCAGGCCAGCTGGTTAGTGCGTTCGAATCTCGATTCCTTCGAAGAGATATGGAGTATGTTGACGGGAGCTCACGTTCGCATAAAATTCGAATGACATATAAAATCTTTATAGAGTACATAGTACAGAAACTATAGAAAAGTAATGCGTAAACTAAAGCATTTTTCTTACTTTTTGATTATAGCACAAAATTAGCAGGTCGTTTGCCGAAAGTTGACTCCACAGCTCTACAGAAAAAATATGTACTGTAAAATCCGGTAAATTACGCGCACCTATACTTTTAGCTGTAATTTTTAATTTTTAGGTTTATTCCCCGTATAACACGCAACCCCTTTTTTACGAAGATACCTGAAATGTATGCGGGCAATGCTCATATGTTTTGAAGTCGTTTATTCTAAGTATTATTCATCTTTAAAAAAATAGTATATTTCCAGAACTACAACCCTTTGAGTTCACAAAGAATGTCATTTCTTTTAAATGAACAGTATTTTGATAGATACGGTCTAATTTTTTTTCTATGCTCATCTTTCTTTTATTTTTTAAGCTCTCATTCTTATACCCGCGCATCCGTAAATTTTTATCATATTTTTTGTGTTAAAAGTGCACGTTATACGTAGGATTTTACGGTAATTTTTTCCCATGACATTTCCTCTTGTATAAAAAAGACCACTGACCTTTTCATCTTAAGGCTGTTTTCGCTATATGTACGACAGCGTGAACTTATGCGTGGAGCACATTTACAAACAGAAATAATGCCTCAATTTTTATAAAAATTTGTGACATTGTACCTATTTACATTTGTTTATAATATAGTGCTTTTAAAATTTCAAAATATTCCATAAATAATTAGTTTTTCCTTTTAACACTTAAGGGATAACTCATTTAGCATTACGGAATTGGAGAAAATTGCGAAACACATTTTATAAAAGAAAAAATGTGTCAACTAGGATAAAAATGAGTAATGATAAAATAAATGATTCTCTACAGAATAGCGAAGCCAGAATATAATATTAATTTTCGTGTACTTTTATATCTGAAAAAATATTCCGAATTTGGGTTCTATTCTTTAACATTAGCCGAAGTTGCCTTATAAGTAAAATCTCTCTCTTAAACTCTGTGGTCTCAATAACCTAGTGATTATAGTCACGTATCCATGGCCAGCGTGTCATGAGTTCGAGCTTGGTACCACAGGGGACCATCCGTGTAAAGGGGCTGTTGCACGTTAAATCTTTCGAGACTCAAAGTCCTCACATTAGCGTGGTGTAGAAGTACATAGAGGAAACTAGCTCAAGTGTGGTCCTAGTCACTTCACCGAGGTTCAAGATTGATAGCCCTCGTGTTGCTTAATAGGGCAACTTTAATAAACATTTACTCCCATAAACTCTTTCCTTTATTGTTCTCATCCTTCGATTTTGTGTCTCAATTATGAAATTTAATGCTGTTAGTTTATAATATAGTTTTAATATTAGCTTCTTATCTTTACTTATAAGCAACACCAGCGCTGTTGGTGACAGATTTGAGCATTTTGAACTATAGTTAAGTAACTGGCACTCAACATCCACGCCACGTCACTGAGTAGATTTTGAGCCTCGACCGATTCTGCAGACATCAGCCTCGCTATTTGATGAGCCTCTAGTGCAGGAGTGGCGAGCCTTTATGGATCAACGTGCCACTTTTTCTGAAGAAATGTTTAAGGAGGTATAGACGTGCCGTCAAATAATTTTGAATAGTGATTATTGGATAAAATAATAAATCTAAATGCACTAACTGAAAACTCTTTATTGTCTACGAAAAAATACATTTTTCTGTATAGTAGTAAATGCTTTAGTTATATACGTGCAATTCAAATTAAAGTAACTATGGTTTGACTTCTGTTGTTGCAGATTAGATGATAAATAACTTATATTAAGGATTGCAGATGTTACTTTTAGTAAAATGCAAGCTGAATTGGAGTTATCTGCCAAACGGTTTTTATGCGAGTCTTTGATGTTATTCATTTCTGAAAATGATGACTCGTAGACATAAGTAGATGAACATATGGATAAAATAGCATATATATGATCCAGCTTCTTCAAACAGTTCAATGTGTCTGGAATCGAATTCCATGTTTCTAAAATTTCGTTACTGGCATCGGCTCAGCACCGTAACCGATCATTCACGTTTGTTCGTAATACTTCATAGTGAATTTTGTTATTTTGAAGTCAAACGCAAAATCGTTTCGATCGGTATCATGCCCAAAATTTTGTGTCGCGTTTCATCAATGGCACGCGTACCATTGGTTCGCCATCCCTGCTCTGGTGGAATCAAAGATACGATTCAACTGAAACATCGTCGGCAAGCATCCATTGGGTGTTAGAGTTGTGTTCGTCAATTCCCCATGAAAATTTCTGGCTGTCTACGCTTCTGTCAATTTCTTAAGAGATAAAGCTCTCTTTCTGTCATATGAACTTTTTCTTTTTGGCATATGTTGTATAGTTTATGAATATTCAAAAAATAAAACTAAGAAGGAAAACTATATTGAAAAATAATTTAAAACAATTTATAGCAAACTATAATAATGATAGTAATACTTATTTCTTAGCGCATTAAATAATAATGGATAAATAATAACCAATTTTCTGAATAACAATAATTGAAGGATATGCTTTAGGTTAAAGTAACTCTCATTGTAATTTTGTTCATTAAAGGCATGTGTTAATCAGATTATATGTTCATCACGTATAGAAACATTAAATTCTTATTTTAGATTCATTAATGTATTTCATGCTATTGTAATTTACTAAATTTATTAGTAATATAATAGTAAATACACGATTTCAATCATTCGAACTGTAAATTAATATAACAACTAATTTAATATAACCCTAGAGGGCAGTTTTGAAATGCGACGTTAATAATCAATCAATCAATAATTGTTAACTTGAATACACATTTTTAACACCTGATCTTAAACAATGTTCTTGATCCGAGAATTCTCTGAATGAAAGTCAGGCAGTCTTACTACTAAAGTTATCAATTTAAATAGTTTTATTCAATTACTTATTCAGCAAAGATTAGCTCCCTTTTAAGACTAACTATTACATTTTCCCACAATTATTTACTAATTACAATTATTTACTAATTACTTAATATTTCGATAAGTTCTTTTAAAATAAAACTTTTTTAATTACTCGCAACTTTTGAAAGTAATTATCAATTTCTATGCTCGGTCTTACGTTACAGAGTCTGACGGCTCTATTTTTATGGCTTAAGTTCAACTTGAGCAAAATGATGGCAAAAACCAATAACGAGTTCTTTTTTTTAATATTTTCTATCTTGATGAAAGGGAGTTTATTTACTTGTTTCATTGTTTCTTTGTTCTTTTACTAACAACCCCATTGCTTCCTAATAAGTTTACTCCGAATTAATGAGGAAACCTATTCCTCCAATGTCCCATATTCTCCGAACCCAATGAATAATGTATGAATGTTGTGAGATAATTCATCTTTCTTTAGCCTCCTTTTGTCCCCCTAGATGATTTTTATATGATAATTATGCGATTTTACATATAAATATATATACATATATGATGGTCATTAAAATGATGTCCTTCCTTTCGGAGCAACATTAAAATAGACACTAAACTTTCTCCTTTCGTCATAAAACTCCATAAAATAAAGACTCGTATCATTCATTCTTCAAAAGAAAACTTCAGGAAATATTTTACTTAAAAATTATTTGGCAAATTACTGAATTTTTTCCTACGTTAAGTGTTACTCGAGTAGATAGCTTTTAATGGGTAGATTTAACAATCGTTTGTAATTAATCAGCTGTTTTTTTTATTTTTCTAAATACAATCTGCGAGTGGGAAGTTTACATTTAGTTTCGAATGTTATCAAATATTTATTTTTTACTGACTGAGTCAAAATATTTATTTTAGATGAAAAGTTAGAAAGTTGTTTGCTAAATTGGAGCCAATTTTAACACGCTTTTATAAGTTTCACTTGTATGTAACGGAATCTTTGAGCTCGATTTTCACCCACTTAAAAAGGTCAAATTAATTAGAAATTTTGCACACTTGTCAAGGACCGATGACAATACATCCACAATTTTATTCCATTGCCCTGATCAGGACATCAGGAAAAACGATTTCTAGATTTGGTGAATAATTCATTATACTGTTTCCAGATTTGGCTACTAATTCCCGATTTGGCGACTAAAAGATTAAGTTACAACCCTAAAAAAGCGAAAACGTTTGCATCGGCAATTTCTTGCCATAATATAAACAATTGTCAGTTTTTCAGAAAATGGAAAAAAGTAAATTATAGTTAAGAAAAAATCTAAAAAACACGCTATTATAGTGAATCGAACTAAAAAGTAAAAAAATAATTCTTAGTATAAGAATAAAATGATTAACGAGAAAATTAATGTCATTGGAGTAAAAGCGGGGGTGCTCTAAATTAATTGTTATAATTTCTGACTAGTTTTACTCCGAAATGCTGAGTTAGTGAAAAAATGTACTAAAAAGCACCCCACGCTTTTATCTCTATGACATTAAATTTCTCGTTAATCGTTTTATTCCTATACTAAGAATTAGTTTTTACTTTTTAGTTCAATTCACTATAAAACTGTGTTTTTTAATTTTTTTAAACCATAATTTATTTTTAAAAAATTTACCCAACTTCTGTAATTTATTTTAAAAGAAAGACTGATTGATATATTGTTTATAAACGTCTCACTTTCAAAGCCATGACGACAAACCTCGTACTTTTCAACTTTGATCAAAAGAGGAAGACGATGCCTGAATTCGAGCCCAATTCTCTAAAGAGAGTTCCACACCATACCAACGGAAAGACTTTGAAACTTGACAAATTTAATGTGGATTAGCCCTTTTACACGGTAAGTCTTTAGTGGCACCAGGATTTGAGCCTTTCACTAAAAAAAAGTAATAATAATCTACACCTACATTTAGATGATGTAATATTACATCATCAAAAAGTGAGTGATGTAACATTACATCACCCAATTATTCCGACCCGTTGCAGTATTCACAAATGGAAATCATGTGATTCTAAAATCTCCTGGTTGAGGAAACTATAGAAGCTGAGATATCTGGAATGAAAAAAGAACGTTTTTCTCCCAAGATTGTGTATGTGTGCGTGTGCGTTATTTAAACCTATTTAAATTTTATGGTTCGTAAAAAAAAAATTCAAATGTGACGTTCTTACATTTTTCCACAGTTTCCTTTCACTCAATGTAAGCTTTTTAAAGAAAATTATGCATTTTGACCTCACATAATTTAATATTCGTAATGGGAAATAGTAAATGATGTAAATAGAATTAAATAATGAATTGAGTGTTACTGTCAAATAAAAACAGCATTTAGCTTTACATAAAAATATGTAAAGCTAATTTTTTTTTGGTCAAGAGAAATGGATTAAAATATTCCTTCCCAGAAAAATATACTTAAACTATATTAATAAAACTATGATGTGAAAGATATACCATACTTTTTTCAGTTACGTATATTGTAACGAAAAGAAATTCATGTCACAGATATATACATCGATTTGGAATGGGTTAAAATCTATACTCATAAACCTTGGACAAGGGTAGAATAATAACTAGAAGATAGGGATGGGAAAATATCATTTTTAACTCGATATAAAACTCAAGAGATTCGGGGAAAAAGAGAATAAAATAATATTCCCAGAGAAGGGTTGACCACAGTAGCCATAGAAATGACAACCGTTGAAAGAAATATAGAAAGTACAAAAAATGTTTTTTGTTACATTGCTTTTAAATTTTGTTCTCCAACCGAGATTTTTGAAGAAAATCAGATCTGTATGTGTGTGCGGACGAAAATGAGAAAGAACTATATAAAAAATGCTTCAAAAAGTTAGCGTCCTCAATATTTGATTTGTTGTTATGAGGCTTTAGAAGATGATCAAAATTTAAGTAACATTTTCCTAGCGAGCAAGCAAAAAAGTGTGTCAGTATAATTTAAAAATTCACTATACATTTGACAAGAATACCTAAAATTAAACTTTATAAAAATTATGAAAAATACGTATAAATAAATAATATTGCTTAAAAATCTGTCTGAAAATTGAAAAAATAAATAAAAATACCCTAGAAATTAATTTATTTCAATGAGGAAAAAATTAAATAATTCGGAAAAAGTCAATGGAATCTATTTTAAAAAATATTATAGTATTTTATAATAAGTATTAAAAGACAAAATTAACTGGGGTTTAAAATTTTTCTTTTTGCACTGCAAAATTTTTTTATAATTTTATTTTAACGTTTTTTCAAGATGTATGAATTTTTTAGGTCAAGTTACAGCATGATTTATTTATCAGTACAGTGAAAATCATTTAGCATGAAACTGAGGCGACTGAAATATTTTTATGTGTTAAAAGAATTTCGTGTTAAAAAATAATGCAAAGGGAAAATAAAAACATATATTTAAGAAATTAAGTTTATTAGAGTACATTTTATTTACGTAGATATATATAGATGCATATATTTAATAAGAATCATGGAAACAGGAATGATTCATAGGAACTTTATGAAATTTAATGCAAAATTTTCAATTTTTTGAAAAACAAAATATTTATGGAGTTTGTTGAAAATAGTCTGATAATTCTCTTTGCATTGTCTTTTTTAGCATTAAATAGTCAAAAAAATGCTTAGAGTCGTCAATTTTATTATTCATTTCATCATTATAATATGTTAATAAATAATTGCGCATATTTTTCATAATGTTCTTAAATTCGAATGACGTGGAAACAGGAGCTGCATTATTCATTTCATTTTGTCGTCGTAATCTGCATCAATGATATTTTTTGAGCTGTGTGCAAACTCCAAATTGTCTTTGTCTGCCGTAATTGCGGCTGTACGCGCATTATCATCATCTACTGCAATAAATTCTTCCGATGATACAGTAGGACAGTCTGATAAGACAGAAACTTTCTGAAGCATTTCTTAAGTGTCAGTCAGCTCAGGTTCGATATTCTCCTCCTCCACAAGGGAAATCTTTTCGTCTTAAGCGATTTTCGTTTCCTGTTAAGAGAAAAAATACATGAAAATACATAGTAGTTTGTTGGGACCGTTATATTATTTCGTGTTAACCAATAATTTCATTTTAAGCGTTTTCGCGTTAAATGTATTTTACTGTATTTCATTCTTTATTGTATTTACTATCCGTGTCATATAAATTATTTATAAGTAAATTTAATTCAAAACATAAGAACAGAAAAAAAAATTCCCATCAGTTCTGAATACCTTGAAAAGTCTGGATAATGAACTTGTATCCCTTATAGTATTGATTCTATGTAAATAAAGGAAGTAAAGAAGGAATGATATTTTTTTTTTATAAAATTGGGCTTTTATTATTAATATTACATCTTTTGATAAGTAATTAACTTACTTAATAAGATCACAAATATTCCTCTCACATAGAATAGGAATTTTGGAAAATCCTGCTCAATAAATTTTGCATTTCACTTTAGAAAACAAAGGCAATACTTTAGTGCAAAATCAATATTTTAAGTGTCTTTTTCAACAAATAAGACGGCCTTCTTAGCCTAATGGTCATAGTAATGAACTCGTGTCCGACGTTGTCGATTCGCGGATTCGAGTCCGGACGCCACTAAAAGGCCCTTGTAAAGGCTTGGCTTGCAGCGCTCTTTAAATTAGAAAGGAGGGTGCTGCTGCGGATGGTAGAGGGAAAAAAGACCGGAAAGTAGAAACGTAGGGGAAAAGAAGTCTGTAGCTTTGGTCGTGTATAACTGTAAATAGAGTATGTTTTTAGTAGTATGTAGCATGTTTTTATAAAAAAAGATAAAAATCTGGGAAATATTAGCAATGTCTTAAAATACCTACATGACAACTTCATATCCTGTATCTCAAAGACGTAAGGGTTTACATTAAGTCATTTCAGCTCAAATTGACGTAGTGTGGAAGTTCGGTAAGTGGGGGGGGGGGGAACTCAGGTGATGTCCTCACCACTTAATTGTGACACAAAATTTCAAAGTTCGTTGCCAACATCTCTCGTGTTGACAAAGAGTGCGACGCTAATGAACACACATTCTCCAAATAAGCAATCCCCAAAGTAGAGTTTTTTCAATAATATAAAACCATTCCTATTTCTCTTACATTCTACTGATAGTGAAAATATTACTGCAGCTATTAATATTTTTATGCAAAAATGTATTTTCACAAATGCTTCTTTTTCCTTAAATAAAATATTACTAATCTAGAACAAAATTTAGTAACATAAAATAATTTAACCATATTTTTGTGAAAATGAAAATTTTATTACTACTGCTAACTTTCTTCAGAGAATTCGATCTCCTGTAAAGTTTTATCTAACTAAAGTTTCCATACTAAAGCATGAGAAATCTATCCACTAATACTTTCAAAATGCACTCTGGTTAAGGAACTAAAATTGAAACACCAGACGAATTATCTCTAATGATGACAGTAGGGATCGGATGAAATGGTTATGTCTAGTAAACGAGAAGTTGATTGAATCGAGACTAAAATTGCAAGACATTCTCATTATATTTCCATTCATGAGTTTAAATAATGAACAAAACTTGGTTTAAATTCCTGCTGATCATACCATCGTGATCTCTAAGGGAAGTGCCAATTTAGATTTATGTCTTAGATCATTGTCTTTTGAATGTTCACCAGGCGCTTCATTTGAAATCCCATGGGCAGCCACGAGTTTTAAATTGTACAAAATACATTAAACTAATGCTTATGACTTTATTTTAAATATAGTTGTACAAAAAGTAACACATATAAATTATTTGATTTCGCCTCGTGTAAGAATTCGGGCGAAATACAGGGTAACTCAAAATGAATGTAGTGGTTACAAACGGATAGAACTACTTAATGGAAAATAATTTATCGATAGATTTACACAGAATGTAGACGGAACTTTAAAATTTTTTATGCATACGTGATAGATGTTCTATGTGACTTCCCTTGGTCACACGGACCACATCTAGGCAGTACTCCATTTCACGGCATAAATTTTGAAGCATTTGTACAGTCACCGTCGCAAGCGCATTACAACTGCGTACTTTCAGTTAGCTCTTCAGTTGTTTTAGGCATGGAAAGCACATATCACCATTTTTTATAGGGTTGTGTACACTTCATAGACAAAAAAATTAGCGCACCAAGAAGGAGTATTCAAAATGAAACGAAATTTTACATACGTAACGACTACTTTGATATAAGTAAATGATTATAAAATTAAAGAAAAAGGGTCATTTATTTCACAGAAAAAGGCAAAAGATTGGAAAATTTAATACCCTGTTGAACCCTCTCTAGCGCGAATGCACGAAGCGATACGATCGAGCAATGAGGCATACAAGTTCTGTATGATGTCTTGAGACATTTCGTCCCATATTTTCTGTAACCTTGCCTCTTGTTCGTTCAAACACGTGGGATGTGCAACTCGCTGTCCCAATGGATCCCAGATATGTACAATTGGAGATAAATCTGGGGATCATGCAGGCCAAGGAAGGGCAGTAACAGAAGAACAGTCTTGTGACACCGTTGCCGTGTGAGGTCCAGCATTGTCTTGTTGAAAAATGGCTCCTGGGAGCCGTTGCATGAGTGGCAACACATGTGGTTGCAGGATGTCATGGACATACCGCTGGGCTGTCATGGTGCCATAGATCAATACTAGGGATGACCATGTATTGTAGGCAATGGCAGCCCATACCATCACACCAGCTGTGGGAGCGGTGTGTAACTATAAAGGAAAGGCAGTATTGAGGCATTCACCACGGGGTCTCCACACACGAACACGATTGTCATCCATGGAGAACGACGTTAAACGCCCTCTACCGGCTATACGTTATGCGCAATCACGCTGCATTTCTAATCATTTGCATATCTCCCCGACATGTACCTTCATGCCAAGTTTCGTTACGATCCCGCAATTATTTCTTGGTGCGCTAATTTTTTGTCCATGAGTGTATATGTTTATGGGGTTATGTATGAAAATAAAGCATTTGTGAAATGCGCTTGCGTCGGTGACTGCACAAATGCTTCAGAATGTGTGCCGGGAAATTGAGTACCACCTAGATGTTGGCCGTGTGACCAAGGGAAGTCACATAGAACATTTATGACGTATGTATACAAAATTTTGAAGTTCCGTCTACATTCTGTGTAAATCTTATCGATAAATTCTTTTCCGTTAAATAGTTAAAGTCGTTTGTAATCGCTATATTCATTTATTTACTTACCCTTTATTACACATAATATGTATCTACTCATTTATTTTGTTGTAACGCGCTTTGGTATGTATATCATCCAAACGAACCAGCGAAGGAATGATACAAAAATTCATTATTGCCCTTAGTGTTTAAATTCTAGTTCCTTCAGTGGCCCAGGGCTTGCCTAATAATATTTTATTGTGCCTATCAATTAAAGTAGCGTTTCCAAAGCCATAAACACACTTCTACATGTTTGCTTACAGTCACGTTTTTCTATTATTTGTATACACTGGCCACAGTTAGGGACGCATTAAGGCATGGGCCAACTAGGCCCAGTGGGCCTCACCCTCAGTGGGGGCATCATTCGTTCTCGACTCTGACTTAATAAGATCCAAATAATTTCAATGGTCAAATATTATTTTCGTACATATTCTCCAAAAATTGGAATTTCTAGCTTCATGTTAACTGGCAAAAGTGATAAGACTATATTAATATGTGATGACCGTTGTCCATGTCTAGGCCTAGGTCTAATACCATAAGCAATCATTGAACTCTTTTATTAGAAATGCACCACCGGCCTAGCCGGTTTGTGTCTAGGTTTTTGAGATTGTGAGTCGTGCACATTTATTTGTTTCAAATGACCGTTTGAACGAGTATTTGACAATGCATACTACCGTCTACTTTTAAAGTTTGAGGCAGAGCCTACTTTTGCATAGGGGTCAAGGGCCTCAAAGAGTCTTAAGACATCCTATAGCCACAGTACCGAAATGGTCATGGTCACATAGTTCTTCACGAGGCTCAAAGTCTTCAAACTGACTTGGTAAGGATGTTTGGAAAGAGGGGTACTATATATAGCTCAGACATCAGTCTGGTCTCTTGGCCGAGATTCATAATTATGAGGTCCATCGCCAGTGGCTCTCTCATTGTTTTAGAAACAACGTTAATAAAAAATCATATCCAACGAATTTCGTGCAATGATGTATTAGTGTAATAAATTATTTCATCAATCATATATATAAAAACCAATTTTAGAAAGGTATCCATTTCAGAAACTATTTCCTCTTGGATGTATTGTTTTTCATAGCATTTTCTTGATAGTATTTATGTTTTTAATATTTGAGCATTTTGTACCCATATATTTCGGGATTTTATCTTTCTCTTATAAAAACTGTTATCGCTGGTACCTCCATAGAAAACTTCACTTAATGCATTTATTTCAGAGTCACTTTTGTGATTTTCTTAATTTTTACAGCTCGGATCTCTGTAATATTCAGAAGAAATTGCGTACCTTTTTGAATACTTTCATTTTTTCAGTAATTTCAATCCATATTTCTTTTTAAATAATAAATCATTTCTTAGTTGACTGTTTAATTTTTTTCTATTAGTCATCATTTTAACTCTAATCGTAATAAGATTGTACATAAAAAAAAATTTGAATTGATATCAAAAAGAATTTAACACGTAGGCAAACAATGTGTAAAATAAAACACCAGCAATGTTCACAATTTAAAATGACACGAACAGCTGATTTCGCTATAGGAAACGGAAATAAATTTCAGGAAGCGAGGGAAATAATTCAATGAACGGATACTATACGTTATTAACGCTCTCTACTCGGGGGAGGGATGTTTTTTATAAAAACTTGACTTTTTACAACGGTCTGGCGGAAGATTAAATACATAAATTTTTTTTCTCGCATTCAATTGTTATATTTTATGCTATATAAAGGATTATATGATGAATTAAGGATTGATATTCTACGTTGTGGATTCAACAGGATAAAAGCATTCTCCATCCATAATTTTGTCCAAATTAAATTGATTCGTTAAGAAATAGGTTTTTGATAACGAAGAAATGAAAATCCCGACATGATTTGATTAAATTATTCTAAGAGTGTATACACACAGTTCTATTAAATTAACTCATTTCAAATACCTTTTCATATTTGATATTTTATGGGAAAGGAAAATTATATATATATATATATATAAAAATTCGTATATATATATATATAATACATACATACATATATATATATATATATATATATATATATATATATTTCATATCTCAAAATAATTTTAAATGTTGTCTAGACTTAGAAATTAAATCTTCTAATTAAATAATGACTTCGATTAAATTTTGAAGAAACAGAGTATCGAAAAATATATTAGAACATACCAAAAGAACCAAACAGCATTGACCCAATCTAAAGTTTTAAATGGATTTAAAAAAGTTTTGAAATGGCTTTAAAAAAATTATATTCAAACAATTCATTATTATAATAGTTCTACAATAAATTATCGATTCCCCTTATCAGAAGAAAAAAATTAATTATCTCAAAATGATTCTGGAACTTGTGTACTAGACGGTAGCTGAATTATAATTCAGCGGCTGAAAAACTGAAAATAACTGAATTATAGTAAACTGAATTATAGTTAAAAAACTGAATTATAGTTAATCTGATGCTCTCATTATTCAATAAATATAGTTTCTTATCTCCTAATCTCTCTCTATGTAAAATAAGTTTTTCGCAATGCTGTAATAAATGCATTACGTATTATCGCAACAATGCCAACATTCAAGATAACTCTCCATTTTGGCAAGAACTGCAGGTTTATCAAAATCTGAGGACTTTGTAGCTTTGGACGATGCAATTTCAGGGATGAATTTTACTGAAGAGGAGCGCGAAGAGTAAATTTTGCGGGAAAAAAACCAAATCAATAGAACTGCAAAATACTTATAAATAACAGTTTTAAAGGTTGAGCAATGAGTGTGAACAGCTGAATAATTCGTACAATGGGTGTTGGTTCACCTTTAGGTGGACAAGGTGTAGCCCCCCTCCCCTTCTAGTATTACATAAAAAGCCCAAAACCTAAAAGTTCTTAAGCATTCAAAAATTAATCTTAGAATGCAGCAATTTTTAAAGCTCCAAAATATGATTGTGTGGGAAAACATAACAACCGCAAGAAATAAAACATGTAAACTATGAAAACATATGTGTAAGTTAGCAACATAACATATTGTTTCAGTTGAAACATGACCAGAAATACAGATCCTGAACATTGCACAATATAACACAAGAAACTGATAATATAAATTTGGCTACATTGATTCGGATCGGGTGAGGTTCAGAATAGTTCGTAGGCGGCCAAATAGCCTGTGAATATTTACCACGTTTTGGCATTTAGATTAACTACTACTAACAACATTGATATAACTACACTCTATTTTAGTTTTCCTTTTCTATATTCTGTACTTAAATAAACGAGACAAAAGAAAAAGAGAAGAACCTGACGTATCTTTAATATGATTTGATTAATTTTTAATTGACTTCGCAATCTAAGACAATGTGACGGTTATTGGCGACGAACTTGGTAATTTTGAACCGCGTTCAAGTGACGAGAGCACCTCACTTTACAAGTTTTCACACCATACGAACATGAGGAATTTACCCCTCTGTACGCTGCTTCCTCAAAGGTACCAGGACTCGACCTTACGACTCACTTCCCACGAGCAAGGACGTCTTAAAACATGGGCCAACAGGACCTGGGCCCAAGGCCTCGGCCATAATTGGGTCTCACACGATCACGATTCGAATTATTCCACCGGTCAAATGTTATTTCCGGTTGTATTCTCTGAAAAACCAGGAATTTCGGACGATATATCAACTAGCTACATGTGATGACCGTTGTCCTTGCACAGGTTTATGCCTATCACCACAAGCCATCATTACTCATTCAATGAAAAGGCGGCAGTCGGTCAAGTTACCTTTGCAATGAATTTCGCCTTGGTTGTGCAATTATAAGTCATACACATTTATTTGTTTCGAATTTGTAGGAGTATTTCACAACGTAAGCTATGCACTATCTACTTTAAGTGGTTATAGGCGGGTCCTACATTTTTGTGTATGGGCCCAGGGCCTACTTTTGCATAGGGGCTCAGGATCTACATTTGAGTAAGGTCCATAGCCTCAAGAAGTCTTAAGACGTTCTTGATCACGAGTTCGCGGTCGTGATTACTCAGGTACTGTGTACATAGATGTATCTTTAATCAGTCATTTGATTGACAGCGGATTAAAATCTAAAACCATTCAGATACGGAATTTATATGGATGTGAAAAGAAAATAATCTAATCTATATATGAAAAACTTTTAGATCTTATTTTTTTAGTCACAATTATATTTTCAAATATCTATAAGTGAAACTACAGTACTTAGAAATGCAATTCATATTTTCATTTCTGGTGTCACTCTTAAGATCCACCATACAGAGGGGCTGAGGTACATCACAGTTCTGTTGAGGCTCAAAGACCTCACGTTGGCTTGGTGTGGAAGTTAGGAGGAGTAGGTACAAGCTCAGAAGTCATACTGGCATTTCATCATGGCTCAAAATGACAAGGTTCATCGCCTATAGCCCTCGTGTTGTTTAAAGAGCAACTTTAATAAAAATTAATCAATTATACTCTTAAATACAAGAGAATTACATGCTTAAAAGTGTGTTGATTCTTTTCATTCTTGTTATGTCTTCGATATCGATAACTTTACAGAAATATGTACAATATTTGTTGTAACCATAACATCGTGATCAAACTGAAAATAATATTTAAAAAAATTTAAGTCAATTCCTACTTAGGTCAGCAAAGGAAAATTTTATTTTAGTTACTTTTTTAACAAATATTACAATTAATATAAATATATATATATATACATATGAATGAATGATTGATTCACAATATTAAGTGGCAAAATAGAAAGCGATTTTCCTTTCAATGTATAGCGTTGGTCTATTATTTTTGTTTGATACTATTTATTCATTCATAAATCACATTCTATGAAATTAGGCCATCCCAGGGAGGATTTGAACTCATGACTTTTGGGTTAGAAGGCCAACACACCATCCATTGCGCTACAGGGATACAAAGAGCGATTTTCCTCTTTATATAGGGTGTTGGACTATTATTTTTGTTTGAATTCATTCATTAATAAAATTTAATTAATGATTTAATATTTGAAAAAACTGTCTCAATATCAAGTTTCATCCACTACAAGTTTAAAAAAATGTATTTGAACTTGAGTGGATGAATAAAAAGTATTTTATTAACGATTGAAAATTTGAACAAGATATGTATATAAATATATATAGGGGGGGAGATGTGAGAACTAATAGTGGGAATTGAAAAAGCAACTAAATTTACTAATTCACTTCCTTTTTTTAAATAAAGAAAAGATTTTAAAAAAATTACAGAATTAACATTGATTTTAAAAAAAATACATAAAACTGCGAGGGATTTTTTTTCTTTTTACAATTTGTTTATTTGCATATGTTTTTCTAAGTCATGGAGAAAAAGTGCTAAATATGGTGAATAAAAAACGGGTCATATATGTATAAGAATTGATTTTGCAATTTTTCTTTTAAACAAAGGAGAAATTCTTTAATATAATGCAATAACTTTTATTATAGACTTTTATGTAAAATATTAAAACACTTACCGTAACCATTACAGCATTTCATTATTCAAAAGATGGAATGGCTCTAATTATTGATCTAGAGCGAGTAAGTTACTGTTCGATTTCTGGATCATTTGAATGTAAAAAGAGTTTAATGCACTGTAATGAATTCATTTTTCCATTTTTGGCTTAACCACAGAGGACATAAGTCAAAGGAAGTAAAATACCTGAGGGGAAAAAATTGGTATAGTATTATTTTCTTACGTTTAAAAATTCACGGCGATGTCAGAAAAGAATTATGTATGAAATCATTTTGACTATATTCTTTTTAAGTCAGCGTTTCTCAGGCTGTGGGGCACGCCCCTCGGGGGGGGGGGCGTGATAACCCTAAGTGGAGAGGAGGGTGCAAGCATATCAAAAAATCGAAAATAAATGCTCTAAGATAATTACCAATTTACTGAAAGGAAGCAAAACAAAATACATTCTAAAATAATAAAAATAAAACACATTCACACTGATATAATATACTTATAAATGTATCAGTACTGCACAGAGTATTTGAAAATTAATGTATTAATAATCAGTTAAAACATGTTTAGTAATTACTGACTCCCAAGGAAGTTATATACTTAACTAAACTCGGTGGCACAACAGCTCATAAGGACCAAGGCTTACTGTACCCATCTCAGTGTACGTGACCTTGGTTGTTGAAGTGCAAGAGCAGATGTTCCGGTCAGTCTGACGGGAAAACCCCAGTATTCAGTTCCCAAGTACAAGCCTGGTACTCATTTACCTACTCACTAAAGGGATGAAAGGCCGAGTAGACCTTGCTCTGCCCGGGATTTGAACCCCGGACCTGTAGCAGAGAAGCGTGATACGCAACCATTTAGCTACTGGGTTTCATAAAATTAAAAACATAATGTAATACTTATCTTGATAATTTGTACTGTTTACCGTCAAAGTACATTATTATTGCCTCGTTATTGTGAGAGGGAAGGGGGGACATGATGAAAATTTTGACTGAAAATTGAGTCTCAGATATTGCAAGTTTGAGAAGCCTTGTTTTAAGTAAAACATTAAGTGAAACATTTATTATAACCCTTTTATATAATGTAACACATGAAGGAAAAAGAAGGAATGGAGTCCAGCCATTGATTTGGAAAAGGTTAAGGTCTATTCATTCAGTTACCGAATCAATATCGATGTGAAAGGAAAAGCCTAATATATAAAAGTGACTTTTTCCCTTTTTATTTAACCACACATAATGTGAAGAAGCATAGACACGCACACTAGCGCTTTCAAACTTGTATTTTTGGGCTCTTTCTTCCTTATTTTCACTCCTTCCTTTTGTCATAGAAGAGGCCTTTCTTTCCCCAACTTTCGTCTCTTTCCAAAAAACCTCTTCTTTTATTTGTGTCCTCGACTCCGGCGGGGGTGAGAGGGGGGTTAATGAGTTGCAACTCCTTCTTTTCGAAAGGCAGTAAGGTCTAAAAGAAGTTTCGCCGCAACAATACAAAAGGTGCAGAGCAACCTTATCCTATAGAAAGCTGTATATTTTTTCGTGTAACACGAGAGAAAAATTGAGCACAATGGTTAGGGCGCTTTAAGAGTGTAAAGAATAGTTTCTTTACTGGGATGACCCGAATTTTTCGTATACGAGGATAGTATATTTTCTCGCTTAAGGTTGAAATTATGAGGGAAACTGAGGTTTATTATGATACAAAGTAGTTACGTTCCTATCCTGGAAACTTTATCCTTAGGGTAATTTGCATTCTCCGTAATTATTATTCTTTGTAATGTTTAAAGAGACCATCTAAGCTTTTGTAAAGATGGTTTTAAGTTGTGTGTTTTTTTTAAAAAATCTATGTTAGAAAGATGGTTGTGTTAGTATTTGTTGGTTCAGTTGGAATTCTTTCGTCAGAAAAGGGGAGGGGGGATTTGGAGAAGGCGAAGACGTGAAACTGTTTAAAGTTATCGGTAAAGATGCATCCTTTTTATTTAAAATCTTTCCATAAAATTTCTTGCCTTTGTTTAGTTTCATTGCATCGTATACATTGAGGATCAAATTAAAACTTCTTTCAATGTATGGAAATATTTTGGATTTATATACAATGATTAATCTTTCAAATATGCTTATAATTTGACCACAAATGCTGTCAGACAAGCTTGTTGAACCGGCGAACAACAATAATGTAAAGATTTTCTAAAATATAAGACATATATCTCACTCTTTCTTGCCAAAATCGTGACATGCATTGCTCTTGCTTCTTTGAGTTCAATTTTCGTCTTCTCTCAAATGATGACATCTGCTCATACTGTTCGCAAATCCATCTTCAAAGAACTAATATGGTTGCCGGGGGTCTACGACATCACTTTCTCACGGAAATTTCGTCTCAACATTAGAATAACATCTGTTTTTCCCACTCTCCTGATGCTCCGTTGAAGTTCACTGGAGCTTCTTCTAGTCAGCCATTGAACCCCAAATATTAATCATTGGAATATTCTATCGTAAGATATTGCCTGTGCATTTTCTCTCTCTCCTCCATTGGTAGAATTCTTTTTTGGTACGTTGCTGTGTTATAGAGTGTGCACATATATACACTCTAGATAGTGATTGTAAGAATTATAGAATATAATTGTAAGTTGAACTGATGAGAAAGATTGCAAGTGTAAGAATAAAACACGTAAATATAAATAAGCAATATATGCGTATAAAGTTTCTAAATAATTTAGCTGAATAAAATTTCAGAAGATCAATAAATAATTGCGTTCCTTCTCCTACCCCCTTACCTTTGCATCCAGAGCACAAAAGTTTGCCGGATTTCTTAAAACTATCTGATATTTTTGCATCAGATCTAGAAACTAAGACTTAAATATTTTCATTTTAACAATTACTTTTCTTGTTTAAAGATTTTCCAATAGCGTTATAATGGTAATATGAGAGATTTATAATATGAATGTGATGTCAAAAAACAATATAGGAATGTAAAAGAAAAATAACATTTTTATCCCATATAAATCTTTATAAAAAAAAAAGAGAATTTTATTTAAATAACGTATTTAATATTCTAATTTAGAAAGATGAATATTCTATAGTAAATTATTTTTCTTAATAATTTGTCACGTCCAATAAATTTAATCTAAAATTGTATTAATTTCGATAAAACAATCAATTTTTTCATTCACTTCAATTTTCTTTCTTTTCTTTTCTTTTTTTTCTTCAGAAATCGATTTCTTTTTCATTCATTTCATCGGGACATTATCGATTTATTTCATAAAGTTACTAGTCTCAGACAAATGATCATTTGCATACAACTGCAAAAAGTAGATTGCTACATTGGGCTTCTTTCAACGAGTTTTTGTCTGGCTCTAGAAAAGATTTCATTGAGTTTTTAAATCGGATATTTTTCTGTTAGATCTTATATCGTTATATCAATAGTTAAAAATGGTTAGAAAACTAGATTTGCTGAGTGCATCGAAAAATGATATTGGGTATTATTTGGTTAGTTCCAAAATAGGCTTTGAAGTTTTAAAACCATTTTAGGTCATTTTTCTTAGTTATTTTCAAAATTGTTTTTCTTGATTTTTCAGTGATTGGGACCAAATAAGGGAGTTTACTTTTTATTATATAAATGAAAACTTATTCAAAATATCATGAATACATTAACAATATTAATTACTAAGGTGAATTTAAAAAATCACGATGCTCTGCAAACGTTGAGTATCTCCATGAACCCTTTATCCATTTTTTTTATAGAGAACGTTTATAAACTCGGTGCACCACAAAGTATGATACGGGGGCTAACATCACAAAGGGGAAAGATTACTACACAAACATCCATGCCTTCTCCGAAATTCGAACCCAGGCCCTACGGCAACGCAGTCAGCGTCACTAACCACTATACCGGATGGGCGGCCCCTTTATCCATTGATTTCCTTCATAAAGTATTTATAGCATTACTAATACACGAATAATAATGCTATATATATAATAATATTTTAATTATCATTTAAAAACTTTTTGTATTACGGAATAAATGTAATTTTAATTCATTCAAAATAGTTTTCACACTGACGATTCAACAATAAGCTCTTTTTAACAGACTTAGGAAACTATCTCATATTTTTTAGAATAATCAAAATACTTATTTTGCAGAATTTAGCACACTATTTAATACCCAAAACAGAATTAGATGAGGAAGAAATTTTCAATAATTATAAAGGGTATTTATTCTAAAGATATTGATGCCTGTGTGCAGAATACACTGTAATGCAAGATACGACATTTCTTTTCAGTTTCATGGAGAATATTGCTACGTTGATCGGGGTTCGAGGGTTTTATGCAAATCAGTCGCAAAGAACAAGATAGTTCTTCAAGAGCGATGAGAAACTATTGTCGGAAAAACAATCCTTCTAACACGGAATACACAGTAAAATTTGCAGAATAAATCTCAGAAGGTTTTCACACCTTCACCAGCACTCAGACACAATTATCAGTGTCAACAATACAAGTATGTAAAAGATTATTCACAAGCACCGCTCGTCCTATTCAACAGCCGAGGTAATAGCTAGACTCCTTACGGTTAAGGCAAGGCTACAAATCACTAGTCAAAACAATACTAACTGAGTTCTGGCAGCCGTCTTTATATTTATAGGCCTCGCGGATTCTTCGAGAAAGATCCACTTGCGTCATAGATCGGGAAATTCGTGGATTTCTCCACTAATTTCCAGAAGAATTCATAGAGTCACGAACTCGCTATAAATGGTTGCCAACATGGTCACCAAAGTTGCTAAAATGGCCGCCAGGCCACCAACTTTGTTGTCAAAAATGATGCCAACTTGGCTCTATCGCCAAGATTTTGCCTAGTTCTCATTGAATCACCATTATAATGTAAGGGACGGCGTTGCTTGCAAATATATTACAATTTTAACATAAAATGAATATAACTAAATTGATAAACGCATTACATATTCAAATACATATTATTTGCACTATTCTACACAAAATTCGTAAAAATATTTTGACTTGAAAGAACATAATGCCTAACTCTCTTTCATACACTAATAATTTCACTGGACTTTAAAAATCGAAAATAAATCGTTCGTTTGAAGTTTGTCCAAAGGATGAATACTTTAAAAATATTACAAGATCAATACTGAAAATATTACAATGTTCAATAAATTTACGTGTTACAAAAAAACCGTGGGAATTATTTCCATACTTGAATTTAGCATAAAAGCTATATTAGGGTTTCGGATCTTAGATTATCTTGCTCTCTAGTCTCCCCCCCCCCCTTCAAAAAATTGACTTTGCTAACTAATGCATTTTTTCCATTTGGAAAACAAAAATGATGTTCTTTGAATATTTTTCAACTTTATGGAAAAAAATGTCTGTTTTTTTTTTTTTTTTGTCTTTAGTTGAATGAAAGAATGTAATTTATATCAGAATGGAAACTATATAAGTACCCTTATTATTCACTAAATTCTATATGTATTAAGCTCTACTTTTCGGTATTGAATTTCATTAATCCCATTTACGCCAGTATTATTAAAACATTCCAGCTTTTCTCCATTTATTTTGACAAAATAATTCCTATAAACCTTTTACATTCCAAAAAAACACATATGAACAACCTGTTTTTTCCAATAAAAATCAAAATGAAACATATTTATGTGATTTACGAAATAAGATAATTGTAAATGATAACACCTCTACTCAAGAGTGTCTTTTAAAGTTTTTCCTTTTATTTTATGAGAAGAATAATATTCAAATTACTTTTTTTTTTGCTTCCTTCAAATTTTAATACATTAAACTATAAAAAAAAGTTAACGTAGTTGCAATTATATTTTTTTCCGAAATTAAATTTTGAATAGGATCAGTTCATTTTCATGAATTATATGAAACTGCGCACAGTATTGTTAGCAAAAAAAAGGGGAAAAACTGAAAGCTGAATTGATTGCCGAGTCTATAAATTTAACCCTTTTACATCATTTAACTTATCTATTTTATTGTTCAAATCATACATAAGATAAACAGATTTTTTTAAAATCTAATCCATAATGCCCAAAATTTTGAAGAAAGTAAAGGCACAATGTCAAAAAAGTTCATATTTCTCTCCGTTAACTAGAACATATTTCTATTCCTTTTTTCGCCCTCAAAGCATTAATTTTGGCTTAGAGTCATAAATAAGACGTAATTAATCTTTTTCAATGATTTACTTTATAAATTAATTTGGAATATTGGATTGACACTGCTCTCTTTCTAAAGAAAACTTATTCCTTTGTTTAGAAATACGAAAAAATATTCTCTCTCGTTCGATTTATTTTCTGAAATTCTCATCTAGAAAACCCTAAATAATAAGAAGAAAAAAGTCAAATATTTTTTTTATTGTTTAAGCTCTGTGATTTGAGATTAGATTCAGTAGGTTGTTTATTAATGATGCACTCTAAAGCTACACACAATGACATTTCTCAACGGATCTCATAATTTTAAGCTTCCATCAAGTGACGTGGACCTTACCTGAACTATCACCCAACTCTCCAAACATCCACACCACGAAAATGTGAGAAATTTGAACCTTGGCAGATCTAACAGTGCATTGTCCCCTCTACATGAGGGGTGTTTAGTGGCATCAGGATTCAACCCACGACTCTACAAAAGTAACGCTAGTTACGAGTTCCCGATCAGGATCACTAGGCAACCGTAAACTGTGATTAGACCCGGATAAGACTCAAAAACCAGCGATCTAATTAATTGATAAATAAATTACATAATAAATTATAATTTTAAAAACCAAAAAACACCCTTTTATAGTAAATCGAACTAAGTTGTAACTTAATCGTTTAGTCGCCAAATCTGGAAATGGGATCTGAAATGAGTCGCCAAGTGCTGGATGAGATCTGAAAATGGGAAATCTTTAATCCAGTTGATCCTGATCGGGACAATGGAACAAAACTATTGAATTATTGTATTATCATCGGTCCTGGATAAGTCAGCAGAATTTCGAATTAATCTGACCTCTTAAAGGGGGTAAAAATTGAGTTCAAAGATTCCGTTACATACAAGTGAAGCTTATAAAAGAGTGTTAAAAATTGGGAAAGTTCTTCATGATACTTCTTGATTTTCTTTTTAAAATTTTTTATGTCGTGGGGTCAAGAGAAAATAAAACCGGAAATAGCAAAAGCTTTGCATTCTCATAATTTATCTAATTGCTAATATGAGGGGTTCCATTATTATACCTACAAAAGAGTAAATAGAAATTTAAAGCAAATCTTTTAAGCGATGAAAGGTTTTTGGATATTTCTGTAAAAAATTTATTATTCAGGCCAAATCACTTTAAAGTTTTGACCTACAGCAAATAAAAATTCACTTTTATAGTTCTTTCTCAGTTACTTGACATCGTTACATTTCTAATATTTATATAATTTATACATACTTCATTCCTTTTAAATGCAATCCTTCTCAATTAGATGATCCTCTTCACCAAAATGTATACTTTTACACGCATTTATCATCTTCAGTTTCGATTAAATGTTCACTCAAGAAACTCTGAAATTGGAATTTTACACATAAATAATCTACTGAATCGCTTAGAGTTTCAATTAGTGCATGTTTGAGCAGCCATTGCTAAGTACTTGATGATTCACTCACATGAAGTATACTCTTTCCAACTATCATTCACTTTTATTAGTATTATTTTGCGTAGAAACGCGTGACTCAGGGTCATTCCTCATCTATTTTAACGACCGTCATAAATGTAGCGCTTAATTAGAATAACAACTTATTTTTACTGTTTATATACTTACTTTCAGAAATATGTTTGCATACTTAATTAATGAAAAAGAAATTATTTCTCCTTTAATCTCATTCGCTTTAGCCGTGTTGTTGTTTTTTTATTTTCCTCTTTTTAATTATATAAACACACTTTATTCTATAAAGATTGTATTGTAAGGTTTATAGTTTTGTGAAATCATTTCTGACGAAATCGGAACAAATGAATTCACTGTTAGGCTGCTTGCAATATGCAATATCATTTTAATCAGATTACTGCAGAGCAGTTTGAAGGATTGATTATTAAAAACACGTGTTTTTTTGTTTTTTTGTTATTAAAAACCAATTTAAATTATTTCTCAAAAGTGATATACGTAAAACGATTTATTTTAAATATCCATTGTTTTGAACTACAAGTATTTTTTATTTTCCTTATTTACTATATATATATATAGGCGATATTTTCTTAACATACTCCAAAGGAGTATTTTCGACTAATTTTGGGATAATATAAAGTGAGGGTGGGGAGCCGCAACCTAGGCTTACAAGGTAGGCATGCGACCTCACAGTCACCGTGCTGACCTTTGAAACAAGTAAATTCAAACCTAACATAAAATATTATTTTATTTATGTAATAATTAATGATGCCTGTTGTGTGTTTTAAATATTAAAATTAATTATATTCAGCACAGTATTAAAAATAACGCTTATTTTATACATGTAGTAATAAAAATATAATTAATTATTAAGAAAAAATTATAGATGGTATTTATTACCATTCTAATTTAAGTCTGTCTTTGGACATCATTAAAGCTAGAAATATTATGGATAGTAGATGCAGACTAGCTGGGGCCGCGGTAGCCTAGTGGTTAAGGTAACAGATCATGGCTGGCATGTCATGAGTTCGAGCCCAGTACCACTAAAGACCTACTGTGTGGGGGAACGATGCACGTAATATCTGTCGAGAGCTCAAACGTCCTCCTGTTGGTGTGGTTGTTAGGAGAGGGTGTGCCAGATCAGGTGTCGTTGACACTTGACCAGGGCTCTAAATTACGAGGTCCGTCGCCAAAAGCCCTCGGGTAGCTAAACAGTGTGACGTTAATATACACTCCCTCACTCGGAATACTAGCTTAATATAAGAACATTTATTTATTTATGTTAAGAGTTGCATGTCTTATATATTCAGTTAGATAAAAAGAACAGATTTAATCTGCCTGCCAGTTCCAAAACTACTACCTCTTTTATAAAAGGCAGTTAGATAATACTAAGTCACGAATAGTACTTCAAAAATAAAATCGAAAGTAACATTGTATGGGGATTACTCCTTTACTAAGTTTAAAAAAACAAAGCTCTATTCTCGAAATATAAGTGGGTTATTTCGATTCGATTTATTCATATCACGCGGCCAGGTTTTTCTTTAAAAAAATTATAAAAAAAACCCGAGTTTTCATCTTTCCTTCGGTCTTCTTTCTTGTCGTTTTGGGGGAAACGTCAGCAAAAAGATAGTAACAAAAAGATGTAACAAAAGACTATATTCAAGAGAAAAAATCCCTAGAAACTCCCATAAGATACAGTTCACTTCATGTACTTGAGGTCGATCTCTTCATTTGAAAGTCCGTTTGCGTGGGGAAGTTTAAAAAAACGTCCAGAAAATAATGCATATCTTACTGAACAGGTGCCCGAACAAAGATCCTTGTCAGATAAATAACCCTTGGACAAAGGAATGTCTAACTCCTTCAACCCATTCTTTTTTTTAGGGTCTCTTTTTTCGCATTTCAAAAAATAATGGCTTGGGGTTGCACTGTGCTTAAGATGAGGTAGACCTTTTTTTTTATAAGAAAAAAGAACTACTTTTAGTACGTTACCTACTGCTCGACTTTTGGCTTAGCAATGAAGTTGAGTTCAGGTCACGCTACGCGATTTGTAGAAAAACGAACACCCCTTTGAGAGAGACAAAGACAAAGCAGTCAATGAAAGAGTCAGTGATATGTTGTTCTTTCGAATAAGGGTGATCATGTTTAAAGCTGGGCTTTTCAAAGTGGTTTTAAGCCTCATAAAAGATCTCAGGTGACAGCAAATTTTGTATGTATGCTCTTCAAAGAATAAGAGATAGGGGGATTATGTGAAAAAATATTTTTTGAAAAGATGATGAAGGGATTGGTGTTCGCCATGGGAATCCTTACAATGCTGAAATTTCCGGAGTGCAGCCATATAATTGCCCTTGTTTTTGTTAACCAAACTTCATAATTAATTAAAACACTTTCTGGAATGAGAATTAGCTTTTCTTACTTGCTTTTTGCCGTTCTATGCCCAGGCAAGTAACTTCTATTCCTTAACCCGTTTTCATGGTTATGTTTAAAATATATAAGCCGCGAAAATTACAGCCTTATTAAAAGTTCGCATCATTATTGACACTTTATTATGATTCTCATCCTTTTTGTCTCTTGTACACTTTTCATTTTTTGAAATAACTTTTTCTAGTTACTTTTTTAATTATTTTATTAATATTAGTGACAGAATTAGTACTGTGGCCTGTTCATAAATTAAATTTTCAAAGAAATACTCATAATCTAATTTATTTATAAATAATTTTTTGCCACACGTTCTGGCACATATTTTTAAAAAATATATAACTGAAATAGACAGTTTTAAGTAATTTTTAAAATGTGAATTTAATTATGAAATGCCAGTTTAAGTGTGAATTTTCAACTTTTTTAAGAAGTACCAGAACGATATTTTAAAAAAAATTAATGAAGAAGAAAAAAGGGGAAAAGAATATGAACAACAATTATATATAGAGAGAGATGCGAAAAAGTTAATAAAAATAAAAATATCTTGTTACTGAAAATTTTAAGAAATTTTTTTTTATTATTTACGTTATTAATACTCATTCCCGCTGAAGTACAAAGCCTTTCCTACCACAATTTTAAGAAAAATCAAATAAAATATCTTAAAATAATTTTTACAATAGAGTTTTTTCAATTCGCGTTCTTTTTTCTAATCCGAAAACCTCCTTAACTAGAAAATATTTAAGAATAAAATTGAGTGTCAAAAACTTATCATTCTATATCTTTAAGGTACATATACTATTTAAAAATATTTCCTTTACATTACTTTGATTTTTGTATTGGTAAATTAAATGATTTTTTTTTGTTGAGGAGCATCAGAATAATATACTGATTACTCCATTACCTTTACTTCCATATCAATTCAAATCCTATTTTGTGTAATTTTTATAATGGTTTTTAACAACCTAAACATTAGTAACCATTCCAATTCTGTTGTAACTATTTTCGTAACTATTTAATAACCTAATATGTCACATGCACATGTTGAAAAAGATCATTATAACATTCAGATAAATTAAGGAAGAGTTATAATTTTCCATTGTTTTTAAATTGTATGTTAATTAAAAATTATAAATCATTATAAAAAAAAAAAGAGATAATTTTTTCTAAAAAAAAAAAAATTCGAGCTCCAACTAATTTTTGCCTGAAATGAGAGTTCTTGCAGTTTTAAAAAAGTGATTGAATTTAAGATTTCAAAATGAAAGGCCAAAGCTTCATAAATATTTTGATGAGATTACCATTGGCTTGACAAAGATTCCGATAACAAAGAAGTGCAAGGTACAACAGTTCTAAGTTTTCAAAATATATATTGGTTGAAATTCTGTAAATATTCTGATGAAATAACCTTTTTTTTTAAATCCCAAAAGATCTTAGTGTTATTATTGTAAATTTCATTCCCACTTCATTCTTTTTTAAATACAATATTTGAAACAACGTGAGAGAATTATCCTGCTGATCTCATTTATTTAAATTCTTTGAATTAGCCAATTTTCTGAATAAGAACGAATTTCTGGTTAAATCAGAATTGTATCCAAAGACGAAAAAACTCAAGCCCTTATTCTAAAAAAATGCATCCATTTTTTTTATTGAAGAAGCTGGCACAGTTGCCGGGAAACTTCTTTCCGAGAGAATACTGAAGAATTGTATTATGTTTAGAAAATAAACTACTGATGTTATATGAGTAGAGAATAACAATAGGAACACTTCTTTCGTCTGCTACCTTTTTTTTCTGAATAAAAAAGGATTTAAAATTTCTTTTTAACCTTACTCACTTAATTTTTTTCTGCAAATTCCTATCGCGAAATGAATAAATGTAAATGGTAAGGACGATACAATTCATATCATTTAAGAAATGTGTTGTAAATTGTTTCTGTATATTACAATGACTGTAGATCGTAGTTACTATATATTAATATGATTACGTAATATATTAGATATAATATATTGGGGGAGTTATAGATATAAAATATACTTTTATCTTAGACTATGGACTATTTTTTATTCTTTAAAAAAATAATATTATAAAATCAATACAACGTAATGGAACAAAAAATATGTAAATTTATGCTGTTTCTATATAAAAATAAATAAATTATTGTTTATAATAATAACTGTGTTAATTTTTTATTTAAAATTAAAATGGATCTCTATCAATGGCACACACCTTTGTATGTAATAAGTAAAATTTAATTACTCTTTGTTTTTAATAATTTATAGTTAATGCTAATTATTTATTCAATAACTGATTTTTTAATTGTTTTTTCTCCCTAACAATCAACAAAATCAAAAGAATATGTTTGAGGGCGTATTGAGGTATGATACGAGAATGGTGGACTTTTGACCCTGGACCCCCTCCCCCCCCCCCCCACTTCCTGAAAAATTCCTGTTTGTGCTCCTGATCACCATTAAAGCACATTTTTTTGCGAAATCATTACAGCACAGGTAATTGAATAATTTTTACGACTATTAGAAATATTTCAAAAGATTTTTCAGAAAAATAACATTTGCAAAAAAAAAATCCAGCTTTAGTATAGTTTGCCAGACGCATCAACGTCTTCGAGAAATTTATATTAAGTAACAGCGTCTTTCTTTTTGAAAGTGAAAAAAAATCACTTTCCACTTTACTTATTTCGTGATAGAAGGCAAGCGATGAAAACTTCATTGTGGCAATCCTTTCCTTACTAAGAACTTTTTTACCATAATGGGAGAGGTAAAAAACTCACGTCAAGTGTTGTCAAAAAGAGACGTGTTCCTTTCTTAAGTCCAAACTCACTTGTTTGCACCACTGGTGGCGCGACCTTCTATTGACTATTTTTTTTCCCTTTGGTACTGCGTTTTTTAAGTGACATAATAGGAAAAGGCGAATCCTTTAACTCGCTGGAAAATGAAAGTCTTGATTTATGTGGGTCATTTTGGACAACGTTGCTATTTTGGCTTCTATCCCGGCCACAGGACAAAGGAGAGGGCCATTTCTTTACCCGTTCTCACCTCAAATGCACCCATCCACTAATCCATTCACCCTCGACATTCCTTACCCGCTTTTTTGTCGCAGATGTCTGAAAGCTAACCGACAAAGGGTGAAAAAAACTTCTATAGGAAGCTCAAACATCAGTTGTAAATGGACTTCTTGGGAACTAGAGGATTTGAGCATTTGTTATCCGGAAGTTGTTTGGAAAAAAAATCCAGTTCTCGAAACGACGACATTTACGAATAATACATGGAACTAGATTCACTTTCAGGTTCTATTCTGAGTGAAGTGAAATTATCTGAAAAATACGAATAATACTTTAACTTTCTGGTCAAGAAATTGGGATTATATTGTTGCAGAACTTACAAAGAAAATAAAAATTAAAATATTAACTATGTAACAGCAGTTGAGAGAGATATGACTTGCTAGCTTCTAATTTTTACTATAAAACTTGTTATCTTGTATATTATCAAATTTTAAATAATCATACACTAAAAATGGTATTCTCATACTGATAAAATTTAAGTTATAACATATTTAAATGAATTAGAGAATTCCATATATATATATATACCACAGCATTATTCGATACTTCGTTACTTTTGGAAGTGCGTGTTCGGATTTTCTTGATAAAAGTAGTAGTATATATACTTAGGAAACTGCAACACTTAACTGTTTTTATCATATCAGAAATCGTAAATGAAGAAGTTTGATAGAATTAATACCCTTGAATTCTGCTATTACAAACAAAACAACAATGACAAATGCCTGATTTCTTAAAAATTTCTGAAAAATTGGGATAAAGTGCACATATTTCTTTTCTGTATTTTATAGAAATTAGATCTTCTGTTTTCTTCAAAAATTTTGCAATTTAGTTTGTAAGGAAATTATTTGTAAGAGTAGTTTTTCCTTGAAATCTTTTAAGAGTGTCATTACCATGAAAAACATTCAATAGTATTTGTCTTCAGAAAATTCCTCTTATTAACAATAGCATCATTAAAAAAAGGAAGGAATAATTTATATTTATAAATTTAATTACGTTTTTCTATACAACACCTTTTTTTATCAGCAAAAGGTCTTATAAGACAGTTAAAATTTTAAAATTCCTTTTTCTAACAATATGTTAGTAAAAAACGAGATCTTCATGACACCTAGCATCTGTAAATGAAACTTAATCCAAGCAGTGATAGTCTCTTTTTCAATTTAAAAAAAAAAAAAGAAAAAAAATTCAAAATTTATTTTCCTGTTCGAATTTGAAACAGGAAATTGGCAGAAAAGGTAGAGAAACTTTATATTTTTAACGAGCCAATCCATGCATCAAGTTAATTGCATACAGAAAATACAAATACTTCGAACAATAATAAAATAAAATAAACAATGCAATTCAAAAATTGCATATAATTTTCTATCAGAGTGATATTTGGAATTGTAAATAAATTTAACCCAAAGTTTTAAGTAGCATAACCCTGTAACAACCCCATTTCTAAGTGGCTGGTACAAAATTAAATTTCTCTTTCTATTTTTTAAATGTAAATACTCAACTAACAGAACTGGGTTCCAATTTTGTCAAAAGTAATTTAACTTGAAGCATCCATCTTTCCAGATAAAAATATCAGAGACATAACAGGGTATTTTTTTATTTCTTTATTACTGAAATACATCCCTTGAATAAATCTTCTTCAAAAGATAATATATGTATCTCTTATTATTTTCATTCTTATGTCTCCTCCCTCAACATTCGACCGTTCATTCCGCACCGTAACTTCGAAAGCTCAGACGTAATATACCGCCACCTTTGTCGATGTTTCAATTTTCGTCTTTTTAATTGAACTACACTAATAACAGTTATTTCGTTACAACTTCTTTCGACGAGATCCACCCAAACATCTAAATCTCGAATTTAAAAAAGTCTGGAAAAAAGAACTGAAAACACCTTCACGGTTGAATGCTTTACTACAGTCTACTCATTTCTACAAAAGCTTCGCAAAAAAAATAACGTTTCCGAGGTGTTTTTGCTGAAGGTTTGTTTCCAAGAATTCCGTACCTAACAATTATCTAACTTCTAAAAGAACATTCGTGTGTATTCTTGCGAACAGCATGCGGGGGGCCAAAAATCACACACTACATTGAAAGTTAAACAATGGTTTTGAGTTTCCATTGAACGAATACGAAATTAAACTGTTTATTGTTCTGTAGTAAATGTAAATACTGCGGCAACTTAGTTCGAACTGGTTTTAGTATTGCTTTTACTGGCAAGTGTTTAAAAACGTATATTTCAGAGATATAGCACCTAGTATAGGCTAAAGAAATATTAGATATATTAACAAATATGAAAATAATTACATTTTAGTAAGAAATCTTACTGTTGAAACTGTTCATTGTACTTTGTGTAGTAATAGAGACACAATTTTTTCCCGATTTGCAATTAGAAAAATGTGAACAAGTGCAAATGTAATGAAGCATTGTGAATATAGTTTGGACAAAAACTTTAAAAGATAAAATATTTTTTAAAAAAATGGAAGTCAAGTATATATATAAGTAAAAAATATCATAACCCTGTAGTTTTTTCTGAGCTCCTTTTTTATTCATCTGGTTAGCTTTGAAATAAATTTTTCATTTTTTTCTGATTTTGTTATTTTAAAGATTATTTTTGAGCTATAAAAAGAGAATTGTAATAGTGTTTCTCCGAAACACCTTACATTTGAACAAATTTGAGCATTACATAATTTACGTAAAAAACAAGCCGAAGAATTACTGTTTTCATCATATTTTAATTTGAGTGCAAACTCCAGTCATACACATTATTTATTGATGCATATATTTATTTTTAATGAAATATTAAATTCGAAAAATGCTTTAAGAATTTATTGAAAATAATGGTTTGAGAAAATTTTTTTGACCCTTTATCAGGCCGTGGTAAATATCCTTAATACCAAATTCATCAAACTAAGCTTTTTATTAATCATCTTCATTTGTCTAATTTTTGGTATTTTCAAACATATTTCATAAATTTGTTGTGTTTACTATATACTGATCTCCGTTTTCATAAATTTCAAGAAAAATAAAATGCTGAAATTCTCAATTTTTCATGATCATCATCTTAGAATATAAAATATTTCTAATTCACTATTCTTTCTGAAGGTTGTAGTATTTACAAAATATATTTTAGATTGTTAATGTGGAGAAAGGTAAAAAATAAAAGAAAAAATATATAAATGCCTTTCAATAGCACACAGAGGGTGCTAATATATGTAAAATATATTCCCTCAAAACAAAAGGGTGTTAAAATTCAAAATAATTTTACCTAATAAGCTTAATTAATTCCTTTTATTATAAATCAATCTCATCCACAAAAATATTTTAATGTACCATCACTGGAAAAAATATTACCAGAAAAGGGTTAAATTGTCAAATGTGAAGATGGTTGTAGAACTCAAAACAATCATATCTTTACTTTACTTTAAAGTTGGTTATACACTACATACAGGGTGTCCTAAAAGTATAGCTACACTTTCAAACTTTAACTAAAAATAAACAAAGATATTCACTTGCGGTTTTTTTTATGTTCCATAAAGAAAATACCAAATCTTTTTTAACCATGTTTTATTGCCCGATTTTAATGTGCGCACCACATCGAGTCTGTACGAGTAACGTCATCTCAGCTTCTGCTATCGGAAACGAGAATGCTACAAAACGTGGACGTTGCTCCATCTAGTTTGCATTTCATTGAACAGAAAACTTCAATATTTTCTTTATGGAACATATAAAACCTCGAATGTGAAAATCTTTGTTCCTTTTTAATTCATTTTAAGTGTAGCCATACATTTCAGACTCCTTATTTATTGCGAGAGAAACAATACTATAATTTAGAAACGCAATTTAAATCTGTCAGTTCATTTGAGGTCATTAGATTCAATGATATTTGAGAACAAATTCAGATTTTCAATGCTTTTCGTTAGGATTTCTAGACTTTTCCACTCAAGAGATCCTACCATCACAAGTTTTAAGTCTTAAGAAATAGAGAACTTTTAACCCTTTAGAAAACGTATGGTACCTCTGTTAGTTACTTCTGAAGCAAACTTAATTACGCTAAAGCTCAGTTCCGAGCTTTTATTTACCCTAAATCCATTTCATCGCTAGAACTCTTTAAATTTAATCTAACCTCTCTCGCCTCATCTTGGAGTACTAATTAAAGAGTATACAGTCTCTTTACTGGCAAGGATCAAATGCAAGATAATGAGATAAATGGCGTCGTCTTCCCTTAGCATAAATTTGCATCTGAATCAATCCTTTCCATCACGAACCACGTCATACTTCGAACGAGTATATACAGCAGCATTCTTAAAATGCGGTCCGACGACCTTAAGTGGACTGAAACCCAATATTCAGAAAAGATTTTTCTAAACCAAATAATGGGATTTCATATTTAGAGTAAATCCTTAAACTTTCCAACTTCTTTTATCTGAAATCTTTGTAAATTGATGTTAATTTGTTGCTGTTATTGTTCCACTGGATCTGTATTTTTGTAAAGAGTTCAATAAATATCGTAGTGATGGTTTAGTTAACTTTAAGAATGTTTAGGGGTTAGAACTACAAACGTTTGGGGGTAACATTTTCTTCTAAGTTAAATTCGATATGTGAATTTGATATTTAGTATAACTTTGAATCTTAACGTCTTATTTTCGAATCTTTTCTGCTTCAGTCAGTTAAAATTTCAATTAATAAAAACAGATTTGATCCAAAGTAATGTAAGTCATTGGAAGTTTACTAAAACTTTTATTCAAATGTGATAAAAAAGAAAAATATAAAAACATTACAGGCAATGCACAAGAGTAATGAAAAATGCACATGTAGTAAAACTGCATTGAAGTGAGAAAAGTATTTATAAAGTTTGATTAAGTACATTATGCAATTTCTTTGAATAATTTTTCAATTCAGTCCATTGACAACATTTTTTTTTGAGGGGGGAAGGGCTTAAAATAGCCCACACACAAGCACTGCTATGAAATTCTTTCTGACACTGCAAAAAAATATTAACTGTTTTAACTTTGTTTCAGGAATGGAGCTTCTGCGATTTTATAACAAAAGCTATAATTGGATAGCAGAATATTTTTAATGAATATTCACTTCTTTCTATGTTCACAGTTCAGTGCAAGTATTTTTTAACTTCACATGTATAAGAAATAAATTGTAGAAATTTTTTTTATGTCAAATCAAATTTAAACATAATTTTCTCAAGTCCAGTTTTAGATGTTGCCTTTCTTTAGTAATTTAGAAACAAAGAGTATATATGTAGAAGAAGTAACTATTATAGTATATCTTTTCTCTCATCAAGATAGGTAAAGTTAGACTTTTGACTAAAAATCTGACGTAGAAGGAAGATAAGCAGAATATATATATATATATATATACATTATTTGTTTACATTATACTAACAGAACTATAAATATAACAGTTAGGAGGTGGTGAGCACAAAAATTCCCATATTATATGAATCTGAACTGCTGCACTGAACTACGGCCCAAGGATTTGTAGGGATCTATACTTAATAATAAGTATCTAAAAATATTTTTTTAGTTAAAATGCGATTTATTATTAAATATTATTTTAAATAAAATAATTAAAATATCATATCTTGACATATTTTAATCAAAGTAACTGTTATCGTTTTTATCTCGCGTAAAAATAGAGGGACTTATAGTTACCATTGGAACCCACAGAAAAGAAGATCTCTGATTGATTTCAATGTGTTTGTGTAATTCAATCCCCCAAAATAAACAAGTTTCAAAAAAATAATAATAAAGCCCTTTGAGTTTGCGATCGAATTCTTCCTCCCAATGTCCGTTATTAGTCGATACGTCCCCCATCCTCCCTAAAGAAACAAAAAAAGATAAAGCTTTAAAATCCAATTTCCGCCCCTGTCCTCCGAACATCGCGAAGAGCTCTTTGTTCCGACGATGAACTGTCTCCGCGAACAAAAACCTTCAGAATTGAAGGAAGCGGAGGAGAATTAGAAGCAAGTTTGCTTCAAATCTATTTCAGTTGTTCAACATGAGCTTTGTGCTTCTCATGGGGACTGCTCTATAGGAACAATCTCATGTCACACTGGTGTCATGCTGGTTACCATTTATTGATTGGTACCGATGCTAAATATCACTATGTCAAATGTTTACTTTTCTTGGTGTAGACAAGAATAGGGCCTATGTGGGTATTGGATACTTTTGCTCTAAAAATTAAGAATGCGGGTGGAAGATAAATGAGAGCAGGTTCAAAATATTAATTTTACTACGTATCACACAACTTTTTTTTGAAAAACAGATATCAGTGGAATAAAAACATCGGTTGAAAAATTCGGGATTATATATGTATATATATATATATATATATATATAATCCTTTAAGTAATAACCAAGAAAGTTTCGACAATGAAAGGAACTATTACTAGCAATAACTGTTTTTCAATATTTATACTTAATTTTTTTTTTTTTGTTCTTAAAGTATTGTAATAAATTTTCTTCAATTGATACTTTTATCAATGATTTTTAAAAAAAATTGATGATGTACATTTTGCTGTGATAGTATCATTTAAACATTATATAACCATAAAGAGAATACAAGCAATTGTAGTGAGTTTGACTATTTTGGATTTGAATCTATAAATTAACTTTAAGTTTATTTATATTTACTACTAGTAATAATAAGAACAGTAGTAGTATAGTATAATCTTACAATTATTGAAGTTAAACTTCTATGCTCACGGAGTGAATGGAAAATTTGCCCAGTTTTGCGTAACAGGGAAAAACCGAATGGAAGTAGTGATTTCCCCCGTCATCTCCCCCAAATTGTCGCAATGGTGAGGAAATAGCGAGCGGGAGGAAAAGACAGCTGGGTCTGGAATATATTATTTTCCTCAGAACCTGCCTAGAGGCATCTAGGCTTCTTCAGTTAGCTAGTGAGTCTACGAGAGGGAGTAAACAGAGGGACAAAAGAGATTGATTGCGGTTGATTACGGTGAATCTGTGGGCATATGGGCTGCAAAGCAGCCCTCCATCCCATATCTGGATTTCTGTGATGTGGAAGATGGCGAAAGTGGGTTTTTTCCGTCTGCGAGATACGTCTTGGTGGTTGAAAAAAAGAGAGGGGTTCGCCCTTGCTAAAAATAGCATCAGCGGTCAGGAGTTGGTGGGGGGGGGGATTCGTTTCGGTAGAAACAAAGAAACTGCAACTTTTCTACATTCGTTCTTCACGTGGTTGGGTTTTCGAGTCGTTTTGCTTGTTGGGGGGGGGGGCACCCTGTGACTTGCGTCATATCCGTGAAAAAGTTGGATGATTGCTTTCCAATTGGTCGACTCCCCCCTCCCTTTTCTCACCAGACCAGGGGAGATTTGTCAACGGTTATGTTGCAATGTTTGCGTTACGGTGTAGACAAAATAGCTCTTGCAGCAAAAGGATCCCTTTTTAAAATATTTCCTTAGATTGTTGGCCGCATGGTGATGTTTTCGGCAGCTAATTTGTTTGTTTTTTTTAAATTTTCATTTGCGTTGAATTATTATTGATTCTAATCAGAATGCCTAAATCAAATGCACAAAGAGGAAAAGAGTTTCGTGAAAGAAAAAGAAAAGAAAAACTAGCAGAAAGCCCAGTCAAAAAAGTGATAAAAAAAACAGAAAAATAGTGCAAATTCATCAAGCGCTACCTTCCAAATCTCGATCAGAGTACATGAGAGAATTTCGAGCACGGAAAAAAAAACATTGCAAAATATTCCCTTATGCCGAGTTTAATGACTGATGATGGGAATTCTATTGAGACTCATCTAATGCCAGCACAGATTAATACGGACTTTGTGAACCACCCTGTGCAGTCAACAAGTACAGAGCCCTCAACAAGACTAGTACGTGTTGGAACTGATGCATGTGAATCGATAATAAATTCTTTCTTACGTTACAAAGACTATGATTCCCATAAAAATGCTCACAAAGATTTCCAAAAGCAATTCGTTGATAATCCGTTCGGTCACGGGTGTTCGATTTGTGATAGATTATGGTTTAGAGATGATTTGAAAACGCCTGTTGCTGAGCATAAAAATATTTTACAAAATATTTTACCGGGGATTAATTCAGAAGACGTTAAAGCGTGCTACAGTTGCCGACAAAGTTTAAATAGGAAAAGTATACCAAATTTATCAAAATATAATGGTTTTGTATTCCCAGAAATTCCAGCACATCTTCCTACTTTGGATATGATATCAGAAAGACTCATTTCTTCACGAATGCCTTTCATGCAAATTAGGCGATTGAGACATTTTCACGGTCAGTTTGGAATATTAGGGCAAATAATCAATGTTCCAGTATCCGTCAATACAATGGTCAATCGACTATATTTAGATGTATTTCTGCACTTACGACCAACGTCGCCAAAGAAGTTTCACTTCTATCGCGTGGCATTCCACGCACCATTTTTTTTTTTTTTTTGTAATTGCGGCTAAGAGGAAATATCAAATCAATATCATTCCCCGACAGATGAAATATCAAAACTTTTTTAAACAATTCAAAAAAGAATCAGGCAAATACGGTTGACAAAATATACTTTTCATTTTATACAAGCTTGGTAAAATTTGAATTGTATGAAGCATTTGCTAAATGCTATTTATTATTTAACTTAGTAACAATAAAACAAATATATTTTAGAACATTATAATTTTCTTAGAATTTGTTGAGAAATTTAAATATATATTTATATTATATATTTCGTTTACTATCCTTTAATTTTTTTAACTTTCTTCATTGATTTCGGAGCAGTACAATACATTGTACAGATCATAGCTTCTTAAAAAAACTCGGAAGTGCTATTGATTGCGTGCTTAAGTAAGACTATAATAATATATTTATGGATAATACGTGGTTTTCTTTCTGCACGATTTCACTTTGCATGGTTTTTAAAATATGGAATGTAAAAATAAGAAACAAAATTTTTGATATTTTTAATTTTATTCACTTAGTGTCACACATTGGCGCTTATATTTTTATTCGTTTTTTAATTCAATTCTATTCTGAATTCCATTTCTTCCAATTATTCAAATTGTTAAAAATGGGAACTCCTTATTTTGAAAGTACAATCAAACTTTATGGCTTTGTGATTTGGCGCAGTAAATTTTTAGCGATAGCAAGGTGGATATCACTGTGTTTTTTATTCAGATTTTCTTAAAGTGATAAACAATTATAATTTTTGTAGCAATTTGATAATTTTATTAAAATTTTAGATGCTTTACCTAGACAAAAAAAAAATTTTTAAAACGAAGAAACAATTAAAAATTTGAATTCTTTGACAGAAAATTTAAAATTTTAGGCCATCTATATATGGGGAAAAGAGTAACAGATGTGGCTAAATTTTATCTCACGATTGAAGTCACTATAAAAAAGATGAAGACTCCATTAAAAAAAATTATAGAGCTTCTCTATAAGTATAAGTAGAATTTCATACATAAGAAATGTGGAAATAGAAGTATTGAAAAAGTGTTAATGATATGGCAAGAGGACATCATTAAAAAGCGGATTCCACTTCATACTAATACAATTTCTTATCAGCTTTATTTTACGTTGAAATGAATGAATAATTCTGAAAATTTTAGTTTGATTTCGATTTGCACGCCTTTACGTATAAAAATCTACGCTTTCGATTTTACGGTTTTCTAAAAAAGGAATCTATCATCTACATAAATCGGAGGATAGTGTATGTGCAAGCGTGTAATGTGCGCACGTGTATGCTATTATGTGCATGTAATTGTTAGTGAAAATTGTCATTTCTTTTAAGAAGTATGTATATATCACAAAGCATTTTACTGTAAGTTCAACATTTCAGCTTTAAAATTCAGATATCAATGTTATGTTTTTTTCATATTTTGTGATGCCTTTCATTTGGCAACATTACGAATAATATACTAGTTTGAAAGAGAAATAGCAGACCGAAAGGGATAGTAGCAAATATATATATATATTGCACAAAAAAATCATTAAATTTTTTTTTTGAAACATTCATGTAAGATAAAAATATTTCCTGATCTTTTTTTTAGTTCTGGAAATATTGCTCAAAATAAAAGTAAAAACAAAAAAAACCTTTAAGCTAAAATTGTTAACCAACATCCGAAACTCTCCAAAATATTTGATGAGAAATCGCTCAGGATTTATTGCATCCTCGGGGTTGAATGTTGGACTGTAGTTTTTTGAATCTAAGAGATCCTAAAAACTCGAAAAAAATGCATTTCTTCCTTCCATATCACCAACTGGAGTAAATATTTATAGTAAATATTGCTCGAGCACGAAAAGTATTATACGCTTCAAGTTCCGATGATAACCGCCTATATTTAATTACCTTGGGTATTAGATCCATTATTTTCAAATCTTTTGGCTATAAAATTTTTAAAGAGGTGCCATTCAAAAATTTGTTCATCTCTTTTGAATGTTTCTTACATAAGTACATATATATACGTTATTCGACAAAATAAAAAGGTGAGAGAGAGAATAGAAAAAAAAGGAAACTCAGGATTGTACTGGAAAAGGGCTTAACATTAGTTTTTATTTGTAAAAATTACTGAGAGTTTTTTTTAGATAAAATTTAAAAATGCAATTGATTTTTCTGTATCAGTATTTATTTCTTGATTTTTTTAGTCCAAGTTATTCAGTGATTGATTATTAACACGAGGCTATTATTACACGTGGGCTATTAGTGACGGACCACATTAGTTAAGATATTTTGCCTGGTAAATATCTGGTTACTTGATAAATCTTCAGGTTTGCACACCCCGCCAATGTGAATACTAAGCCCTAACAGACTTAGCATGCATCAGCCCAAAGATATTGAGGAAATGGCTTTTAATATTTACGTTTGTTGACTACCGTATAAAAATTAATTACTGTAAAATACGTTTAACACGAAAAGGCTTAAGACAAAAAATCGGTTAACGCCAAAATATTTATTTTCTGGAAAATGAACAAAATGCTAAAACACCAGCTGCGCAGGCGAGATTTAAGATGGGTGCTTAAGAAAGTTTCTATATTATTGGACTGTCCTACTGTATCATTGGAAGAATTCGTTGCAATAGAGGATGATAATGCGTGTACAAATTATGGCAGATAAAGATATTTTGGAGTTTGTTCAAAGCTCAAAAAATATCATTGATGCAGATTCCGAAGATGAAAATTAAATGACTAATGCAGCTCTTGTTCCCACGTCATCCGAACTAAGGAACCTCATGAAAAGCATGTGCTCAGTTATTTGGAAGCATTTTTAAATGATAAAATGAATAACAAAATGGAACAGTTTGTTGACAATTTGATGCTAAAAAAGAGACAATGAAAAGAAAATTTTTTAGATTATTTTCCAAAAACTTCATAGATGTTTTGTTTTTCAAAAGAAACCTTGAAAATTTTGTATTAAACTTCATTAAGTTCTTTTGAATGTTTTTGTTTCATTGATTATTATTAAATGCATGAATATATGCATATCTATGTAAATAAAATGTACTCTAATAAACTTAATTTTGTTGGATATGTGAGGCTTTTTTTGCAAAATCCTTTATTTAGCATGAAAAAATATTTCAGCCCCCCCCCCTGGTTTCTTGTTAAACGATTTTCACTGTATATGAATGATGAATTAAAATATTTGTATCAAACAATATCATCTTAAGCCTTAACATCTATAGGGCGTAAAAATACGAATAGATTCTGTATAATAAAATACTTCATTTACACACACATATATATGTGTATTGAATAAACAATAGACTTTATGTCCTTTCTTTTTGTCTTGCTAGTGAACTTGTGGCCCGTGTTTCAGGTTCTGATGCTATTAAAACTAATCGTGTGGGGAATCAATAAGCATTTCTGTCCTCACATTGGGACTGAAGTGGAAATTTGGTCAGTAGAATACCAGCTCAGTTGTCCTCTTCATTGCTTTACCGTTGTTCCAATATGGAAAATCTTAGACAAATAGCACTCTTGTTGCGACTCAGCGCAACGTTAATCACAGTGGCGTAACGTACACACCCGAATCGCAGGGGGGGGGGCGGGCTCAGGATTCTAGGGAGCCCAAAGCCAGATGTTATGGTTTTGCAATCCTTTGTAAGATCTGACTTGTGGCCCAGAACCCTCTGTGAAATTATTATTTATATCCTAATTTTTGTTGGTAAAAAATTGTAAACTGTTAGGTAAAATTTAAATAAACATAAGTTTTGAGCCCAAATTTATGATGTAAAAATGTTCCTTTTATATAGTTTTCTGGACAATCTGTGCTTCTTAAAATTTTACAACATTATATGCGGGATCCCAAGCCCTTTTACGGCAAATCCATCGAGAATTATGTGTTCTCTACTCTGGAAAATGAAATTATCTGTTAACATAAACCACCTCCCAACTGGAAACGAACTTTAAATTATTGGTCTACTCTTTATTCGGAGATGAGTTACGAACGAGGTTCGGGATTTCTGCCTCTGGAAGGGGATTGGCCAAGGCGTTCCACTGAATGATGAATGACGAAATAAAATTTTATAATAAATCGTTGAGATAATACATTTAGCATAATTATTGGAAAACCACGCGACACTTGTTAACGCATCGCATTGCCATGCTAATAGCCCCAGTAATAAATTTTCTAATTTCCGAGAAGGGGGAGTAATTCAGCATTTATAAAACCCTATTTACACACAATGCTCGGAGAGACATTTCAATTTCCTGCCTTTAGGCTACTGCAGCCCTTCCGTTTTAGATAATGAGAGGGAGGGATGGGGTGCTTAATGGATTACGAAGGGGCTCGTTAAATGAATTAGAGAGACCTGTTTCGTTATCTGTAAGCTGTTATCAAATACCTTTTCACTCGAATAACGCAACTTTCACAAACTCTCCTTCACACCTCCTCAACGTCTGGGCTCCGGGAGAGAAGTAAATAATGTAATGCCTGTCACAAGTGTCGAGTATGGAGTCCTTGTGGAGTTTTATATAGTAACAAGTTCTCCGGTGTTCATGTAAAATATTAAGTAGTTTATCATTATTAATTTTTGAAATTCCATGACAAACAATTACAATTTGTTTTTCACCAAAATATCTGATGATGCCATAAGTGCTCGATGGAAACTTAGAACTTTTTAAGTAACTTACCACCTACTTGCCCCCTTTGAGAAGGCTATGGTAGCCAAGTGGTCGTAGTCATGGATTCGTGAACAGCTTGTCATGAGTTCAAGCCTAGTGCCACCAAAGACACGCCATATAGAGGGGCTGCTGCACATTAAATCTGTCGATGTCAAAGTCCTCTCGTTGGCGTGGGTTGGAAATTTGGAGAAGTGGATGCTAACTCAGGTGTCGTCCTCGTCACTTGCACATTCTTCAAAGTTTCGACGTGCGTTAGTATTTTTTAGAACATATATATCATGCTGCTTATTTTTTAGAAATATGAAGACGCTCTTATATTATTATCATCATATTTCTTATGGGCACGAATTTGTGGAGGGAGTGTAGCCAAGTCGAGTCCTGGTGCTACTGAAGACCCACCGTGTAGTGGAGGCCGATGCACATTAAATCTGTCGAGGCTTAGTGTTCTCCTTTTGGTGTCAAAATTCGGAGACGGGGTGCCAACTCAATTATCATCCTCGACGCTTGATCATGGTTCAAAATTACGAGGTCCATCGCCAATAGCTCTCGTGTTGCTTTATAGGGTGACGTTAATAGACACTCACTCACCCCCTTTGATGTAATAAAATATTGTGCTTTATGTAGCCTCAGTAAAACATTACTTGATTTCCTGAACGTCGAAAAAAGAGCCTTGCTCCTTATCATAAAAAATAAATACAAATATCAGAAAATAAACTTCTTTCGCAAAAACGTATGAGGCAAAAAAGCTATATGTGCATATATAAACAAAAGCTTTGAATTAAAAACCTATACAGAAACTGATTATTTAAAAGTAGAAGAGCTTTAAATATAGAAATTAAAATATGTGCATTACTTATATCTTTTTATCCTTTCAGTATTGGCAGTCTAGTTATAAAACACTGGATTAATGATTGAAGGATCATGAAATTCAAAACCAAATTCTGTTAAATAATATCTTAAGGAACATTAGGAGTCAATCTACATAAAATCAAACTCAACCTCAATGTTCTCATGCTTGTGTCGTCCTTACCATTTGACGGCGTTTCAGATTCACAAGCCCCACAGTTAGTTCTTATACCTCGGTTGCACAGTGAGATGTGTTACATGAACAAGTCAAATCAAATCCAAGACAACACAGTGCAAAATAATACCAGAATTAAATATATTATTTTACAAGAAAGATGTACTATATATATATAAATATATATCTGTGTTGTGTATTAAGTACGTAACGAAAATAAATGCTAATAAATACTGGGAGCTTACGTATACTCTGAAAATCACTATATATAAAAAATAGCCATAAAATTCAAAGTTATTGAATGCACTTTAACTATATCTTAAGTATTCACAATGTGGACACATGTAAGGACAAAGTAAATTCTTTTATTATTTCATTTCTATAACGTCTTTGATATTATTATTACAAAGTTGAAGAATTTTGAAGATGGTTATTTTTCAAAGACTCGAATAATGTAATTTATTAATAAAAAAGATACTAAAGATTTATTTTTAAGATAAAATAAAAATTAATGATTTAAGAATTCTAGAAATAAAATTGCAAATAATAACAATAAAGTTCTCTTAATTACAAAACAATTTTGGCTATTTAATTGCTGCCAAAGGTTTTCTTGAAATATCAAACTATTGTAACAAAACTGAAAAACAAAAGGTTAAGTTATGTCTGTTTTGACGAAGCAACATAATTCATCATCTCCAACTTGCAACTTTGTAAACATCAGCGGGAGTGAATTAATCTTTTATCTTTCTACTCGAGTTTGCTCATTTAATAATGATCGAAAAGAAAGTAAAACTTTCAGAGACTAACTTTTCTTCATTCTCAACTTCTTTTGAACCAATTATTTTCACGCATCAAAGAAAGTACCACAGGAAACTATGCTAGGTGGTACGTGTTAGCAAAGATCAGACCTGTGTTCTCTTTTTTTAAAAGAAGTTATAACTTTAGTTCTTTTATTTATTTTCTAATTGGCTCTTTTTTTTCTAAACTTTGATAAATATTTATAGTTTAATTAGTTAATTTATTTGGAATCGGAGATAAACTATTTGTCAAAAATTTCATGACAAATGCTATATTTGCGGCTTTGTTATTTTTATTAAATTATTAACATTTACATTACATAGAAATCTCAAAGATAACTTGGATATCAAGAAAAAAATTCAAAAGAGATCTTTGCTGATTTTCACCTGTATAAGTATTAGGTTTTCACCTTACAGCCGGTTATATGTTAATTAAAAAATTTACCTATATTGCAGCAGGGACAGATACTCCTGGTCAAATGTTATAACATTTAATAAATATCAGTATGTATTATTTTTTTCTATATGGCCGTTTTCTTTGAAAGTGGTGTATGTCCATTTTATATTATATGGAGATGTTTAAGGATTTGTATTTGAATGATTTGAAAAATATTGGTATATGTTGATACACTCACTTTATGTTTTTTAAATATTAAATTGGATTAATCTTATAATTTGACCCTTTCTAAAGTATTAGTTAAAATAAATTTATGCTTTTGATGTTCTCAAATGGACTTGGACAACTTTCAAAGCCAACAAATGTGAAAATCCTACATTTTGAGGAAATATTAAATGCAGGATTTCAATTGAATCTAACTAATTTTTCTATGAAATTTTTATCAAATATGACAAAAAAATAATAAATAAAAATGCTTTATTTCAATATTTTTCTAGATAATGAAAATTTAAATTACTTTAACACTAGAAGGACTCAAACTTAGTCTATACCTCTATTGCCCAAAAGCAGTCAAAAGGACTACATTGGGAAAGATTAACTAACGTGTAAAAAATTGGTTTCAAATTAATTTTCTAGATTTTTTATATTATTTATAGTCATAAACAAATTATTAGTACAATTAATAATAAAAAAAATTTACTTCACTTGGAAAAAAATATATATTCTAAAAAATTCTAAGAAATTGTGTCCTAATATTCGTATTTGTTTTTCTAACTGAAATTAAAAGGTAGTCAAATCGACTTCCTTGAGCAATCTAGTGTCAAGTACAGCTTTATATCAATGTGTGCCATTTTTTTTTTAATTTTTATCATTATCCACCAAAATTCCAGTGAACAAACAGAAATTTTTATGGCATTAACAGCTCTGTCATGCATTTGAAAATCAAGTAGAGAAATTATGTTGTATAATTTATATAAACTAAATATTATGTCTTTGCGGAAAGTGGACTGATACACCACTTTCAAAGTAATTATATTTGTAACTTCATTAACTATTTAAATTTTTATGGACAAAATGATGTAAATTTTGAAAAATTTTTTTGGGAACTGTTTATAGATAAGAAGCTCATAGCAGATCTCATTCAATGTAGTCATTAACTATTTGTCAAAAATGAACTTACACCACTTTGGAAGAAAATAGCTCATATAACTCTTTGAACAAAAATGCTTATAATTTAGACTATAAGTTTAACAATTTTTTTTTTATCATCACTTATCCTAATCATTGAAATAAAATACTTTTACAAAATTAAGAATCAAACTGATAGAAATTTAGAAAAAAATTTCGAAGAGAATTCTCAAAAAATTCTTTAAATACGAGTATAAGGACGTGTTAAAAATTAAAAACTGTGATTGCAAAATTTCATTTGGTTAAAAAATTCATGGGATTACATTTATATGAATTTCAGAAAAAATAGTACTAATGATCGTGAAATCAGACGCTAATTTTTTTCCACATATATTAAAATTTTCAAGGCCTTAGTAGTGCAAAAAGGATATTTGTCCGGTAGATACCCTTCATATGCTAAATTATTGAAAAGCATAAATGTTATGAATAAATAGATTGTTATTATATATACGATTTCGAACTCATGAACTTTATATGCATTATTATAGCTAGAAGCAATCATTAATATTATAATTCAAATATGGGACATATAAATTTGTAAGTTCAAAGTTATTTTTGTAATTTACTCGTAGAAACTTTATTTTTCCTCTCAGAAAATGAATAAAGCTTCTTCGTAATTATTAATACATTTCTCTTTCACAAGCATTATGCTAAAAGGTATTTTATTTTTTAAAAAATGTTTTTTCTCCAGTTTTAATGAGATTTCTTAATTTTAAACTATGCTGATAGAATATTACAATATTTACAATACAATAAATAAAGTGTAAAAGTGCTCTTCGTAAATATTCTTTGTGAATTATACATACATATGATATTAAATTATATATATATATCATATTAACTTAGTGTTCTGATTTCAATTTCACTGTTGATGTCTTATTCAAGTGTGTGTGTGTGTCTTCGTCTTCTTTTTAATTGTCAAGCATTCACCACCTTTTAAAACAATTGGTCTTACTATAGTTTATATAATTATATTTTTGTTTCCCTACTTATGTATTTAGATTTAAAACTAAGTTCTACATACAAGTGTATTAAATACTATTTTAAACTTAACTTTGTACCATTTCAAGCTTTTTTTAACAAGAAAATTAATAATAGTTTTCAACATTTTGTGAGGGAGTGGGTGGAGGCTCAGTTACTATCATTCTTACATCCCTCATATTAGAATAGTCTCATAAAACTCATTTTTCTTTTTTGAATTCAATGCATTTCAACTCTCCAAAAAACTGATTTCTAATTCTTCTCAACAAACCAACCTTTTCTTTTAAACTTACACCATTAGTTTCAAATCCTTTACTATTTTTTTCTAAAAGCCTTTGTTAGTTTGTTTCATAATATTAATCATTGTCCTAATTTCATCACAAATGGATAAGCTCTAAGCAAAATAAATCTAAATTTATCTTTACTGTATTCTTATTTAATCCTTCATCTGTCTCTAGAAATTCTTAAAAATTCTTCAGAAAAAAACAGACGTTACTTCATTCTACTGTCCATGAATTTTCCTTTGAAATTGACTTTGGGTTATCATCAGTAAATGTAACGCTACAAAAATTAAATCAGAATCCATGCCCTTTAAATTTATCTCTCCAAGATCAAGATTTGAGGGTAAAAAAAGTTAACTCTCCCTGGCTTTTATTTTGCCGTCTATTTGTCAAGGTGTAACCGGAAACCTTTGGGATAGTGGTGGAGACATCAGGGATGGCTTAACGCATGGGCCAACTGGGCCAGGGTCCAGGGCCTTACCCTCGGTGGGGGCCTCGTTTTGTTCTCGACTCAATTTTAATAAGACCATGATCCGGATAATTTTAATGGTCATATATTATTCCCGTATATATTCTTTAAGAAACAGAATTTCAAACTGCATGCCAATTGGCAAGACTATTATTATGTGATGACGGTTGTCCATGTATAGGCCAGGGCCAAATACCATAAACAATCATTCAACTCATTTAGTCGAAATGCGGCCATCAATCACGCCTGGTTTGTTGCTAAGTTTGTGAGATTATGAGTCGTGCACATTTGTTTGTTTCAAATTACCGTTTGTACGAGTTTTTGACAATGCATGCTATATACTGTCAATTTTTTTAAAATCACAGGTAAGACCTACTTTTGCATAGGGGCCCAGGGCTTCAGAAAATATTTGTCTGGGCCCGGAGCCTCAAAGTCTTAAGACGTCTTTGGTAGATATTGTATTCATCATTATTATTAACTATAATTAGGCTCTCTTTTCTCTCAAAAATAATTTCTAGGCTGCATGTTGACCTTGAACTTTACCACTTTACATAATCAGAATCGTATACTTTATATTTACTCTCATATGAGAATTTTTTTTCCGAAAACAGAGAGAGAAAAAAGGGAATATTTATCTACGCATTATATTCTTTAAAAAAATCATGTATTGCATTTCTATAGTAATGTATTGTAAAATCTTAAGCTATTGATAACCATGTGTGTTCATATATGCGTATTACATTAATCTTGCGATTTAAGGAGAGTATTTCAATGGACAAAACATCAATCAAACAATCATTATTATTAAATATTGTTTAAATAACAGAAAACAGATTGTTGTGCATATTTCAAAAAAGAAAAGTTCCTTTACTAACTGAATGTTAGGTCTTAAGATTTCGCAGTAGAAAACAAAAAAGCACTTTACTGAGAGAGTCGATTCATTAATGAGATAATTTAAAAAGTATTTATCAACTTAAAATTTTAAAAGCATTTATTATTAATTTTTAAGATCTTTTAGCTTTAGGTGCCTCGTTCAAAAACGTTTATAATAATACTTATTTCAGCACATTCAAAAGTTATCCATCCGAAAGTAATTGACAGCGTTTAAAAGTCGATTGTATTCTATTTTCCTTGCATCATAAATAATTCCAACCGGATTGGAGTGATGGCGTGGGTCAAATCCTAAATCTTCGATGATCTTACCTTGTATACACCCCATCTCCCTTCTCCCAAATTTTCTATAAAACCGCAAAACCTGAGGCAAGATTGCGGTATTCATTTTTTGTGGTCGAAAATTCCTCTCCCAAATTTTCCCCTTACTTTCTGAATATTCTCTCACGATGAGAACCCTTATGAGATTTTTCTATTTTACTTTTTTTTCGGTCTAAAGGAAATGCTTCTTCTAATAGGTAGAGAATTTTCATATATATTTCTTCAGTGAAAAAATCTCGCTGTTTTCCTCTTCTACACTATACTCGTCCGAGAAAGCGAGGAAAGTATGCCTTTGATGCCTTCTCCAATGTATACATTTATCTCATTTGAATTCGAGGGAATAGAAAAACATGCACCGGTTTCCGACCCACATTCTTGGGTGTTTTCTATTTCGTAAAAAAAGAAGAAAGTGTCGTTTCAGACTAATATGGAAAGGTTTCAAATATTTTGAACTCTGTTTGGTAATGTGTTTTTCTCACCAAGTTTTCTAAAATTGGATTTTGGATGTTTACATTGCCTGAAATCATAAAATGATAAAACTCAATTTTCAGATCTATGAGTACTATTCGATATGTTCATAAAGCCTTTGATCTTCTTCTGCCTTTTATTTAAGCGAAATGTTTCTTAGAAAGTAAAATCAATTTCCTTTTGTTCTCTTAGACGAGAAAATAATTATTATATATATATTTACAGTTAGGATAAGACATCTGTTGTGTTGTTGTTGTTACTAATGCCCACGAGGGCATTATCGTGGGCCACGAGTGGCAGATCGAGGCCCACGATATTCATCATGCCATCGGGCTATATATTGTACGCCTGTCGTTAGCCGTAGCTTTGAGAACCATGCAGGTGACAGTATGATTTAGGATAAGACATCTAATAACTAATTTTATACCACACGGATTGATTAAATTGTGACGAGTGATTAATCTTTTTATTACAATTGATTAATATGTTTGCTTTAATTTATTAATTAAGTACACACGCACATATTTGCTATGTGTAGAAATGAAGAAAGATTTGAAACACTGATAATATATACAGTACAATTAAATTAATTGATTATATATTACAACTCAAACAAGTGATAATATTTTCAAAAAACCAAACTACTATATAAAATCTCTCAATAATAGTATTTATCATTAAAAGAAGATGTAATAATATATTTGACTGTTAAATGTTTTCCATGAAATTTTTGCTGTTTAATGTTTGATAAAGTACTTTTTTCCCATCAAAAAAATATTTCATCAAGATTTTTGCTATAGCTTTATCTACAAATTTTTGGGTTACATAAATTACTTAAGTAAGTCATATCAGTAATTTTTAGATCATTAACCCTCGAGGTATTCCTTTTTGAGGATCTTTAAAAATTTTTGAAGGAAAGAGTTTTTAAAAAAATTGAGCGCCATTTTGAATCAAACAAAAAAAGGTGCTTTTTTTTTGTCCAAATTAGACGCAATGTAGCAAAATGTATGCAGAATGAATACTGTCTAGAAAGCACTCCATGTGAACAAAAAATTCAATATATATACTGATGATATTATGTTCGGTGTAGATAACTCAAAGTAATTTTCAAAAGTCAAAATAACTAAGATAGAGCGTAAATTTTTTTTAAATTTTATTTTTTTAAATAATTCTTAATTTTATTACATCTCTTTTTTAAGGAGGGAAATGAATGAAATTAAAGTTGTGTATCAAAATGTTTTACAACATTAAAGGCTTTTAGTTGTTGTTGTTGTTAAATAAAATACTGTAACTAAATTCATTAAACGATTATACAAATAGCTGAACAATATCAAGAATAGATATTCTTTTATATTGTTCAAATGAGGAAGGAAAAACCATCTAATTCACATTATGTACTCAACGCTGTTGGTTCGACCTGAATATCGAGATAAGGAATGCATTTTCATATAATTAGGTATCCTATGAGGAAATCAATAACTCAAATAACTCACGGTTTTACAAATACGGACTATAAACAACGCAATAAATTCTTTTAATTCTTTGGTGATTCAATACTTTGCTGACAGAAATGACATACTTTAATGCTTACTTTCTATTGATAGTAAAAATATCAACACATGATATTGAGAAGAATAAAAAAATTAAAAAAGAATGCTTTAAAATAATTTTATTACTAAAAATTTATATATTGCTTTGTGTAAATTGCAAGTTTAAAAACAAATACTTCCTTAACTTTTCGCTCTGTTTTGATTCAGTAACCTTTAAAAACATATATTGCGTTACAATCTGCATCCAGTTCAAAAGCATGGGTTGTATTAGAATTTAATGACTTGGGGGAATGAATAAGTTATTAAAAATATATTGAAAAGATATCATGTGCATATTTTAACACAAAATTTATTTGTAGTTCAAAGAGACAAATTGAAGCATCAATTCCTTATTTATTAGTTCAGAGACTACTTTAATCTATTATTTATTTTTGTTCACTATCCTACTATTCATTTCATTACTTATCTTCGGTTCTCTCTCTCTGTCCCCCAACTTGCAGCTGTTTTTAATATCTACCTCAACCCCCCTGACAATTCCTTAATGCAATCCTTTCTAATTTTATTAATACTAAAAAAAAAGAAGACATATATGCTTTAATCACAATTAATTGATATTTAATTCTTAAATTTTGAACTTAAACTCAGGTAGCAGAGCCGCTTTTCCGCCTAGGCATGTTAAGCATATGACTACGGCGCAAAAAATTTAGGAGTGCAAGGAATTGTGTGAAGGGCGAAAAAAGGGGAAAAAATTAAAATTACGGCGAACATACCGCAACCTACCGAGTCGTGATAGAAGCATTTCTGCCCGTAAGTGACTAAAGACTGAAATGAGATCTACTATGGAAAAAGAAAAGCTTAACAATTTGATGTTCCTATGCCCTCAAAATGATACTACTATAGAAATTGATTAAAATGATGTCCTTAATGATTTTGTAATGATCAAAACTCGAAGAAAACATTTGTTGTACAATATAATGACGATGACTTAACAAAGAATAAAGATGTCTAAAAGTGAATCTAGTAAAGTGATAAACGATGAAAAGATGATAATTAACAAGTGGAAAACAGTTCATACAATAATGAGTACTTTGTATTGTTATTGTAAACGATTTGATTAATAAACTGTACTAATTTATAGTAAATAGTGGCCAAACTATGCCACTATTCTTTCCTTGCGATTGCCAGTCTGGGACACGGAGGGTCTATAGGTGGTGGACAGTGGAAAGTCTTCAAAGAGAGCAAAAACAAAGAAAGTGAAAAGAGTAAGAGAGTTAAGGGAAAATCCTTCCCGAACCAAAACTGGAAGGTAAGAAGGAAGGTGTGCTCTAGAAATAAAGAAGAGGCGTTATAATCTAAAGTACCTAGGGCCCCTGGGATGTTAAAAATGGCCCTGTCAGGTAGGAACTAGTAGGTTCTGCACCTCTTTAAATTCAGTTCCACTACTGAGTTTAAAGAGCCTGACGTGGCGCGTTTTTATCCTAACGACAGAACCCGGGACCTTTGGGTCCGAAGCCGAGTAACTTAACCACTACACCAAAATGATCACCATGGTGCGGAGGTTGTTACTGGCTTATATAGATTATATCACTACAAGCCCTTCTGGTCTAAGAAATCTAAAGACCCATTCATGAGAGTCAATTTGTGCCGTATCTAACAGAAGGAACAGACAACTGAGAGCTTGTTTTGAGTAGAAATTGCCTGGATCCCTTCACACGTAGTCAACTTGCACTCCTTGCTTCGCCACTCCCTAAAACACTCGAAAACCTCGTTCTCGTCGTCACTAGTTGACTCAAATAAAAGGACGTGGAAGCTACGGTTTCCACTCACAGTTACTTGAATCTTGAGAATAAAAACGGAGATAGCTTTTTATAGTTTCTTCATTGTACCGATCAGTTCGGCACTTCCTTTGCAGTCAATTTTGTTTTCGCGGGTGAAAGGAATTATCCCCCCTCTTCACACTACAGGAAACAAGTTGACTGGCACAAAGTTGCCTCAAATGCAATTGTTTTAAATCTCTGCATTGGATTACAGGTTACTATTTATTTCATTAGAAACTGAACTCACTGGGACATAGAAGAATGTTTTAAAATTAAATAAATAATATTTGTCAAGCTTTATACCTTAAAGTAAAATACCAAAATGCATTTTATGTGATATTCTAATTAATCAAATAACCTTTAAATATATTTTCTCACTTTAAAATGCATGTTGCTATCCGCACACACTAATTTTACAGCCAGATGACTTTAATAGGGCAAGGCATGTGAAATTTGAACTAATGCATAAACATACACTTAAATTTTTTTTTTTAAATCATGACCTAAAATCTTTTTAGGAAACTAATTTCACAAATACTTTATTCCGTGAGCTAATTTTGGCTTGTAAAATATAGCTCCAGACAACTCTAATTTTTCATGGCTCAAATATTAATTGAAGTAGAGAGAGTTAAAGCAATAGTTAAACAGCAATAATAATTGTATGTAGGGGCAGTGCATTGTAGTACGGTATTAATAGTAAAAATTCACTTAACATCATAACAAAAAATCGTTCTAGTAAATATAAACATTACATATATATATGCTTAATACTTATACATTTAACTCATTTTTTGCTAGCTAAGTAGGATATATTATTTGGATTGAAAAAAATAATCATAAAATTGTTAGATATTTTATTTGGGGGAAAAAAAGCTTATTTTGAAATTCTGCAGCATAGTTCATTTTCACATCCAAGTTATATATATGAGATCTCTTTTACAGTTTTATAACACGAAAGTGCTGAACATCATGCTTGAAGTTTATATCAGGGTCTCAGAAACAGAAAATTATTTTACAGATATGTAATTTCCGCATTTTTAAAAATGAGATTCACAGCTGTGTGAAAGACAGAAATTAAAAACGAAACAGGAAATTTTATTTCCTTTTTTCCCCATTAAAAATGTGCTTGAATAAAACTAAAACTTGAATTTACTTTCCTTGATGAAGGAGATAAACGCAACTAATGATTAATGATATAATTTTCCCAAAAGAAAAAAAAATCAAAGGACGAAAAAAAATTTTAGATGTGATATTTTACGAAGAATTTCATAAATGTGAATACCATTGAGACTAAATTCATATACACACACACATACACAATTAACTACGCGTTTAAATACGTAACTAATTGGTTTGAAAAAGTGTAGATGTGTGAATGTGAAAAAAGGAACGTCATTGTCTCCACAGTTTTGAAAATGTAATTACAGCCATCCTAAGAAAAGTAATGAATTCGAAAAAATGAAAAAAGTACTGTTGCTGCATTATTTTTAATGTGTGTTATACATTCGTCTCTTCAATTACACTAATGACTTAAGAAATGAATGTGATTTTTAGGTGGCAAAGGAAATATTTTTATCTACTCATTTTTTGCTAGAATTATAAGGGGTTTTTTTTCAAATTTATTTTTATGCAAGTGTTGATATCAGGATGAGACACAGACGGCTCAATTCCTCATCATTGAGTTCAGAATGTATTGCATACAAAACTAATTACAGAGAGTTCGTCGAAATAATTAAAGATACTACTAACATTCTTTGAAGAAAAATTAATGTAAGAAAAATAAAAATCCTTCTCGTTACATTATGCTATAATATATTAATGAAAGGCCCTTTAATGATGCATTGAATGAAATAAAATTTTTAAGTAATTTCTTTCACTAGATTACACGATGCTATTACTGTTAATCATATTCTATAGTAAATCTACATTTATGGAAAACTATTTAAATGTTTGTTTTTGATTTTCTAACTTTTTTAGTGCTTCTGAGGAGCATTATGATGGTTGCATTAAACTTTATATGCATCTATTACTTATTTTTAACTAATCCTTAAAATTCATTAAACTTTAGAATCTAAAGAGTTTGTTGTTGCTGTTATTTTCCTATCTCTTTTCAAAAGCAAAGCCTCGAATGTTTTTACAGATATTTCTTAAAATCCTCAAAGAAGAGGGGGGGGAATTAAGAACTGCTTATAAAATCAGCCCATAAGGGGAAAATTCTGATTCCCATCATATGATAAATTACATAAAATAATCTAATACAGTAAAACATCGAAAATTACGTTAACAGGAGGGTTGTGAATCAATCTGCACTTTCAGACACAGTGTTGCAAAGCCAAATGCTGAGTATTCTCAGTTTAAATATTATTCAATTCCCTAGTATGCAAAAATATTAAAATTTATTGAATATGAACAAACCATAAACACGTTTCTTTTTTTAAAAATATGTATTAAAACGAACCAAACACGTTTAAGAATTTCATATAACAAGCTAAATTTTCGAAACTGCATTTAAATAAGTTTTCCGTTGTGTAAATTCCCTTAAGAATAATTAGTCATCCTTTAAGTAAAGTTAATTATATTTTGAATATCTTATACAAGTCAAAAAGTAGTGCATTAGAGTTTAATAAGCCACCCATAACATTGATTTAATTTAACATTCATTTAATTTAAAATAAGATTTTTTTTAGAAAAAGGAAAGAGATTGTGTATACTCATAAATCACAAAACTTCAAAAAGAAACTCAAAACTTTATTAAATATTAAACAGAAACATTACTTGCACTTAATTAATCTTATGTAAACCAGTATTTCATCAATAGGATGGTGATTTATTAAGCAGTACACGTTCCTTAAAGATACGTCGATCATCATTAAAAGCCACTGGTAATAACAAAGTTACCATGAGGATACAAAATAAAATAATACTATGCAACACAGAATGACAAAATATAATCGAAGGTTTTCAACACATGCATCATAAACTATTTGCTAACAAGGGTACACTTCCGACAGCTGACTAGATCTATCTTACTTGTCACGTACCTGCAATTTACGGACAAGTGCACAAATAAGGAAGAGAGAATAAAAAATGTTCAGTTCCGTTAAAAAGGAATATCCGATAACCATTTTATGAAAATCCCACATTTTTTAAAAATCTGCGTTTGATTCAAAACATTTGTCAAAATCTGTGAATTATTTCCTTCTCCGAAAAATAGCTTCTAAATGAAATTAATTTTTAATTAATTTCTATTAACTTCTCATTCCGTGTACATCCAACACTATGATTTTTCTTAATTAATTTGTAGCAAATTTATTATTCACGAGGGAACGTGATATGCGACCTACTTTTATTAAGAGACTAGATAAGAAAGTCGTGGCTGATATAAAAAAATTTCACAAACTAAAATATAATTTTCGAGACTCTTCGATTTCGAAAAAAAAACAAATCCCACATTATTGAATATGAAGTATATAAATTAACTGCTTTTACTATTAATTCGTTTAAAAGTAACGAACACTTTCAAGCGTTACAAATTGCTGAATAAATGTTTAATGCTAAAATTTAATCATCGCAAAATTCCTAATAAATGCAATTATTTACTTAGGGTTAATTTGCTTTGATCAATAAACTGAATTCGAAATGTTTAGAGTGGTAATTAATTTAAATCTTAGAACTCGTCTGTAAAAGCAACTATGTGAAGCATTCTTGTGAAATAATACGTTATTGCCTTTTAAAAAGCCTTGCTGCAATTATATGAGAAAAACTGCGAAAATTTAATTTTCTTAGGACCGCTCAGTTTGGAGTGACTTGGGCATCATCCAATGTTACCCAAATTCTCAGTTGACCTGATCATATGGTAATCGAATTAGCAAATATGAACGTTGCCTTTGAACCTCACTGGTGTTTGCCTTTAAAATGCTGCACAGGCCTAGCACGAAAGGCTTGCCAAAATTCTACTTAACACCATTATTTCACGAGACAGGAACTTACTAGATGACTCATTAAATTTAGTGCGCACAATCGCTCCATTACTTTATGAACCTTTTTTACCACGCTGTCATTAACCGTAGCTATTTATTGAGTTTGGGAGAAATGCTATTATGAAAATGATGCCTCTGTTCTTCAGGGAATAGGGAAATCGTTTTTAGACGCTCGGTGAAGTTTACTTCGGGTTAAACAGCAGAATATTTTTGCCAGAAAATTTTTTCTCTCTTTCTCTTTTAGCACACCATAAACTATTAGGTACTCTCGCTTGCAGATCGTGTCATCTGCAACGGCTTCTGTAAAATTCTGACTCAGTGGGAAAGAGTAATTAGTTTGCAACTTGTGTTGATTGGGCATAAGCTGTAAAATGTATAGCCTTAATCTTTAATCACCTAATTGCGGGAGTTTTTAGTTGAGTTCATGGAACAATCAGGTCCTAGAGCGTGTCTGCGTGTGATTTGTACCAGGTTTCCTACTTCACTGTTATATACTATGTGAGAAACTTTTTTTTTCTCCAGCTTTGGTAGTGTCAGAGAAAAATTTTCATCTCTTTACTTATTTATTTTTTTGCTATTTATTTTAACTCTTTTTCCTGAAATATTCATACAGGCAGTAATTGAAGATAAGTTTTCATTGATAATGCAAAATGTTAGGGAAAGACTGGATTAAAAATGATGATCAATACAGCTATTCAATTCCAAATGCAAGTTTCAGTAGGATGTATTCAAGTATTTTCGCTTTTAATTTTTGTATTTTATTTTCAATCAAATAGGTTAAAATATATCATTTCGTGTATCATCGTGATTCATAGGAAAGATACTTTCTTTTAGTCAAAATTTTAAAACGGAGAAAATCGTTTAGATAAGTAGATGCATAGATTCATAAATTTTCTGTTTATTACCTTTATTGTAAGTATTCGTCTGCTTAAGTAAAGATACAATCTTTTTTTTTCTTAATGAATTTTGATATATTTTAAAAGTAATGCACCCGGTGAAAAAAAGTGTTGCAATTATGCATTTGCATTTTGCGATATTATTCAATCATGTTTCTATTAATTTTTATTATTCGGTATAATTGTGTATTGGTACTATTCTGTAATAATTATAAGCTCTTTCTCAAATGAACGACATTCAAAACTATGCTAATGGCAAAGAAATCCATCAACGGATAAAGAACCTAGGCATTAAGATTCTCAGGTTGTAGGATATAGCCAGAAATACGTAAATGAACACCTGGAATAGTACATTTGAAAGTGTCATAAATCTTTATTCGACCGTTTTATCACCTGACTATATTTGTTATAAAATAAATGGGCACAACACATATGTGTTGACAATCCCTTTTAGTGTTCAATTTTACCATTCTTTGAGGTATCCATTAAATTCTCTAGTCACACAAAATAAAGTGCCGCACCACATCCCTTCCGTTTTGAACTACTCAATCAATTCCATCAACTAAGATTTAAGACGAAACTGGCTGCATTCTTGCTTGCCTTTCTCACATAGTGCCGCGTGGCATACAGCTACATGGCCTTCTGTTTATTACCCTGGATAAACGTGGTTTTTACACACTCTAATTCGTCAAATAGACACACAAAACCTCTTACCCCCTACTGTTTAATTTTTAAGAGCCTTCCTGCCACACCATGAAAGTGTTTTTCCTCTGAATGGTTGTGTCCTAGGGGGATTTTTTTCTTGCTTTTAAACGGCATCCAAATCAAAAAGAGAATTCTTTTAAATCACAGCTCTTTCACAAAGAAAGGGAACTAAACTTTTCACCCCCACCCCCCTTTAGTGTCAAAGAAAGAAAAGAAAGGGAGGGCAATATATTGCAGCTGCATCGTTACCACGTCTTGCTAATTGGGCCCCCAATCGCGCAAGAAGACTAGCATTTATCCCAAAGATACAGCTTTAGGTTCCTTGGGTCATTTTCAGAGAAATTGGAGGCTCAGTTTACTATGTTTTTAGTTTGCCGGTAGAAAGAGCATCCTCCAGTAGGTGGGTTGCTTATATCTCAATGGTAAATTCTTGTTTACAGGTCAAAAAAGACAAATTTTAGCCAAGCCTGTTATCTGAGATAGACAGACAGCCGTGTTTTATGAGATGGTATAGAATGGCGATACAAGGAAGACTTACATTTTCTTACAAAGATTTTTTTAAGAGCTGTCTTCACATAATGTTGAAAAATAATATCTAAGCTCGACACTTTTTTTTTAAAAAAAATTTTAAGAGCCGCAACATTAATGTTCCATTTTAACTTTACTTAAAATATCACCACATTAAAATAAATTATTCATTTATGTTTAAATCAATCTTATTTCCCCTGTATTATGTGGGAGTGATTTTTAAATGTGCAAGGAAATAAATAATTGGTATATGTTTAAATTTTGTTAAAATTTTAAGGGATGTATTTGTTGCAGCTATATGAACTCTTATTTCAAAGTAAGGGGATTTTATTTTATTTAAAAATGTGTCTAAGGCTTAGGTCTTGCATCATGGAATTAAAATGAAAACTGTTTTGAGTTATATGACGTTAAAAAACTTTATTTCGAGATATGTATGTGTTATACAATTTTAATGCGTATATCAGCATTGGTTGTCAGAATTATTTCTAGAAACAAAAAAACACTCAAGTTTTTATAATATTATTTTTTGTACATTCTTTCCGTTGAAAGGATTAATAAAATATTGGATAATCAAAGTTGAAGAGAAGGATTACTAACAATGTTTTGTTCTTTGAAAAATTTATTTATCAGCTTGGAAACAGGGAATTACTATATTTTATAAAAACAAATTCAACTCTGTAGCAAAGAAATCTAAAAATTCTAAAATTTAAACAAAATTTATGAATAATAAAGAAGACGAGAGGAGATGTACTCTAGAGTTTTTCATTTCAGTTAATATCCCCTTTAATTGCCCTATATAAATCTAAAAATTGGACACTATTAAAAAGATATAACTTATTCTTATGATTTGTGACACTGTGGTTATATATCATTTATGGTACATTATGTATCCATTAACTTTCAAAACTTTAAAACTATTAATGATCAATGAATTTGAACGTTGAAAACATACGATACATAATGTTCAAACGTGAGGATTTTGCGGAGAAAAATTTGAATGTTCGTTGAATAATTGTTTTATTATCAGTCATTGAATTATTGTTTAACACGGGTCATGTCTTAAATGACACGCATTTTTGAAAAATTAAAATCGATATTTTAACAGTCATAATAGATTTTGTTAAAATTTACAAAATAAAACCTCAAAATAATCAGAAATTTAACCAGAGTATTTTTTTCTGGAGTACGGCGTGATTTTATATGATTAATATAAATCTCGCAACTCATTCTAACAATTTTTCCTTACTAATATTTTTCCTATATTGAAATATTCTTTACATATTAGTATTTTTTCATTGACTTCCATAACTCTGATAAGGTTTGCACATGACTAAATATTTCTCTATTAACAGAGATGATTTCATTGAAAAGATGAAATTTTCTACAGAAATGTATTTATTTTTCTAACCCAACTGTCGAAATTCCTACAATGATCTAACGCAGTGACGAAGGCCATAGTAGCACATAGGAGCCCTAGGAATTCAAGCCAACTCAGAATAAAGCTTGTCGCTTGATTTCATCCGAAAGCGTAATGGAATTCTTCTTCAACCTCCAGTTTCATCTGGTCGGGATCAGAAGCTCCTGTTAGCTGGGGGAAGACTTTTTTTCAAAAATAGTGGCATGGAACCGAAACGAAAATGTGCAATCAATCCATAAACCATTTCATTATCAAAGCTTTATTCTCTTATGCTTCTTCTATCAAATGATACTTTGTTATCAATGGGCTTGCTTTCATATTTATCTTCAAAAGAAAAGTTCGGGTAGCTAAGTGCCTCATGGCGTCAAGATAATAGGATGAGTTTTGAATATTTGACTCTATATTTTCATAAAATTGAAGCTTTTTGAAAAATTCTTCATAGGATGCCTTTGCCGTATGTGTATATTTATTTAGTAAATCTTAAGATATTCAATTCAGCTCCAGGTTTTTTCTTTAAAAATGATACGTAGCAAAATTAGTAAATAATTTTAATTTCTTTCATCAAATGTTTCATTTATAAAACAGTACTTAATGAAACAAAGTTATTATGTATTATAATTTTTTTTCTTCTTTTAGATACCTAAATTGAATATTCAATAAAGGTAGTTTTTTGTGACATAAGTCTTATTAGACAACGTAATATAAAGTTGCGGTAAAACTCAGAAGCAGTGAATGTATGTCTTATTGACGAATATTCGTAGAAATAAAAATATATCCAAACCTTATTAAAAGATAGCTATATTCTATCATGTTTATTTTGTTGTAGTGCGTGTTCTGCTCTCAAATGTATTCTAAAAAGCATTATTTAAATTCTCAAAATATTTCGAATTGGATACTTAGATATATAACGGTTAGCAAAAGATATATAACGGCGCTAGATATATTAAGAAAGAAATGCAAACTACACGTAACATATTCAAATTACATTAAATAATTTATCGAGCAATATTTCATTATATTTATAAAAAAAATTCATCGAAATATATCGGGCATTTAATAAATTAATCAACAAAAAGCATTTTCATATTTTGTTCTCTATAAATTTAAGTATAATAACACCTAATGAATGAAATTTAATGTACTTTACGTATAGTGAAAATAAAATTGTATCTGTGTCGTCTTTTGAAAGCATTAAACACATTTTAAAACGAATCAATTGAATGCCATTATCACAAAGTTTTTAAGATTCTGAACTTACTCGGAACACACAATTTCAGTTTTCATACAAATTCGCAACGTTAAATTTGAAAACATTCCATAAGAGAAATTTCTCTTTAATGTGTAAAGTGTAAACTAATTTAGAATCATGGAATAGGAGAGGAAATATAGACCATGATATATATTAGAAAAAAAAATAAATCAATTCAGTAGCATAATAGAAAATGTTGATCTCTATAGGATAGCCAAATCAGAATGCAATATTATATTCAAACAATTTTTTGTCGATTCCAATTTTGGATACCATTCATTTACAAAGGCAGCTTTAATTCGAATAAAATTATAAGAATTCAATCATTTACCTATAAATGGAATTCAGTTTAAGACCAAAGATGGAATCAGTTGAAACATGAAACGCCTCTTTCATGATTTAAAAGTAGAATTGTCTTTCGAGAAGTTTATTTCGGGAATATAATTATTTGATTGTTGAAAAAAGCTGAATGATAACTTTTAAGAATTCTAAAAATAGTTCATTAAACTCTTAAATAGATTACGAAGAAATCTGGATATTAAGTTACTCGAATGAATTCGTGTTTAATTGTCTTTGTCGGGTAAACATTTGTCTCTTCCGGGTAAACTAGTCATTTTTGTTTAAAATATTCCATTTATAATTATATTATTCAGGTTCGTTAAGACGTTCTTTAAATAAAAGATCTAAATATAGCATAAAATCTTAAGCTGAAATTATCTACTCTTTAAGTTTTATTTTAGTGTGTTTCTGCTACCTCTTCGCAGATTTATGATTAATACGCATTTTTCTCTTATAATTAGTGATTTAATGTTATTTTTTTTAATTGAAAAAGTTACGATTTTGGGGAGAGTTATTAGAAAAGGTTTCTAATTAAAAAATATGAAACATGTTTTTTTCCATCTAGAATGTAGGATTAAAAATGATTAAATTCAGGAATAAAAGATAAAACAATAATTATGCTGTTGAAATAAGAAAAAAAATAACACTTAAAAATAGTCAGACAATTAATTTTAAAAAATAGAAAGAAAAGAAAAAACTTCTACCAATTCTTACTTAAAACATGACTTTTTACCTTATTTTCCTAAAAAAATTTCACTGGCGGGATAGAAATACGCATTTAACTATGTAAAAAAATGGATTAATGTTTCCATGATAATCATTAAGAAGATTTTACAAACATTTCTTATTTAATTCTCATTAATTCTTTCTGCACTAAAAGAAGATAGACTTAGTAATTTTATTTATGATGACAATCGATTATCCGCTAGGTTTAAGTAAACGAAATTTTGTAAACTGCGATTAAAAAAAAATTTCTTGGGGGAAAAACATAGAGAGACGAGACAAAAAGATCTAAAAAATGCATTTTATTAACATTTTATTCATGAAAGTTCTTGTTCAAGCCATACATGAATAATAACGAGAGAAATAGAAACAGCGCTGATATGTCACAAAAATAGAAATGGTACATGAATTCCTCATTTGGTAAAACATACGACAATTGAACATTTTGCAATCCTTTTACGAGTTCTTTCCTTTAGGGTCTATATATGTCAGTGGTGCAAACAGGAATTTTTCTAGGAGGGTGGGGGTTCAGGGTCGAAAGGGGGGGGGGCACCTTTTCATATCATGCTCCAACTCGCCACCCAAAATATTCTTTTGATTTTGTCGATTTTCGGGAACGAAAAATAGAAAAAAATTAATTATTGAATAAATAATTAGCATTAATTAAGAAAATTAATTATTTTTCAAACACTTAAATAAATTTTACGTACTATATACATAAGATCATAATCAATTGAGAGAAAAAAAATCAAGGACATTGGGAAGTGGGGTCCAGACTCGGGGACCCCCCTTCCCTTTTGTGCGCCACTGATATATGTACATATTGCTTGTTTATAAATAATAAATCAAGATTTTACAATTCAAATGCAGTGCTGCTATGAATTTACACCCTTTTTAGCAAAACAGTTTCCTACTCCGCTTCCACTTGCGCTAACACCCCTTTTTATTTTCATATATTTCTCGCTTCTTTGCACCCCAATACATAATTTACAACCACCATAACTCAGTTCATCCCATAACTTCTCATTTTCGCAATAAGTCATACAAAAAGCGTTAGTCCATATGGTGCTTGAGTTTGACTCGCATCTTGTCAAAGACAACATCCCTTCAAGTCGGTTTTTCTTGTAACTAGGATTCATTGGTACCTTTAATGAGCAAACCCACGTGGGTGGGAGACGGACACCCTCCGGTGTGTCACCAATCACTCCACTTTGCTTCTTCTGTGAACCTGACTTTTTATGGTCTTCAACTCACTTTGGGTGTAGCCAAGGAGACAGAGCTGTAAAACACTTTGAAGGTGGAATGGGAACGGCAAAAGGGGGTCATAACTGTCTGGAGTTATACGCTTTCACGAGCCCCGACACGACCAGGAAAACTGTGAACAGGAGACTCGCGCTTAGCTTCTCGTCTGTAGACACGTAGTGGAAGTCATTGGACTTCCTATGGTGATTTCCAGAAATGCCTGATAAGATCGGAAAAAGTTGTTTGTTGGTTGAAAAAACAAAGATATGTAGTCTTAGCCTTAACAAGCAATAGACCAAATACCAAAAGGTCGGCTTGACGTAAAAAATTAGGCATGTATCATGAATTGTGTGTCAAGATATGAGGAGACGGACAACTAATCTAATGGCCCTCAAATCAACCTAACATTCGTATACTAATATATCAGATGTAAATAAACGCATATATATATACGTAATTTCTGAAAGCTCTACAAATTTAATAATGTCGTCATAAAGTTTGATAAAACTGGCATAAGGTTAATGAAAGTGTCTCGTATGTTTCAATAAAATCGTCGCATAGTTAAATGTAGCAGTCAAAAATATTTGGCAAGATAATTTCTCACGTTAAATACTATTCGCTCTCTAGTGAAGTAATTAGATAAATATTGAGGAATAATACTTTTTGATGATTCTTTTTAAAAATTTGCCATGGGAAAAAAGTACTCAGAATAGTTTACAAACAGTTTTTGTAAGCTTGTTTTTTTAAAGGAAAAATAAGTATCTTATAATACATGATTTGCTTTCTATTACAAGCTTTTATTTAACTTACAATGTATGTATGTATGTATGTATGTATGTATGTAATTTGTTCGGGTGGAATCTTGCAACTCAATTTTGAAGCCGATATCTTCATCCTATTGAGCTGAAATTTTGTATACACGTTTAGTTTGGATGACAATGCATGTTTTGAACATTTATATTCCGATATTGCAATTCATTAAGAATATATTAATTAAAAACCTTAAAAACCATTAACAGTATTACAACAATGCAGACCAACTTTGATATGTCTGCATTGTTGTAATAATGCTATTGTTACAACAATGACAAAAGTTGGCGTCGAAAATTGGTTTTCAGCCAAACTGGAATTTCATAACGTTGAGCTATTGACTGTATTAATTATTTGTCTAAAAAATAATTACTTTTCTACAACGTAAAAATAATCTAATTTCTACAACGTATACAATTGTTTTACAAATTTATATCTATTTTCTTGGATTTAAATTCAAAACAAAAAAGTAGAGCTATGTTTCAAGTAGATTGGTATATTGTATTCCTTTCACAACGCTGCCAAGTTAAACTGAGATGGAGTATTGTAGAAATTCTTTAAAAAATTTATCTTTCATCTATGAAACTCAGACAAAAAATAATTACAGAATCGGAAAGATCATTCATTTCGTCCAGATACGGTATAATGTTTTTTACAAAAGAATAACATTTGTATTTCTTACAGTTTTTTTAAATGAGTCAAAATTAATGCGTTTTTATGAAAATAATGTCTAAACTGTTGCGCATGAATTTTTTTTGTTTAAATGAATCGACATTCCGTACCAAAAAAGCTTATGCTTTGCTCTTTTAGAATCTGGCATTTAAAAAATAAAATGCCGAAAAAACCTTTTTTTAACGATTTTTCAAAAAATACCCAAAATTTTAACTTAACATTTAATAACTTCGTCATTTTTGAAGATAATCTCATAAAACTTTTTTTTCGTGTGTAGAACAATATTACCCAAGATCTGTACGAAGATTGAAAAATTGCTTAAAAATAACGGATTTAAAAAAAATTGTGTTTTTCGTCGAGTACCCTTTTTGCGAGAATTTATTTAGCTAGACTGTTCGAAAATAACCGGCAAACGACCTAGCAACAATGATGCGTTGAATGAGATGAACAGACTGAGAAACCTGTCCAGTGATAACTAAAAAGTAAAAAATAAATTAGAAGTAAAAACCCTTTTTAAAAACAAGCTTTTATTTAACTTACAATGTATGTATGTATGTATGTATGTATGTATGTAATTTGTTCGGGTGGAATCTTGCAACTCAAATTTTGAAGTTGATATCTTCATCCTATTGAGCTAAAATTTTGTATACACGTTTAGTTTGGGTGACAATGCATGTTTTGACCATTTATATTCCGATATTGCAATTAATTAAAAAGATATTAATTAAAAACGTTAAACTAGTTTTGAGCGCCAACTTCGATATGTCAGCATTGTTGTAATAATGTTATTGTTACAACAATGACAAAAGTTTGCGTCGAAAATCGGTTTTCAGCCAAACTGGAATTTCATAACGTTGCGCTAATGACTGTATTAATTAACTCTGTCTAAAAATAATTACATTTCTACAACGTAAAAATAATCTAATTTCTGCAACGTATGCAATTTGTTTAGAAATTTTTATCTATTTTCTTCGATTTAAATTCAAAAAAAAAAAAAAAGTAGAGCTATTTTTCAAGTAGATTGGTACATTGTATACCTTTCTCAACGCTGCAAGTTAAACTGAGAGGGAGCATTGTAGAAATTCTTTAAAAAATTTATTTAACTTTAATCTATGAAACTCAGACAAAAAATAATTACAGAATCGGATAGATCATTTATTTCGTCCCGATAAGGTATAATGTTTTTTTACGAAATAATAATATTTGTATTTCTTAGGATTTTTTTTAAATAAATCAAAATCGATGCGTTTTTATGAAAATGTCTAAATCGTTGCGCGTGAATTTTTTTTTTTTTTTTTTTTTTTTTGTTTAAATGAATTGACATTCCGTACTAAAACAGCTCATACTTTGCTTTTTTAAAATGAGTCATTTAAAAAATAAATGCCGAAAACTTTTTTTTACGATTCTACAAGAAATACTCAAAATTTTAATTAAACACTTAATAACTTCGTCATTTATGAAGAAAATTTCGTTTGTAGGACAGTATTACCCAAGATCTGTACGAAGATTGAAAGAATTGATTAAAAATTACGGATTTCAGAAAAAATTGTGTTTTTCGTCTAGTACCCTTTTTGCGAGAATTCATTTAGCTAACTGTTCGAAAATAGCCGGCAAACACCTAGCAACAATGATGCATTGAATGCGATGAACATACTGAGAAACCCCTATCCAGTGATAACTAAAAAGTGAAAAATAAATTAAAAGTAAAAAAGCTTTTTTAAAACAAGCTTTTATTTAAACGCGCTAAAAAGAATAAAATAAATTTTTCTTTAAAACTTTTTTTACTATCAACTTTTTCCGTCATTACACAATTTATATGATATAAAAGCTCGTCGCGAGATTAAAGTACTCTTATTTACTTAGTTTGAAATTTTTAAAAATTAAAATCAATCAGATCAAGTTATTTAATTTACTTGTTTATCTGCAGAGGTAAATCTCGCGACAAGCTTTTATATCATATAAATTGTGTAATGACGGAAAAGGTTGATAGTAAAAAAAGTTTTAAAGAAAAATTTATTTTATTCTTTTTAGCGCGTTTAAATAAAAGCTTGTTTTAAAAAAGCTTTTTTACTTTTAATTTATTAAAGATTCATTTTTTCAGATTATTAAGAATTTAAAATGCCTTAGGAAAAACAATGTATCTTTTAACACTTTTTTAAACTCTATGGCCTTACTAAATGGGTTTTTAAAACCTCAAAACATGCATTTGTTTTTGGCAAAATCTCTAGGATTGCGAATTGAAAACCTTTCAAAACATGGCTTATATTACCAAAATTTGTGATTTCTTATGATTTCGCGTGCTACTTATTATGTAATATAATAATAAAAAATTTTAACCTCTAGAAAACAACTTCTTAGTGTATATACGTAGATTGTTATTAATTTATAAGAAAAAAAAGAGTATTATCGTTGATTTACATATAATGCTTTATAAAATTTAGTTACTTATTATATTCATATTTTAAGGAAAAAGAAATGTCAAATAAAAAAATAATATTGTAATACTTAAAGAAATAATGCGTGAGATAATTTGATGATTAAAACTACATGAAACGATTGACACGATTAAACTTACAAGCCTTTCTACTAATTCTTTGTCTGTTTAGTAATAACCTGCATTTTTTTTTTTGTTATACTTGCTAAAAAGCCATCATTTTTAATAATGTATATTCTTCTGTTGAAAAAAAATATGCAATGCTTCTATTACATTTTTATAACAGTAGAACATTAACGCAAGTCTTTATAAATAATTTTTTTGACTCATCAAGTGTATTTTTCATTTAATTAATAATAATTTATTTACAGTACTATATTTATTACTAATGCCAAACAAAAATATGATAAGCGAATTAGACATTGAGATATTCTATCAGGGGCGTAGCTACAGCCATATCTATGATACGGGGCCCCAACATGTTTAACTACAGTCCCACTAACAGGGCTCCCATATCTAAAAAAGGGCCCCGAAGTTACAGGATACAGGATTACTAGCTAACTACGCCAGTGTATTCTATACATATTTATACTCTCTTTCTCAAATACTTACTAAAATGTATTACTTAAGATATAGTTACAGGCGTATATCCACTGTCGTAGCTAGTCCCGAGTGAGTGCTACATCAAAATTTCTTAGATGCTCTTTTTGGGGCCCTTCAACGCGTTACAATTCTTTTGCTTATATATTTTGGGGACCCTGTAGCTTGGAGGGGGGGGGTATTATTAATACGGCGTTAGCTACGACCCTGGGCGTATTTCTCAAATATCGCAACATAAAAATACTGAATAAACCATATGCAAAACTTAACTGAAAGATCATTAAGCTTCATTGTAAAAACAATTAATATAAGAATAAGTATATTAAATGTTTTTAAATGTTTTTTTTTTTTTGCCATGTACAATTAGCATTTTTCGTTCATTATGGTTATATTTTGCCTCTGACAGAACTTTGCATGCATTCCATAGAAAAAAAAGTATATATCTTATGATTATTCATTAGTTCGTATTAATCCAATAACTTTTCCGTAATTTTACATCAAATTAGTCATATTTTAAATAATTTATTCATGAAATTTAGATACTACTTGTATGACCTGGCCTTTCAAAGATTCAAGAAATTAAATGAACTTTAAATATTTGAAAATCAAACAGGTAGGCTCGTAAAATAACGGACCCTCCCCCCAAATAAGTTTACATTCGTAAACTTATTTGGGGGGAGTTATTTTTTTTAATTTTCCTAAAAAGAAGAATTTTTTCAAAAAGCATTTTAAAAATGTCCTTTCGGAACTTGAGTCTGATTAATTCGCTTTCTTCTAGCTTATTATTGAATAGAATTATTTCTAAAAAGTGAAAAATTCTGCCTCAGTACAAAGAAAATGCTAGATCTCCTTATCTTGAAAGGGGAGAATGAAAGGTGCAATTATGTCATTTACATCAAACGCTTTGTGCTCAACAAGTGCAGAACCATCGAATTCGAGAATTTAAATTATTCTGGTTTCTCCGAAGCCCCCCGTTTTTCACAGAAGAACGAACTACAATTCTTTCCTTTTTTCCCCTCCATTTTCGCATCGTTTAATGTTGGGACCGCATGTAACTGAGGATGCTACGAGAGGGGTGTAGAAGAGGGTGTAGCAGATGCTGGGAAGGAAGGAAGGAAGTTAAATATAGAGCCGCTAAAGTCGTTTGGCATAAGGATTCTTTCAATAGTTGACGCAATCATTGATGCCATCTGACAAGGCAACTTGAGAGCATCCAAACGGAGTGTCGGTAAGAAGAATTGCTCGCATCCAGGTTTACAAGAGGCGATTCATTTCTATTACTCAAAAGAGTTGACGAATTGGTTTTAGTAGCTTCATCTACTTGGGGGATGAGGAATTCTTCAACACTTTTTTCTCCCTTCTGTCACTTTTTCCCCAAATCAACAGCCCACTCATTTTTAATCCCGTATGTGGAACTCTTTGCCGTTATTTCTCAGGAATTTTTTAACTTTATTAAAATTCGATATACAGATGGTGCATTCTCAGTGGTGGTTAAAATGGAAGTCCTTTCCTTTTCATGTGAAGCGAATGTTTGAGTGAGAAAATACTGATTTCTTTTTTCTATGAGTCAGTATATATATTTATTTCAGTTTTTAAATTAAAAAGAATATATTCATGACTGCTACGGCCATTTTCATCATTTGTTACTGAAAAGTATCTATTTTTGGAAAATCTTTCAATATTAATTTAAATTTATATGCTGTTATAATGCAGATAGATTCCTTCACTTCAACTTCTCTCTCACACACGCATATACATATCTTTAAAAATTTAGAAGCATTCACTAAATATGCAAATTTTTAGTATAGCATGGAAAGACAAAAATAATTTGGTATCCCGATATGGAAAACAATTTAAAAATAACAACAAATTTTTATGGAAAAAAATTAAATTTATTCAATCAGGGAACTGTATAAAAAATTTAAAACAATCTTGTGTGACCTATGGAGTTCAAATAAGATGTTTATATTAAAACTTTTATTGATCTTAGAAAAGGTACACAAAGTTTAATTCCTATAACATAATAAGAAAAAATTTTAAAGTTGTAACGTAATATATGTATCCTTGTACTATAATAATTTCTTAAAGTTTGGAAGTATTTAATACACTAGCGTAGTTTGTCCTGAGTGGGCCCTGTATCAGAATAGAAAGCCCCTTAACATTTTGTGTGTTTTTTTTGCTTACGCATTTTGGGGCCCCTATAGCTCGGGGGCCCCATATCATTGATACGGTGGTAGATACGCCCTTGATTTAATAAAATCTCAGTTTTTCATTTTAAGGCGTATTTTAAGTATCCATTTATGATTAAATAATAAGTTTTAATACGGAACAACATTGAAACAGGAACAAAACCGATATTTTTTTCTTTAACTACTCGCTATACATTAATAAAATTAAAACATATTTACTTCTATCCTTTTTTCTCCCTATTATAAAAGATAAAATTTAAGTTCTATTAAGTGACGATAAATTTAAATATGTTAAATTTTGAAGAAATTTTATAAAATTTTTCTTTATTTGGTCACAGAGGGGATCGAAAAGCTGTGTGACATATTTCCCCCTTTTTACTATTTTTTTTAAAAAATCTTTCCTTTTTACTACAAAACAGTCGACGCACTTTTAATCCTGTATGTAGGGCTCTTTACCTTTATTTTCCGGTTTATTTTTTTTTTTACATTATTGAAATTCGCTTGCAGATGTTGTGTTCTCAAAAAGCAGGGGAAAGGCAGTTGAAATGGGAATCATTACATTGCTATAATATTGAATGAGGGTATTTGGAAAGAGAATACTTAATGTTGTCATTTTTTCCATTTTTATAAATTCCCATTTATGAAAAATATATTTTTTGTTATTGTAGTATTTTTTCTTATTTAATATACTTAGATATTACATCAAATCAGTATATATGTACATAACCGCTATTTTATACACTTTTCCTATTTCTTTTCTTGCATTTCTTTTCTAGTTTTTTTTCTTCCAATTTTCAAGAACTTAATGTATTCTATCAACGAAAACCATTACTATTTTGTTTAGTTTTTACCTCAGAATTTGTGTTCTCTAACGGAAAAATCATAGAAATCATTTTCAATGAATTTTTTTTAAAAAAAGATTATAGATGTTTTGTTAATTATAAAACTGATATCACTTCGGTAAAAATCTTTAAAAAAATGCCATCCCAATAACTTTCTAGCTTTTGTTATCCCAATATTTTTCTGTTGGTGCTTTCTTTATTGTATATCATGCCATAAAACTATTCATAGATTTTTTTTTGCATCAAATCTAGAGCTGTTTTTCTAGATATATACGAATAGAAACCAATTTGTGAAAACATTTTCTTCGTTTCAACTAAAGTGTATGCGAAAGTGCAGGGATGGCGAATTAATGGCATGTGCACAATATTTTGGGCACGCCACCGAACAAAACGGTTTGCATTTTAATTCAAAATATTTCAGTGATTGATTCGTCAATCAAGGGATTTTCAGTAAGATTTTCTCAGTTCAAAGAATTATCGGAAACGCTCAAGTTTATTATATACCCTGATGTGAGTTCATTTGATAAACTGAACTTGTCCCAATTCGATTGGCTGGAAATTTAAGAATTTGAAATGCAACTGATTGATTTCCAATCTAGCTCAATACGGATTCAAAAACTTATTGATAGAAGAAAAAAGTTGGAATTGATTGAAACAAAAAGATTAACAAGCAATATAGGTAAACATGAGAGTAACAAAATTTCGGCACAACACGAAATTCAATTCCACACTATATTATAAATATATATATATATATATATATATATGCTACCTTAACGATATTTTCATCTACCTATGCCTATGAGTCATTATTTTCAGAGATGAATAACTGAATAACATTAAAGACTCGCTACACGTATAACAAGAACATTTAATACTTTACAATGCAAAATGTATTTTTTCGTAAAAAATAGTTTTGAGTTGTTAGCATTTTGTTTTCTTATTCTCCCAATAATATATCACAAGTCAAAATTGTTTGGTGGCTCGTCTATACCTCGTTAAATATTTCTATAGAAAAAATGGCACGTTGAACTATAAAGGCTCGTCACCCCCTGGTATAGAGTATAACTAAACTTTTGTATTCTTTTAATTTCTAATTTTATACGGGTGTGTGTTGAGTCTTTTAACCACAGTTATATATTGATATTAAAGTATTTAACTGTTCAAAAAAAATGCTCCCAGTTTGTGTGTTTATATTATGTAATCTTATCCTTTAAAGATTAAGTGAAACCAGTCTTAAAAAGTGTATTTGTCGCATATGTGAATGGTTTTATACGTTCAAATTAAAAGATATCTCGACAAAAGCAGCTAAATAAGTATTTTTAGTAACTACATTTTAAGCATTTTAAAGTAATATTTAATATCGCTTCCATTCCGTCGAATTGAGAGTTAGATTAAGCTTCACTGTGATGGGGAAATTCTACACATGTAAAGCTTAAGAAGTAATCGCTGGAGTAAAGCGGGAAATTAACACAGCAAATATATTTTTCTCCCTTTGTTATCAAAGAAAGAAAGAAATGAAACAACCGATTTTCTAGTGAACATAAAAACATAGCTTTTTTTCCATATGAATCAGCCCGCTTCAAAAGAACTTAGAAGAAATGTAAAATCGTTTGATATTCAACAACAAAATCTTTCCCCGAAATAGTTTTTTTCAATAAAAAAAAATGTTGAGAATTGCGTGGAAATTAAGAACAAAAAAAGGATAACTTTGTTCATCATTAAATTAAAAGAAAACCGATTAAGAGGGGAAGGAAACAGAGGTTAATAAGAAAAATTATTCTGATTAAAATAATTCGTTCAGTTTTTTAAACTGGTTGATGAAACAGAAAATATTAATTTTGCTTTTGAAAGTTGTTTTTCCTTTCTTTTCTTTCTTTCTTTTTTAACTTTTACAAACGACTTTTTAAATCTTCGAGATTTCTAAAAAGATCAAATGTCTCTTCTCTCTTTTTTTAAATCTTTTGTTAATTTGTTGCATTTTTTTTTTTTGAAATTCTTCTGTTCTTTTTCAAGTCTTGTTTTTAAACTTTTTTAAAAAAATTTCTGTCTCATGAAAAAGATCTCAAGAGAGTCAATATATTTTTATCTTAGCCGATTATTTCGTGTCTTGTAAATTTAAAGAGCGATTAAATTACATTTAAAGTTAAAAACAATGTTTCGAACTTATAAAGCTCCAGCAAATAAAAAAAAGTTGAAACAAGAATATTTAAGGCTTAAAATTGTGCAAACTTGGTGAATGAAGGACAGGAAAAAGATTTCATTGCAATTCTAAAAAATCAAAAAATGTAAGTGGTAAAAAAAAATTTTCTTGTGTAAATTTAAGAAAATACATGCAAATGACTCATATCCTAGTGTTTGTTTTCATTTATGACCTATTGGTTTATTTATTAATATATAAACCTTCAAGTGTGTAATAGAACTTTGATTTATTTAGCATATCAAATAAAAAATAGTTTGTTAGTCTGATCAATAAATGAAATTTTACTCATCTTTTTATTCATTTTTAGCGAATTTTCTCTAATTTATTTCAGAAGTAATTCGGACAGTCCCACACAAGAAATATGTGCTTATATTTAGCTATAATATGTGATACAGTAAAGAATATTTGTTCGAATTCAAACAATTTGTCCACTCTAATGTAATTTTTTGGATATTTGTATTTCATCCCCATGCTCGATTTTCTCAGCAATTAAATGTTTTCACCCCCCCCCAATGATGTTTTTTTTTTTAATTTGATGAATTTTTCTGTAGAAAATTAAAGGCAGGGACGTCTTAAGGCATGGGCCAAATGGGCCTCGGCCACAATGGGGGCCTCGTCTCGTTCTAAATTAACGTTAATATCATGATTTTAATAATTTTAAAGGTTAAATAGACTCGGTCACTAAAAAATATATGCACCCAGAAGAAAATGAGCAACTAAAAAATATATATATGTAGTGTATGAAGAGATAAGCAAATGATTACAGATTTGGAAGAACATGTTGTTTTATTTAGAAATGGCTTGAAAAAGTTACGAATCAGAGTAGGTCGTAAATCCTAACTTTGGCAGCTATACATGCCGAAACACGACGTGGCATTGAATCAAGGGGGGGGGGGGCACCTATGACCTCCTGAGGAAGATCATGCTATGGTCTTCGAAATGGGCAGTTTATTCACGAGTATTCCAAGACAGCTGCAGTTCCCTTCCAAGCATGTCCTAGAAGGGCCCTATTGGCGAGAGGTCTGGTGACCTGGAAGACCACGAGAGTACGTCATATACTTGAAGACATTGTTGGGAGAGTCGCGCAGTATGTGGACGAGCTTTGTCTTGATGATAAGTAGCACCTGGGTGAAATGATAGCATAGGCAATACAACTGATGATAAAATCTCACCCACTTAACTGCGTGCCTTCAAAGTGTCTTGAAAGACGACTAGAGATGATCGAGTGTTCAAACAAATCACTCCCCACCCTGTCACACCTTGTGTAATCACAATAGCTTCTCATCAACAAGTACCGGATGGGACCAGTGGCCTGGCAGCCTCCACATGCATATGAGCTGGTCATCAATAATGAGATTGAATCGGTTTTCATTGCTGAAGACCACACGCCTCCAATAGTTAATTCTCCAGCTTTCCTGAGGTTGGAAAAACTTCAATCGAGGTCGAAAAACTTCAATCTGTGATGTGGGGTCTTCTTAACATTCCTAACTTCACATCTCATATGCGCATAGCGCACTTACCCTTGTCTCATTGGAGTCGAAATTTTAATCATTTGCATATCCCTTGCTGGACTACATTCCTGCCAAGTGTCGTGATAGTAGTTCGATTGCTTCTGGGTACATATATTTTTTTGTCACAGAGTGTATTATTTCCGGTTGTATTCTCCCAAAAAATGTGATTTTCGAACATTATGTCAACTGGCTACTTGCTATGATCGCCATCCATGTATTGGCCTAGGCCTACCACCATTAATCCTTCAGTTAAAATGCGGCAGTTGGTCGAGCCAGTTTGTGCGATTGTATAAGTCATGCACATTTATTTGTTTCGAGATTGTATGTAACAGAATTTGACAACGTACGCTATGCACTGTCTACTTCTGAGGTTCATAGGTGGAGCCTACATTTGCGTATGGGCAAAGGGTCTACTTTTGTGCAGGGGGGAGGGCAGGGCCTCAAAAAGTCTTAAGACGTCCCTGGTTAAAGGTTAATTAGCAGAGAGTTGTAGACAGCTGCATGAAATACAACCTTTCCGACACACACTCACAAACCGAAGAATTTAAATGCACCAAAAAAAAAAAATTATTTATGAAACTAAAAAAATTCTAAAATTTTAGATGTTTTCAAAAAAAAAATTATTACATTATTTCTAACTGTTTTATTTTTAATTGTTTTCAGGGATTTCAAAACCACTTAACTTTTCAATTATTTAGCAAAAGATTGTGTTAAATTTCCAGTTTTTTTATTGGGGAATTTCAAACTTTATTATAAATATAGATTATCATTATAGATATTTCATTTTCTATCATAATTAATATGATAGAACATGATAACATTTTGTTTTTATTTGGATCATACGTACTGTCAAGATACACGAATATTCTTGGGTACTTAAATTAAGAGGTTAAAAAACTGTTAATTTGTTAATGGAAAACAAACTAAAGCTAGCTGAAATGCTATAACTTCATTAACATCTATGAACAAGTTATCTAACAAATTTTCATAGAAAATGCGCAAGTTTTACGTCAAAATAACATAAATTGCTTTTAGCGCAGTTGGGGAATTGGTGAATGTGATTATAGCCCCAGAAGGTTGTAAGCAACTATATCTATTAGTACAAAATTTACTTAACCATGTAAAATTTCCGACAACATTTAGGACACAGTGAATTTTGCTCCAAGGTAGAAATTTGGAATAACTTTCAAATTCAACGTAGGCGGTGACATTGGATTAGATGACCCCAATAAATAATCACGTAAGCACTGCGTGTTATTAAATATTTAGTTAATACTGGAATTCAGTCATTACTTTGAGTTTGAGTGAATTAATGCACACTTCAGTTAAGAGCCCGCTTAATTGAAGTTTTAAAAGACGTCAAGAACGGGAACATCACGTACGTGTTAAGTTCTGCATTAATTAGCGACAGGGTCTCACACATTTAGTTTGTCGCCACATATCTTGGAAGAAATGAATAATGAATTGGTTCCATCTTAAATAAAATTTTCCACCCGATATATTCTATAGTGAAAGCAATTTAATTCCCTTATATATAACCTCAAATGCATCTTTGTACTACATGCGATTTACACTAGCCTTATCGTAAGTGGAGTATGATTTCATTTGAAACATGTGATAGATTTCGCAATAAACTAGATAAAAAGGATAGTGTTATCTAATGCATAACTCTTTTTCTTCTTTTCATTTAAAATATTTGAGTTATTTAAGAAAACGTATTTACTTTCTTTTAATTTAAATACCTCATTTTATGAAGGGATTATTAATATGTCTAGACGAAAGTGAATTTGTATTTTTTTTATTGTCGTAATATCAACTACCATCCATAGTTGCGCAAGGCCTTAAGAGTTTCAAATGAATTGTTACTGAAGGATTAAACGAGTCCATGCCTGAAAAATTGATTACATCGGATGATAATTAAAAACCTTTATTTGTATTCAGAATATATTTCATCATAAAAAATGGATTATTTACTAATTCTCAGAATAGATTTTCTGTAAGTAGCTATAACTTAATTTGCAAGAAAGATCTGCTCAGAAAATATAATTTTACATTAGTTTAAATCCATTAGCTATGTAGATTTTACTTCGATTCATTTTTTAAAAGGTTTTCCTGTAGAGTGGCTTCAACACTTCTCCTTTTCTTTAACGAAATTTTAAAAAATAAGTACTCATTCTCTTTATTTAACATCAGTGAACAAATTTTTTCAATAATTAATTTCCCTGAAAAAAATGAAAAAAAAAAAAAGAGAATATTTATTTCTTCTTTCAGTGAAATTTTAAACATGCGCGGTTTTTTTTCAAGAGCATTGATTTCATGTTAACTATCAGTATCGATCGTTAATATTTAAATTTGTATGCTCTTTGAACATGATGTTTGGTCTGCATCAAGTTTGAAAAAACTGTTTCTCAAAACAAAAAAAAAGTATAATGAGGTTAAAAAATATTTTATACAAATGAAATTGTTTTTAAAGAAATAATTGCTGTCGCCTTTTATTCTAAATTGGAGTTGAATTCTCAATATTTTCTGCTGCATATGTGAATTATTTTTCTTAGATTTAGATATTTTATAAAAGGAATGTGTTCCACCAATAAATGTATTTTCCTTATCTCAAAAAGTTTAATCATACTCTAAAAATCTAATGTCATCGAATTAGAAATTCATTTAACCACCTTTCCAAAGTGGGACGTCCCACAGAAACACCAATCTTATACTTGGCTTTTAAGAAGACAAATTTTTGACGACAACCTAAAAGCCAATTCTGTCTTATACGTCCAGTATTGGCTTCCCTCCCTCTCCGCCCTCCAAACCAATTCTTGAATCACGCATGACTCAACACGAGGGTTCCTTTTATTGCTCTGCGCCAGAACTTTTATCGACTCCGAAGCGATCCGAATGAGCATTAGAAGTTGATTGAGACTGACAAGGCGATAGATCTGGCGACTTGTTGGGTTCTCGGGCCTTTGTTCCCGGTGTGAATCGTCCGGCTCAAGGATAATGAAATGGGGAAAGGGTAGATCGGAAATGTCCGGCTGCTCCCGGATGTCATTCAAACTCGTGTTATTCAATTTAGCAAGTTTCATTCACGATGTCGCAACTGGTGCAGGCCACATGCTGGCTATTTAGTCATTGAGGAGACTCACAAACACAGATGCCATGTTCGAAGTAAACAAACATTAAAAGAGACATTTGAAAAATGGTTGTATATATTTCAAGCCTGAAGAAGAACTGAAACATTATGTCTTATAAAATATTTACAATATTATTTTAACACTATATTCATTCAAATGAATTGGAAAAAATTATGCATCAAGCCCAAAATTTAGTCTATGTACGTATAATTTATTGTACATGTGCAAGCAATGCGTAATCATCATATTATACTTGGCATTATAAGCAAATATATTGCTACAAACTACGAGCTTATATAAAAACTGTAAATAAAAGAAATTTTGCATCAGTTCCGGAATTTTTGGACCCGAACAATATAATTAATGATTTATATATGTATAGATAAATATTTACTACTTTATTAATTTATACTTATTTGTCGCAAGCTGACCTGGATATGAAAATGTATCTTTAAAATTTATAAACCTCCGATAAATACTCGAATTATGGAAATCACAGCGCACGATGTTCAAAATCCTATTATCCTCAATAGTATAAAACGTACTTAATTCAAGGTTCAAATATGAATGAAACATATTAAAACATGTTGTTCTATTCACTCTTTATAATAGTTAAGTCAAAAATTTTGAATTATTACTGTAAAATCCTTCTATCTGAAAAATACTCCCCCTCCCCCCACATAATAAGACATCTTTAAGGTTAATCGTAATTTCCTGCTGAAATAGAACGATTATGGTTTTAACTTTTGAGACAACAGGACAGAATAACATATAGGAAAAGTAATATTTACTTGAAAAGAATTTGTAAATTCTCTGATTACAAGGAACAGTAACTATTCTTTAGGGGATATCATTGTAAAATAGATGAAAGCCAGTAGCGCACACAAAAATATTTCAAGGGGGGGGGGTCCATGGTTGAAAGTCCCCCAACTCGTATCATACCTCAAGACAACACCAATTGATTCTTCTGATTTTGTCAACAAAAAACAATTAAAAACAAATTATTGAATTAATAATTAGCATTAATCAATAAAATAAATTGTTAATTACAAATACTTAATTAAATTTTACGTTATATATATATAGGATTATCATCAATCGAAAAAAACTCAAGGGCTTTGGGGGTGTCCTGACCCCTAGGACACCGCCCTTGTGTGCGCCACTGATGAAAGCGCATTCGTTTTTTCTCTGTACGTTTTTTTCAGTTACTTGAATTTAATTTTAAAATTTCATTGATATTATATACATGTATAAATTTTATTATAGCAATTGAAAGTGAATGTTTCCCATCTTCGCATTCTAATTTGTTGTGACAACAACATTTCAAATATTTTTAATTACATAGCGTTTAAAGAACAAACAATTTAAATATGACCATTACTGATAAGTAACACACGTTATAGAAGTGTGTCTTAAAAATCAATTTCGTTACATTTATCGAGTAAGACGAATGCGTCAATTTAAATACCCATAGCAAAAGAATAAACATTATGATTTGATCAAGAAGATGGCAGCGACCCAAACTGAAAATTGTAGACTGATTGATGTATCATGAAAAAAATTGGCCTTAACACAAAAATTAACTGTTTGGTATCACTGACATTAAAGTAATCGAATATAAACACAACATGCAAGCCATTATCTCTATTAATATTTAATATCGGCTTATAAATTCTTTGAGGGAGCAAGGAAGACCAGAATCTGTAAAATATTTCTCATATACATGCTCAAATTTAGAAAGCATATTGTAATAATGGTTGGCTAGATTTGTTTATTGCTGCGGATGAACCATCAGTTTTAATTTTCAGCGATAGTTATGGACTCGTCAGTTTGTTAAAATTGAAGCTATTTCAGACAACACAAGCTTAAAAAGTTAAAAAAGCCGCATCTTTTTATACTCTGTCTCGAATACTATTTGAAACGGAAAAAGCGTACTCGCGTTACACATTCCTTCTCTCTTCACCTTCAAATATTTCGTATCACTATAGGTCACAATCTTTTAAGATGCCCTCAAGTGGTCATTCCTTTCCACTATAAAGTTGTCACCGACTGTATCGAGTAAAGCCTACAATGGACTATCGACAACGAATGTCGTAAATTATACGGACAATCAATTGACAAAAGGATCGTCTGTGTTAAACATCTCAACCAGCAACGCTTACTAGAAGAATGACATTTTTGGTGAAGCCGATTTTGGAATCCTCTGACTACCTGACCAAAGCACAGCAGGCTGTCGCTGCCCCTTTTGATATTGTACCGCTGCCACGTGTTTCTCTTAAGCTTTACAATACGGAAATACAATCTCATACCAATTTAGTTGAAACTCATCCATTCAAAGATTCTAAGTTCTTGGAAGAAAGTGAAAGAAGTTCTACTTCTCTGTCATTCAATAAAACCAATAAATTCTGTCTTTGAAAAGAACGATACCGGTATATTTATTGGTTATTTACTTTACTTCGCTACTCATAGACTTAGAAATATCCGTTTTCTGTATTGCACATATGCCAGTACGTAAATTTTAACAATACTTAAGCGTTTTAAATATGAATATTTTATCAGCTTATAAAATCTAATTTTCTACTATTACAGTGAAATGACAAAATTGTTACATTTTATCGTCGTTGTTTACATAGCTACAATGAAGAAAAAAATAAAAGAAAATCAATGAGATGTGTTTAATTTGAAACACGTTCACTGAATTAAAAGTTAATTATATAAGTTTTAAAATTAAAAATAAATAAATTTCAGTACTAAAAATTAAATGGAACAATAAAAATACATTCAGCTAACTTGTTAGATATATGAATAATTCTATTTGTAGCATTTTATTTTTCTGAGTTTAAAAATCTATTGGAACTAATACAGAAATAACTTCTCAGTTTGAAATTTTCATTAAATATAAAAGCATATCCTCTGCTGCGTCATGAGTTCGAGTCCAGTACCACTAAAGACCCACCGTATAGGGAAGCGATGCACGTTAAATCTGTTGAGAGCTCAAACGTCCTCCCGTTGGTGTGATAGTCAGGAGAAGGGGGGGGGGATGTCGTCCTCGTCCCTTGACCATGGCTCAAAATTATGAGGTCTGTCTCCAAAAGCCCTCGTGTAGCTGAACAGTGCGACGTTAATATTCACTCACGACAATAAATTTTATACGAATGTAAACTAATCATAAGGAAATAATAATATAAATATATTAAGAAGAAAATAAGATGAACTTTTTAAGTTTATGAAGAAAAAAATATATTTGTAAGATTTGAACATTGATTAGTGCAGCTTAAATGGTCGTAAATAATTTAAAATACGAAAAGATGCATTTTATATATTGTTTCAATTATTTATTCATTTATATATTTTTTCTTCAAATATTGTAAAACATATTCATTATAACTTAAAATTATAAAACATATTCATTATAACTAAAAATTATAAAACATATTCCAGTTTTCTAAAAACTGCAAAGCATTACAAACTACTATATCAAAATATTAAGTCATCAATATATGCTAGTAACAAAATATTATGAAGCTTTTACTGAATGGAAGGAGACAGAGTGTAATACTTACCCACGTTTAAAATATGAATTAAACTAGCTTTCTTTCGGCATTGTTGCATCTACGGTAGGCGTGTGGTCATGGTCGTGGTATGTTAAAAAAGTCACGGGTTCAAAGCCTTGTGCCATTGAAGACCTGCCATGCACAGAGGCTGACGACGTTTGTTAAATCTGTTTTGGCTCAAAGTACTCCCTTTAGAATGATATAGATGGAGAGGTAGGTGCCAGCTCAGGTGTTGTAATGTTTGTTTGTGCACAGCTACAAAATAGACTTCCCAAAAGATAGTATTACAGCACATCCACATGTGCACCCCTAAATATTATGGGGTCTTTACATCTGACATCCCCCCGACAATCGGTGGCTGTGAGAAAAGCATAACTCCACCCACGAGCCTGAACCCCGACTGAAATTCGAGGGATAAGAGAGGAGGCCACCTCACCCCAACAGGTAAAAAAAGGAGTGAGTTTTGAAACACCAAAAAGATCGGCTGTGTTTGCCTCCTCCTTCACAAAGGATATATTGTGTAGAAATGGAATAATTAATAGTATGAATAACTTCTACTTAAAATGCAAATATATTTTATTTAATATCTAATAATTCAATTATTTAATTTCTTAACACTCTCTCTCACCCACACGTTACCATTAAATTTCCCAAACGTCACAGCGTCGTTGGTGAATCACTTGAACATGGTTGAAAATTACGAGGACCTCGCCAATAGCCGAAGAGTTGCTTCACAGTACGACGTAAATTGAATTAAAAATTGATTGGTAATACTGTTTTATGAAGAATTTGTCCTTCCTCATTCACTTCCACAAGAGAGAATTAATTAAGAAAAAGCCGAGAGGAAAGTGACGTATGAAGAAGTATAACAAAAAAAATTAGAATTTAATTTTAACAAATTTTATTAAATATTTTCAATAAACGAATATTTTTTAAAGAAGCCTTGAGGGGTGATTGAATTAATCAGTCAGTTCAAATTGCAATTAAAAAAATTAAACGTGTGATGATAAATATTTGTTTTCTTTGATCAGAAGCAAAATTGACCAAGAAATTTCTTAAGAAAATAATGCGTGTATTAATAGTTAGCTTAAATTTTACTAGTGTATCAGTATGTGTGTAAAATAATAATGTATCTGTCTCATCCAAATATAATACAGTGTCTGGAGATCTTGCAGTTTTCATCATTAACTTTTTATTTATTACAATTTTCTTTTTTCCCATTTAGGTAAGAGCCAATTCTTTTAAAGGGGGGGGGACGCAATTGACAAAAATCGGTCAAAAAATCAAATTTAATTTTTTTAACTTAAATTATTTTTTATATACTTTTCTATAATTTGACAACATTTGAAAGCTATAAACTTAAAAAACACAGAATTAAGATAGCTGTTGCGTTCGTTTTTATTCACATCCCTATGGAAAATCAAAACTTTAAACTTACTTATCTCGGAGAAAGATAAAATAACTAGTTTGTCTTCATTTAAAATGCTAAGGCTTTTTTTGTATTGTGCCTAATGCTTTGAATTTTTTTTACCAATTGCTAATAGTAGATGTAACAAAAATAGGTACGCATTTTTGAATCAAAGGAATACTTATTTTATTAAAAATAATTTGCACATTTTTTAAGGAATTTTCAATAAGCATTCATAAAAAGAGGTATTGTACGAATACCAATCATGTTATCGCAAAACCCATACCAACTTTTATTATGCATAGTTTGACGTACTTGTAAATCAAATTTCATGCGTGTATGTAAACTTTTGTAGGAGGAGTAGCATTTTAAAATCACTTCCCAAATTTTAAGTTTTCTCCTTAAAAGATTAAGTTTTTTATGAAATTTTGAGCACAAAATCTGTTTTACATAGTATACACACATAGGAGGCAACCAAAAAAATTTTGAAAATCCTTAAATTAAAATTTTTTGCGTAAATCGTACCATGTTCCCTCAATCTTATTTTTCGATTTTTTTTCTGCTTACATAAGAAATATTTGTATTACGATAGTTCTCATCGTAACGATCGTCTCCAATAACAGATCTTTTCAGAGAAAAGTAAATTTATTATCAAGTACCATATATATCGTTACAATCTATACATTTATAATTCTTGCTACATTTCTGCTTTGTTTTTGTTATCAATATTTCACTACTATCGTTAAATTAAAATTAAATTATTCATCTTACTTTTGTTTCTCAGTTCTTTGAACTGAATGATTTCTATTAGGGTATTTGAAGTTCTCAAAAATTCAAACTCATGTTTGTCTTTGCAAATAAATATTTAATAATCATTTTGCTCATTTTCTGAACTGCATATGTATTTTTAAAAAGAAACCCACTTGTGAATACACCCCTAACAACTATTCAAAATCTCTTTTTATATATAATTACGCCTTCCCAAATAAATTTTTATTGTGACTTTAAAATGGTCTTTTTATTTGTAAATGACCTGTATTTATAAATGAGTTGTATTCTTTGCTACATGTTCTGCTGTATGTTTATTTATTCTGTTATATGTTTATTTATTCTCTTAATTCTTAGAGAAACATTTTAAACCATTTCTATGTATTATCCTTCACCATTACGCCTACACGTTTTCTAATTAGTAATCAGTGTGGGCGTAAGCTTGCACAGAAAAATTGGGTTAGATTATATTTTTTTGACTTTACACGTTTTTCACAAAAACTCCAAATCATTTATTCAAAAAAAAAAATCTTAAATACAATCTTTCAATTAAAAATTTTAAGAGAGATCCTTATTTTTCAATAATTACACGTATTCATTCATCGTAGACTTGTTTATAGTTAGTAAAAAGAAGTACCTTATAACTGCCCAATTTTGCGCGAGAGTAACAAATTACGCGTTTTTACTTCGTCTCAAGAACTGCAGGTTTCCCCTCCTAACGCTTTTCTCTGGAGAGGAATGTAGCGAGAATGTTGCTACGAATGACCGATAGGTGGCGTGTATGGATGAAGTATATCCCGTCTTGTAGAGCGGGCCAGTGACAGACGAATGTTGATTGGCGCGCCTGACGAGTTGGTTAGTTCGCGGTAGCGGTGAACACAGCGGATTGAAGCCTAAGTTTACGGGCTGCTTGCCCAGATCGCTTTTTCCTCTCAGGAGCGATTTTTCGCGCGTTATTAAAAAACTTCTCGATTTTCTCTTAGAAATTTTGTAAAGTGTTTTTGCTTAAACAATGTAACAAATGTAATTTCGCTTGTGACGTAAAATTGTGAATTGGACACATCTGTTTTTTGACAGATAAGTTACCAGCGGTAAGTTAGCGAAGTCTTTGCTTTCTTTTTTTAAAATTTTTTTTATGATTGTTTAAAAGCATTGTATTTAATTTTTTAGTGTTATATTTTGTTTTTGTGATTGATTAAAATATTTATATCTTATTTAATTTCTAGAAAATTGTATTTTTTCGTAGAACCATTTGCTTAAAATTAAAAAATTTCTAAATTTTTGAAATTTTAATAATTTATGTATTTTAATAAAAGCTGAATGAATATGAGAAATATATTTAGTGAATTTTAAATTTAATTTAAGAAAAATTGATGCTCATTACTTATGTTGTTTTAAAGTATTAATATGTTTTACTTAATACTGAGTTGCAATATGAAAACATTCTATAAACTATTGTTTACGAATAGGATGTGTTAAAATATACTGTTTGCTAATTATTTGTTTGAAATATGTGATATTTTTCGTTATTTTCTGTTACCACGGTAATTTGACAAAGAAAACTAAATTCATTTTGTATTATCTTAGACGTATAAATTCGATGTAAATAAAAGATAAATAATGTTTAGATAAAAAAAAAATTAAAAAAAAGAACAAACGCATTTAGAACGAAATTTGTGATATTTATAATTGTATTGTTTCTAAAATTTGTAAAATTCTATTCTTTTACAAACTTTTGTGATTATTTCATGTGATTGTATGCCCTTCAATTTTTTGATGCATAAATTTATTCCATTTTTTTACATCCTCCTACTGTATTAAGAACTCAACAAGTTGAACTGAATTGGATATTTTATTGATAGATTATTATTTTTTTAGTATCACTCAATACACTTTTGAAATTTTTTTTTCAAAATCGGGGAATTTTTTTTTTTTTTTTTTTTTTTTTTTGTAAGCAGTTTTGTTTTTGAGAATGTTTGCAAGTCCGATAAAAGTTTTTTTTTCGTAGATAAATGTCCTGAAATATTTCTGAAAAAAATGAAGAATTCTTTTTTTTATAAGTATTTCTGCGATAGGTAGAGTTACGAAAATATTTTACTCATACTTTTTTTCCTGTCATTCATCATTGTCACATTTTTTTAAAGTTGTTATTTTAGTTTAACAACAATAAAATATTATTTCTTAATTTCCTGTAAATTTTGAATTGAATCTTAAATTGATTGAATTTCTTATAATTTGTAGTTTTATCTGTTTTCACAAAGAACCATTAAATAAAAACTTTTTTTTTTCTTTTGCTTGTTAAAATATTTTGTTCACTTATATAACAGCGCGCAATTTTTATTTCTTTCAATTTATATTAAAAATTTTTAAGAGATTAAATTAGTGACTTATTATTAAATCTGCATAGCTGCGTACCTAGTGTTCCTTGAAATTAAAGTTGATTCTGATAAAGTAGTGGCTTTCACAAGGGTGGAGTTTAGGTGTTCAAACCCTCCCATTGACTAACAGATTTTTAATTTCGTTTTCGTGCGCGTGTTTTTTAGAGTGTGCCCCTCCCCCCTCACAAGAGATGCTTATGTTCGTTACTGGAGAAGAATTTGTAGCTTTTTTTAAATGACAGCAATTAATCGAATTGTTGAGTTCTTTTAATTTGATCCAGTTGTATAATATTTTAAACCTTCACAACCATATATTCTTCAATTTAATCCTTTTAATTATTTTCATGCGATAAGTTAATTTCTTTATTTAACGCTCTTTCTTCATTGGATGAATAAAAAAAAATTGCTTAAAAATTACATTTACGAATGAACGCAAAATACATTTCTTCCAGTGTTATAATAAAGTTGACAATACTGCCAGTTATTTAAAGTTGTGAGTAAACATATTGTTATAGTATACCTACCAATTTAAATTTAAATTTTATTTCTGGCAAAAAGTTTATTTTTAAAACAGGGATTTTTTTATTAACACACCGAGACAATTATTCGCTTTCTTCGTATTCTGGAGTTAAGCCAACAAAAACGATAGAAACATTTTTTTTGTGTCTTTTTTGTTTACGAAAAACAGTTTTGATTTGAGCATTCAGGGCCTTATCCAATGTAAATACCAAACGATAAACCACTCCGTCTTCCCACATCCCCATTTATAGAATGTTAATTGGAAAACGAACCGAATGAGGACCGAACTAGATTCCAAAAGTGACCCTCTAAGTAAGCTCTTTGTAAAATGGCGAATCAATGGAAATCTGTCACTTCTTGAAGCGGGACTAAGTCGAACACATACCGCACTGCTAACCCTTTCGATTGCAATCGCTTTACCAGTAAAAAGACGCATTTCTAGATCAAGGGCAATCTTGCGTCGCCAGTACTTATCGGCTTTTTAAAAAAGGTTTTATCGCTCTGACCCCCCGCAACTTTTTTTCGGAGTGGAATGCGAGTTTTGGCTGACCAATTGAACAAGATTGGCCTTTTGGCTGACTATATTTGAAAAAAAATTCACTTTTCTTTACTTTTGGATAATGATAAAAATTCTTTATTTTTGCAACTTTGTATCTAAAACGCATCTATGTACGATCTGGCCATATGCATCAAAATGGTATAATCCATTAAACGGTAAAAAGCTCAAAAAATGCGAAACGTTTTTCATTATGCTTTGTTTTAACAATTTTTGATTGATTTATTTTTTATAAAATAACGTACAAGTTATTTTACGCGATTCTCGAAAAGTTGTCAAAAAAGAATTTATTGAACCAGCATTTTTTCCATACAAATTTTTAAAAAATTCTTGTATTAATTTTAATAACTACTAAATTTTAAAAATATTGAATATTGAGATCTCTTTTGTTTCTCCTTTAATTTCTTTTTTAATTGAACCTTTAACTTGACAATTAATTATTTTCTAATAAAAGAGCAAAACCTTTAAATTTTTTTTGTGTAACATGATATATCTGTAACCAGAAATAAAAAATATATATTTTCGTTAATAATCGTAAATGTTCTTTTTAAAAAAAAATGATAAATCCCGTGAAAAGTTTCCTGTTAGTAAGTTTTTCCGTTATTCACGGAGAAAAAACTCGATTTTGAGATGCATTCAAATTATTTCTTTCCAAATAAAAATTTAGTTTGATGGTTTTCGACATCTTATTTGCTATTTGTCCGTCAAAATATTCCACATAGAAACTTTACATCATATAGATTCCATTTAACATGTTCTTAATAAAAATTCGCTTATGAGAAAATTTTGTTTTGCGGACTTACGTACATATCTCGAAATCATTAGGAAATATGTTTAAAAAAGGCTTAGAATTTTTTAAATACTCTTGATTTTGTAACAATTTAGGTTTTTTTGAGTCTTAATTTTTGTAACATAAAATAGTTTTCTTATATAAGATATTAGCAATGGGTAAGAGAGATTTAACCTTCAGAATGTTTCATAACAGATGGTCATTTCCTTTTCTTGTTTTCCGTTTAATTACTATTTTTTTAAAAAAAAAATATATACCAATTTTAGACTGATACGAAAAAACTATGTCATTGGAAGATACTCTTTTATCTCACAAAACCGCAACTAATTAACTTTAATTAATGAAATCATACGTGCACATTTGTATACTTTATATATAACTAATCCTTACAATTTAAAAGAATAAAAAAGTTTACCGGCACTTAAGTTTAAAAATTAACGCTGATAAAACACTTGAAAATGTTTCGCGATATGTTGTAGATGAAATTCACTGTTGCCTCCCTTGAATGACGTAATTATTAATTTGCACTCCGTTCGGTGGCATAGGGTATTTATTAAGCTCAAGAACGATTCTCATATAGTCAAATAAGTGATTTGTCTGCTAAATCTTATCAAGAATAACAGTATTTAAGCATTTTTTTTAGCTGTCTATTTTTTCTCGTGATGTTTTTGCATTTTTTAAAATATTCTTTTGTTAAATACAAACAATATTAGCGAACGAAATCTTCTTAACATCGTAAATACAGCGTAGATATATACTGCAACTGCATAAGAAACCCCCGTATTTGAAATTGCATCAAAATTCCCTTTTGCGACTGTCATTAGCAAATTTCCAACGACTGTCGTAATGGGTTATAGGGGGACTCCAGCTAATTATAAGGTCAGAAGCCCTAGTAATGACCGTGCTTGTTATTGCATAGGAATTGTCCAGTCTTCTCGATTGCAGACGCCTACGTTGGGATCCACTTATTAAGGTCGATTTGTTGGATGCTGGAAAGGGCTTGCCTTCATTTGGCTCATCCTAAGCAGATGAAACTTTTGTCCTTGTTATTTTTGTACTAAGATTTAAATTGAGCTATTTTAAGTGGCGGATGGTTGAATAGATGTTGATAGACTATTTGCAGATCCAAGTTTTGTTGTGTGCCACTTGAGTTTAGGAACTTTTAACGCGCATGAGTTTAAAAATATAAATGTTTGTTCAGAATCATATTAACGGAAGGCCGTTTATATCAACATTTTAAAAAGATCGAGTAATGCGGAATTGAGTTTGTTTATTCACATTCAAAAAATTGCTAATAATGAATTAATTGCGTCACTTAGAAGTGTATTTACAGTAAAATAAAAATTAAGTTAAAATTAATTTCTATTAAGTAAATTGAAACAACGAAAATGTGTTTGATATATTTTTGGTAGATGTAAAGAAGACATTTCTCTCTCTCTCTCTGAAATAAAACTGTTTAAAAAATATCAATGAAGTTTCTTTTGGAAAAGTTAATAGGGTAAACCTCCGCTTAACATTTAATTATATATAGTTTGATTATATTTATGCTTACATCAGTCGTAAAGAATTTGCAAATATTTTTGCATTTCATGAGAAAAAAAGCTTTTATTATCGTTTAAAACTTAACACGATTCTTACATGACATAACTTTCCTTTAATTTGTAAATTACATTTTTTAAGTCAGAGAATGATTTCTAGTTGTAATACTTCAGAATAAGAACTTTACATACCTTTTTTAGTTTTATCTCAAAAATTAAAGGTTATGTAGTGTATGTCTTATTTTGATAGTATTCCCCTTCTTGAAAAGAAAGCTTTAATTTTTACATAAAATCATTCCCATCAAACTCTTTCACCACACAAACAACGCTGAAAAATTGCATTCTTCTCTCCTTAATGATGTGCCACCAACACACAAACCCATTACAAGCAAAGCTGCCTTCCTAAGCGTGTAATGCAATGACTGAACCTTGCAAGATTCCTTGAGACCCAACAGATTGGGACGGATGCTTCAGTAACTGAAACATCAATCCCAACCGATGATTTCCTCTTAGGTATTTTTCCATCAGCCTTTTTTGGTTGACTGAGCCGTTCAATTTCATCAGTTCTTTATCGATCGCATCATGTAAAAGGGACCAAGCCTGAGTAAACCAAATTTCCGACAAGATTTTCGAAGTACATTGAAACGCCCTCTCTAGTTCTGCCCAAAGATCGTTAACACCTTTGATTTCGTGTTGAAATTTGGTCCTTCAATATTTAATCCACTCTTAGGAAATCTTGCTTCGTGAGTAAAGAATAAAACTGAGAGGCTTTTGGGTAGAGTTTCTATCAAAATCCACTTATTTTGTTTTCACGTATTCGCGTTTTGTAACGAATTCAATATGTGTTAGATTTTGCTAAGCAAATAAGTTTCATCAATTTGATCTTTTAATTTACCGGTATCTTAACAGCTAGTATTAGTCTGTGAAACATTTTCGGAAGAGTAGAAGCACGTAATTTTGAAATTCAGTGCGTCTTCCTACGTATAAAATTATTTGAATTCTAAGAGTCAATAAGGTAAGCTTTAAGGCTTTCTGCGTTCAGTAATACTTATAAGGTATAAGAAAATGAGTTGAAATGATTCTTTCAAAAAAAGGAAGTATACATTTCGCACACATTAATATACATCTAAATAAAAATTTTAAGCGTACTTTAAAAATTTAAAACTGATACCTGAAAAAGAAATGTATTTATATTTTAAACTTATACCATCATACGATGTAATGATTTTGAATACTATATGAAAAATATTTCTATTTAAAAGGATGCCAGTGGTTTACAAAGGGGTGGGGGGTTGCTGGGGTCGTAACCTTATGCGTATGGATTGCTGTATACACTTAAACTGTAAGTAGATCGCTTTTAACAAAATAATAATTTTAAAAAAAAATTCGAAATCCCTGCTCCACATAAACATTTACCTTGAAAATATACAAAATTTGAAATTTTGAGATATGAGTGGATATGACAACCTCCCGCACCTCCATGAAAAATTTCTAAGCCCCTGAGGGATTATAATGTTCATTTGAGCATAAGAAATGTGTTACAACGAATCCTAGTTGTTATTTTTTAATAGTACACAATGTTAGAAAATTGTTTCCTTAATAAATATAGTAAAGCGCATGAAAACGACTATGGGATTAGATTTCTTTATGAAACAATTTAAGTATCTTGATATAAATTAGTGTCTCAAGTTAATAGAAACAACGTAGCTGGGAACTTGTTGCATGATCATAAAAGTCCGGAAATGAATGTAGTATTTGATGAAAAGGGCATTATTTAGGGAACAGCTTTAATTATATGGAAAACAACAGTGTACATTTAGTTACAGTTTTATTGCTACCTATTCTTTATTTTTACGCTGCCCGAATCTGAACTGTATTAATTTAGGACGCAACATTTTCCAGTTGGAACTGTCATATTGACAGATGATGGCTTCTTTTCCTCCCCCAAAACAATTGGAATCAAAAAATTAAAATAAGAAATCATAACTTGAACGTTTTAACTCGGGTGAAAATTACAATTGAAGTTTGAATGCATTTAACAATTTATATATTTGTGTAAAGATGAATTGGCTTATACATTTGGTCTCGTGTTTTTAACGGCTAAATTCTGTTAGTTGAATGATACGTATATATTAATTGTATGTAAGCATTGCATGCTGTTAGGTATTCAGAATAATTTCTAACTGGTTAAGAATAATACATTCGTACTATTTTCAGCAAGCATGAATTTACTCACTTTGCTGTGCGATTCATAACGCCTCATGCAAAAAAAAGTCGAATAATATATATATATATATATATTACAAATTAGCTATATGGGGTTGGAATAAAGTCGTATGATGTTTCAACAACAAAGATGTAACTAATTTTTTGTTCTTTAAAGTTAATAATACTAGCAATAAATTCGTTTTAATCCCATTTCACATGAAGCATTTGAATTGTGGGTCATTAATAGTTCACTGGTATTTTTATTATTTTAATTTTATGAATGGTATTATGTCGCTGCTTTCTTTTATAAAGTGTTATGTTTTCGAAGAAATAATCTGTAGAAGGGCAAGTAGAAAAATAGTTCAAGTTTCATTTTGAAAATTATAGCTCTCATGCTAGTCATATATTTTAGTTTTGTAATTTATTCAGTGTATAAACTTCAACAAAGCTTAATTTAAACATGTTTACATTACTCTGTTTACTCTTCGGTGTTTAAATATTCGCTGTTCAGGTTCAAGCGCTAAATCTATTGATTTTACCCCGTGAAAGTTGCTTTTATACACGATTTAGAAGATTGCAATGCATATTATCATTACCTCTTTAAATATTTACCATTTAGTATTTATTTTAAGTAGTTCTATTCGCGTAATTAAGAAAAACTGATAAATTAACACTTATGTACACAGGTCGCCCTATTCTCGCTGTTTATATAATTCTATTCAATTTCTTCCGTGTATTGCAGCGTGTTTATTCACGCGGTAAATAAATATTTATCAGTTTTGTTCGTGATCTTTCAATCCTTCAGAAACAAAATTTTTAATAGTGATTTCCGTCCATCTGCCAGCACATTAATTGTAGTTGTTTTTGAAGCTGTGCGCGCGCAGTTTGTTATCACAATCTGTTTTACATATCAACCATGCTGGGAAGACAGACACAATATGACGCAAGTTTATCAATTCCTTTACAAAGGGTAATCTTAAGTGTTGCTACTCGGAAAAGTAAACACATTATGAGTGTGCTCCCACATCACTTATTCTTCACTAGTGCTAGAAATTTTACTTCACTAATAATTACATCGGAGTAATTCATATACGAATAAAATAAAACACAAGCGTGATATGGTGGTAAATGGATTGCGTGTTTATTATATTTCCGATATATTAAATAAAATTTCATTGAAAATTTAAAATACATAATAAAAATCAATTAACTTTCAAGTGTGGATTTTATATAATAATTATGTACAGTGAGACAACTAAACTCTTGGCTAAAAAAATAATGTTCTATTGGAATTTCACCTTATTTACTGTTCATTAAATAACTTCACTTAACTCAAATTTTTTACTGCATGTTCTTTCTTGTTCAGTTTTAACAGCGTTTCTTCAAAAATTAAAATTACTCATTAACGAATATTTGAAATCTTTAAAATAAGAGTCGTAGTGAGTAAGCTATCAAAAAAATGGTGGCTGTTGTGCTTTATAGCTATCTTGAAGCATGGATATATAAAAAGTAGCTGCATAGAGCGTGTTTTTATTTTATATATTGTTTCGAAATTAACTTCTGAGACGATCTCAAAAGTTGAATTCGAATTGGAGAGAAACTGACTCAAGAACTCAACTAATTCGATAAAATGTAGAGTTAACCTTAAGTTCCTAACCAATTGAACAGAATAATGCTCTTTGTTAGCTTCCTTTTGGAATTAAAATCGTTTATACCAAACGGAATTTCAAACGCTAGTTGTTCACATTTCATTTCCTTTTTATATAAAAAAAAAATAACATTTAAAAAAGATGATTCCAATATTTCACTAAAATTTTCTAATTAAAAAATACTATAAAAATTCACAATTCATTTCCAATGAATTTCGTAGTAAAATAACATTTGTAATGATAAAATTAAATTAAATGTAAAATAAAAGGAATGATTCACCTTTATTATTTTGCTTAGAAAAAACTAACATTAACATTTACATATGCAACGTCGTTTTAAAACAAAAGATTTTTGTCCAAAAATGACGTAAGAACAATTTTGAAAAACTTCGTTCTTACATGACAAAATAATGTTAGGACATAATTTTTATGGATTGAAATAAGAGCGTACTTCATACAGACGCCGCATATTGTTAAGCAAGCGAACGCATAAATATTAACTACAGTTGCATTGCCAACTTTAATTTAGTAGCGTTATCTTCCTTTGTAATTTCATAAGATTAACTAAACTGAAGAGGAACGAATTCATTTCTTCGAAATCCTAGGAATGTAGAAATTTTTAAATAATTTAATCTTTTGTTCTTTACAGAATTTAATTAATCCAGATTCGTAGATTTTTTTTTATATGCGTAAGAACGTTGTTACGCTTATGGAATTTGTTTTTAGTTCAAAGAAAGATTTTTTAAATATAGTTTTCATAAGGCTTAACTTAAATTAAAAAGTATATATACACGTTCCATTTGAATAAATCTCTGCATTTCATTGGTGTATTGTAGTTTTTAATATACTTTCTTTAATAACTTGAAGAATTTTTCTAGCTCTGAGCAAATTTAAATAATTGTACCCAATCATACCTGTTCTCAACGGCTGCGATTTTAAATATAAAACAATAACAGTTTTGCAAATTTTAATTATATACAATCTGGGAAAGTATCAAATAGTTAGCAAAGTTGTTCTATCATTAATTGCATATATTGTTTGTAATGAATTTAATTGTTATGAGCTGTAAACATTATAATTATGAATTACATTCATTAGAACTATTTTATATTAATACCATGAATGTGTGCTTTTTAATTTAAATCGATATTAATTCACATGAACATTTTCCCAAATGGAATATTAGATGCAGTTTTTATCAATTTAAGATAACAATTATCTTTCCTTGAAAATTACTTGGGATTCATATCCTACTGTAAGATAAAAATAAGTCAAGAATATCTAAAATTTTAACCGGTTGGAAATCTGCAAACCATTACCGAATACAAACAATACGAATGCAATTTACAAATAACCAGCGTTATTCCATAGATAACATATTCACACGCCACCGGATTTACGCAACAGCATATCCTGCGAGTCACACCCAAAGCCTAAAACTACCATTTACGTAGAAAGCATTTGCGCTGTATTATCTACAGCTCCATCTCTCTCTGTATATCCACTTAACAATAATGGAGCCTTCCAAATGTTTTCTTCTGTCTGAGAATTGCATTCAACGCAACCAGAGAGAAGGGATTCATTCAATGGCCCCACAGACGACGGGAAATATTGGATTTCCTAGGAGAAGCCAGATTTGTTTCAGAATTAGCATATGCAGGACTTTCCCAGATATCCTTCAAGTGCAAAGGTTGGTCCTCGTCACTGCAAAACCGTTAAATTTAGTAAGACCGTCCGGTTCCTGTATGCGAACAGGTACAGGAAGATACCCCCCAATGGGTGCATCATCGCTTCAATGCATTTTGGAAATGCGATACTTTATAATCGGAAGTTGATTTTTTGATTTGGTTTTCTGATTCTCTTTCACTTATGTGCATACAAGTGAAAGGTTAGCATATGCAGTTAGGAACACCTGGTTGATGAACGATAACAAAAAAACAAAAAAAAACGAATTTTATAAAACTTAAATTTCATTAAATTTAACAATATTGAGAAAAGGAAAAACATTTTTTCCCTTTCCACAAATACGGTTATACATCTATTTGGTATTTAAACATAGAAAATATAGGCAAGGAAAAATATAGTTTGATATTAAGGGTGGCTCTTCACTAAATATCCTTGTAAAAGGTATGATAGGAGGCAAGAGCACACATAGGAATTTTTCAAGTGGGGGGGGGGCACAGGATCAAAAGTGCACCATTCTCCTATCATAGCTCAATACGCCACCAAACATTATGTTGATTTTATCGACTGTCGGAAACAAAAAGTAGTAAAAAAATAAGTTATTGAATAAATCATTAGCATTAATTAATAAAAATAAATTATTAATATCAAATTATTAATTAGACTACCTTTGTTTAGAACAATTTTACGTACTATATACATAGGATTATACTCAATTGAAAAAAAAATCAAAGGAGATGAGAAAATCAGATCCCTAGACTCCCCCCCCCCTCATGTACGCCACTGATAGAAAGTGATGAAATTTAAATAAAATTAGAGTAGCACAAAAAAGTGGATTGATTCATAATACAAAAATAAGTATTAATTATTTTAATATGATAATGAAGTCGCTTTCCCGCGCTGTCGACTATATATATATAATATATATAGTCGTAATATATTATATATTAGAGCATTTTCATACATAAAAACGCGCGCGTTCTAGGATTGGTTCTTCTTTAATATAGACGAAGACTATCCAAAACTTCAACTACACGTTGACCAGTGCTTAGATAAGTTATACTCTTGTAGAATTTTTCTGGAAATAGATAAAATAATTTGGATTCTGTTCATATCAGTTTCTAATCTGTGGTGACGTGCACATGCAAAGATGCCAATGAGAATTCTAAGGCTTTTACAGATATAAGATATTTTTAGCTATCGAAATTTTCGAGGAAGAAGTGTAATATAGTATGAGAGAGTAATCGGTATTTACTACTTAACCCTTTGGTGAGATTTCAGCTCTTTTATTGTATTGGACGTCTTGTCATTGTAAAAATATTCATTACTGAAGAAAAGTGAATTATTTGCTTGCCAAAGATTATCCTATATCAGAGGTTGTAAAGGTTACTCCAGATAAGACAGGTATTTTTAAGAAGCCGTAGGACTAGAAAAGGATACTTAAATTTCTTTCTAGGATTAGCACTTTATAAGCAAACATAATCCTAAGAAGCACCCCCCCCCCCTTTTTTTTGTAAATGCTAAAGCAGTTTTTTTTTTACCAGGGGAGGGGGAATTTTAAGCTTGTGGTAAGTCTTTCTATTTTTCTATCGTACCGTTTTCAGCACTTAAATACTTAAAATATTTCACTTTTGCTTCTAAAACAAATGTTTTAGAAATGGAGTTAAGTGGTTAGTGCTTTTCTCAAAAATTTCTACATATATTTATTTTATTGTTCAGTCATCATGATATTGATTGATAGAAAAATAGTTTAAATTCTTAAATTTCCTAATCTTGCTTTGAAAAAGGCAATCTTATATGAGGAAAAGTTTTTTTCCCCTTCTCTTAACCGAAAGAGTGAGTCACGCAATTTCTTTTAAATAGCACTTTGTGTTTAATATTTTGGTACATTCAATTTTGAGAAATTCTCCTAGTATCAAAATTATTTCAGCAAAAAAGTTAATTATTAAACCTAATTTTGTAACTGAACCAGAGAGTTAATCCGATTATTGTGTTAAATAACATGGTAAGAAACAAAGAATCTATCTGTTCGAGAAGCTGAATCTAAAACGTAAGTTTCAAGAATCTTATTATAATTCAGTTCTTAGTTAATGATGTGAATATACTGCCATTGTGGTTATTTGTACTGGTAAGTATTTGAGTATAATGGATGGAAAATTAATATTGTAAAACATAAAATGGTTGCATTTTGATACCCTTTTCATTTCCTTTCCAAAGGTATCAGTCGGTCTGGCGTCTGAGGCTCAGACGGCGTGAAGGAGAAGGTTCTTCCGAAGCTGGGAAAGGTAAGATTTTATTTTATTTTTACTCCCTCCCCCTCATTCTTTTTAGTTTACATGCTGCTATGAAACGGAGGGGTTGGAATTCAGGTAAAGGTTCCCCTTTTTTCCCATTTTAACTGAGTGCATCCTCCACAGTGTTCTATGTATGTTACTTTTCCCATATTCACTGTAAAAACAAAATGATAAATTTATTATACTTTTAAATTATTATGTATTTATCGAATATATTTTTATTTTGTTTGAAGATATATGTATATTTGAATATATTTGTATTAAATTCATAAGGGACAATACATTTATTAATTAAATTTTTAGTATGAATCTTCAATCTATATAAATCTATATTAATTATACATTAATAAATATATTTAGTTTAATGGGCTTTTTAACTCGTAAAAATCTACATTATGATTACAGTAAATTTATAAGTAGTATGGATATCAAAAACGTCCTCCTTTTTTTTCGCTAGAGGAGACGGTGATTTCAAAATTTAACAAAATTAATCTAAATAACCTGAAATACCAATCTGCCATTAAAGCTCCAAATTTAGTCATTAATGAAGAATTCGTATTTATATTATTACAACCTTGAAATAAACTTCATTCATTTAATTTATTTTATAGTTACAACATATTACCCTCTTTATGACAAACTATTAAAATTAATTTTAAATATCACTGGCTTAAAATCCTCTATTCCAGTAATGTTATTAAAATAATTTTTAATGTAAAACGAAAAGGGTAAGGGGACAAGTACTGAATACGAGACTTTTTTTTTATGAATTGAAATAAACAAGTGTCTTTTAAATTTTAATACTATTTCAAGTAAAAACAATTGCTTTTTTGAACTAAAAAACTTATTTTTGAGCAGGAAGACTACTTGAGGCCCTTTTCACAAATGTAGGTCCCACTTCTGGCCTATAAAAGTACACAGCATACGTTGTCAAATACTTGTACAAACCCGAACAAATAAATGTGTAGGACTTACACTGACAAACTGTCTTGACCGACTGCCGTCTTTTAACTGAATCAGTAATGATGGCATAGGCCTGGGCCTATACATGACCAACGGTCATTACAAGTAACCAGTTGACATATTATCCAAAATTCTTATTTTTTTGGAGACCCAAAATAACATTTGACCATTGAAATTATTCGAATCATGATCTTTTTAAGGCTGAGTCGAGAACGAAACGAGGCCCGGGCCCTTTTGACCCATGCCTTAAGACGTCTCTGTTCTTAAGTTACGAGTGCAGAATAACTTCATCAAGTCGTGCATACATTTTTGGGGAAATAGTTATATGCTGCTATAACGTGATTAAAAATAATTGAAGTCGGATTTCTTCATTTTTACACACCTCATTTTACTTTGAATTTTTAAATTTTGAGTTTTATTTTGAGTTTGAATTTTGGAATTGGAGCTCAACTCTTTCAGCTACGAAACAGAATTACTTATTGTAATATATCTTTAAGAAATAGGCGTGCTTAAATCTAATTTATGTTCATTGATTAAATGGAAACAGCGTTAAATAGTCGAATGATTTCAGTTCTTCTCAAACTTATCTCCCGTAATTGTGTTAGCAGAAATATTCTTGAAAAATGTAAATCAGCGGAAGATTTTCATTTTGGTAAGTCAAATCGTTTCCCCGCACATATTTTTCAACAGCTTATTCAAATATAAAGACGCAGTCAAAGAATCCTACGAAAATGAAGTCGGAAAGAAATGAAGACAGAAGAAATGAATTTAGGTAAGTTCATTTTCTAATTATTCTTTTATAATTCTCAAAAGAGATCCTAATAAAAAATTTTAAATTTACTTTTGACACACACTTTAGGCTAAATACAACTCTTGCTTCTTTAGCTGTATACGTAAGATTTTCAATGCCTTTTTGAATAGATAGCAATTAGTACAAATTGTTTCATTCCATTTCAATTGCTGAGTGAAATTTTGGTGGAAAGCTTAGAACTCACAATAGATGGTGAAATGTTGGGAAATGCAGTAGTTAAAAGACCTACTGGTGGTAAATTATTGATTCTTTTGTTCTCCTTTCACTTGTTGAATTTTCTGAGTGCGATTAAATCAGGGCGCTGGAGTAATCCAATAGGGAACGGAATATTCCGAATGGGGTAGCTTTAGTGGAGAATCTGCGAATATTTGTCCCATCTAAAAAGGATTCTTTCCACGTGTTACGAGCACCGGTGTTATAAAAATAACGTGTTTACTTAACTGTGTTATTTTAGCATTCCTTTTATGTAAAAAGGGAATTTTTTCAAAAAATATTCTTTCATGATGTTAATATTTTATGAGGTTTTATTGATGAATAAAGACTCTCGCGTCATAAAAATTCATGATAAAAAATTACCACCAAGTTATTATAAACTGAAAGCTTAAATTTACTTTCATTATGTGCTAAAAATTATTCAATAACGTATTTTTTATTCCGGATAGCTCAATTTTTAAAATAATTAGAAGCAGTTTTTTTTGTGAATTCTGAGTAAAACATCACGCTTTTAAATCTTTGTTGTTAAATATATAAATGTATACCACACAGCAGATTGAAACGTATTAATTTAAACAAGCTCATAGAAATTTGAATTAGGTTTTTTTAAAATTGATTTAATCAATTGTGGGGCATGGGGGAATTTCTGGTGGTAAAAAATAAATATAAACGGGGGGAAACTATCTGGCTTGAAAGATTAAAATAATAAATTAACATTTTTTGTATATAAAAAGTTTTACAAGGAAAATACGCAAAAATTTCTGGTAGACATCAATTTTAATAGACACTTAAGTATTAATTATCAAATAGAATAACAATTTTTTTTAATTTCCTTTTAATGATTTGTATTTCTGTTTCGCGTGCTGCGAATTAAGTATTCTATTATACAAATCTTCAAAATCTTAAAATGATATGTACAGTCGGATCTCTATTTAACGAAATCACTAAATCCCGGGGAAAAAAGTTCGTTATGTGGAAAATTCGTTAGATGTTCATCTTTTAATATACTTTAGATACCATAAAACAAATTTGAAACTCATAAATACTACATATTATTTAAAAAAATAATTATTCACACCTTTTTTTAAAAATTGCTTTCCTCTTTATACATCTTACTCATCAAAAAGAAATGTTCTAGGAAAACCAGGGGGAAAAACACATTGTCTATGAATTCACCGTATTTTCAATTTTTAAAAGAAGTTTTATATTAAAATTATGAATTTTTGAATTTTAAGCCTACAAGTAGTTTTTAACACACATTATTTTATAACCAGTATTTTTAAGCAAGCACTACCAAAAAAAGACGTCCTTAAATTTAATTACTGATAAAATCTGTTAATTTCCATTCGAGTTTTTTGTTTAAAAAATTACATCTATTTTATTGCTCTATGTGAGAATAACTTGAAAAATGCCCGGAAATATTTTTAAAAATAAGGGGAAAAAATCCAATTACAAAAAAAAAGTTCGTTTAATAGAAAATACACTTCGCTATTTGGAGGTTGTTTTACGAAGAAAATAGTAAAATGTTCATGGTTTCAGAAAAAAGTTCGCAAAAAACAGTTCATTATATAGAAGTCCAACTGTATTTCTCTCTTTTTCTCAAGAAATATATATGGAGTACACTATGCCGGTTAATCCATTGGGCGCTTGGGGTGGGCGCCCAGGGTCCCGGAGGTGCCCAGAAGGGCACGGATAAGTTGGGCTTAGCCAGTTTTTGGTTATAAATTTCGATCCTGCAGTGCCAAGGGGGCATGCAGATCTTCTGCGCCCAGGGCCCGAAATGAGCTTAAATCGGCACTGGAAGTACATCATTTTACCTTTCAACAGAGAATGATTTCTATCCATTGATACGATAATCATGCTTTATTTCTATAATACCAATGCCTGTTTCCTCTGTGAAGAGATAAATATTGGTAAATTATTATTTAATTACAGTAAAAATGCTTCAATAATGTAATTTTCATATAAAATTCCTCTTTTTTTTTCCTTAGTAAAATCCTGTATAAAATCAACTATGCAAAAATAAGTTTTAGATTTTTCTTAAATAACGGATAAAAAAAAATTATGATTTCAAAAGACAGTGTTACCATTTAAAGCAATTGGGATGTCAAAAGCTAATCTACCACTCCCGGTCTGTTGAGACACCCGAATCACGCTATTGGCGAGATAAAATCGCAATCGAATTTTCTCACTTTTACAACTTTATCTTTAACAACCCTCACAAGAAAATAGATAGGTGCTCTACAGAACTATCTTCAGCATGCGAAAGATTTCTGTCTATCAGAATAGTTTGGGGATCCTATTGGCCCCACCAGAAAAGTGCTTTGGGAAAGACTTTTCTCATCCGAATTGTCCGGAGGAAGTTCAGATAAAAAATACTTTGCCTTATCTTGGGATCCTTGCAGATCTAACACCACTGTCCCTTCTACGACATCCCTTTTCCCATCAGTTCTCCCCCTCGGGTTGATAAATCGCATCAAGAGCTAGATTTCTTCTGAACACTTGAGTAAAGCTCGAATTGTTGTGAATGTCTTGACCGAAATGTTCAAAGATATTCCTGTAGAGAAGTTTTATGTTGTGCCAATGACTCTGTTAATCCTAATTTCACATGTGGTACTTGATATAAGGTGAAAAAGGGAGGGGGTGAAGAAATTATTATACGTGTATTTTAATCATTCGAATGCAGAATAGAACCTTTATATATAAATGATGAAACAGCTCATGAAGCCAAAGAGATGTCAATATCGTAAACAAACAGTAGCATGATATCTCTAATAAATATCATACGGCGTGTTTACGTGAAAGAGAATTGTTTTTAGTAGTAAATTCTATATGATATTTCAGTAGTTAAATATGTTTTTTTTTATGTACGCTTACTACTATAACTTGTTTTAGGCATTTTGGGGGGGGGGCAGGGATTGGCATATTATACATAATTATATGCTTTTCATGAATTTTATTTTGACTAGAGTTAAAAAAAAATATGTAGAAGATGTTAAATTCCCTCGATTTTGAAAGATTTGTAAATGAAAGTGAACACGACTGCAATATAAATTTCTAACGAAAATTTTTATTACTAAAAATGCAGAGAATAAAAAAGTTCTTAGGTAGAGTAATTTAACCTTGTATAGGGGGGGGGGGCGATATTAAGAGACTATAAAGCAAAATGAAACTCCAGTTTGAAAAAAAAATTCTCTTAAAAATTAAAAATGGAAGAATAAATTCACATCCTGTTTTTAAAGAGAAGTTTTTCAATTCGTTTCTCTAGCTATACTTTATCTTCTCTCTTGTATTGGTAAAGTAATAAATTGTTATGAATGAAACAGTCATCAAAAATTCTACCCCTCTTTCTATCTGCCTTTTCTTCAACAACAAATGTTCAATCATATTGTCACCTTCAGTGAAAAATGGGTGAAAACAGATAACAGACAAAAGTGAAGCTCCAGGTTACTCAAACCCACCTTTGGAAAAATGAAATTAATTATGCTGACAATATGATGGATGACGAGTATGTGATATATTACTCCTTTTTAACCAGAGGAAAACATCATAGATTGTATAAATTCTCAATAAATACCAGCCATATATGAACAGGGGAAAATCCTTCTTTGTATGTAATAGTAGTTTTTTCTTTTACTTAGCTTCTTGTTTTTACAAATCGGTATTCTGAGTTTGTTCCTGCCTATTTTTATTATTTAGTTTAATTAATTTTGAGAGTTTTTCCTGGATAAGAAAGATTGTTCTAAATTTACTGACTTCTGTGATCTAATTTCTTCAAAATCATGTTGAAGTTTTGTTTTAGTTATATATGATTTATATATTACAGTTCAAAATTTAATACTCTTCAATTATTAGAGATTTATTTATGTTCTGACTTTTTGCAGTATTGTTGTGGTTAAATCAAAATAATATATGTCATATGTCGTAATTGACTTAATTTTGAGTAGAGTCTTAATAGTTACGTAATTTTTAATTGAAATAAATACCAAATCTCATTGAATTAGGAATGTAGTACTACTTATTCGTTTATTAAACATCTAACACAGGGGTGGTCAACCCAAATGACCTCACGGGCTACTTCGAAAAATATCATAATCCCAAGGACCGCATATAAAAATATATGTCTTTATGTTAGATTTGGACCCGTTTCAAACATTTAGTGGAGTAAATATTTAAAACAGAATGACGCGTGTTATTGTTTTCATTATTTTTCATGTGTACAGACATAGATAATGTAATAATAATAATGCAATTATCAAATAATGTTTTTAATTTATTTAGTTACTCAGATATTTGTTTCCCAACTCTTTTACTTAGTTTTAGCAAGTCAATCTCAATGCGTGTAATTGCGCATAGTAATTGATGTTGCAGGTTTTTGTCCGTTAAGTTTGAACGTGATTTATGCTTAATAAATTTCAGTTTCAAAAAAAAAATTCTCACTAACAGAAGCAACGTGATAAAATAGAAACCGTTACGGAATTTATTTGTTAAAAATAAGGCACGAAATCAAAAATATTGTACAAAATAGTCGTATTTTTTTAAAGTTGTAAGGAATCTTGCCGGCCGCAAAATTATTCAAGGCGGGCCACGGGTTGGCCACCCGTGATCCAACATTTCAACATTCAAGACTATATAAATTCTTTGTAACTCTTCAATATTATAAAAAAAAAAGAAGTATAGTTTCCAAACAATAAACATTCTATCGATGAACTAGAAAAAAAAAATTCAAAGCAAATATTAAAGTAAATATTTTTGGTTTGTATCTTTTCTAAATTATAAACAAATGTTAACTTAAGGAACGGACATTTTACATTAGTAAATCTTATGTTAATTAAATATTAAATAATTTTGAATTACAAAACAATTTAAGTTTATACTAAGCTAATCTGTTGTTTTCTGAATAATTCTCAATTTGTTTGTTAAATCAAGCCTTGTTTATAAGAAAAAAGATTAGTATTTTAAAATGCTGTAAACACTGTACTACTCAAGAATTGTGCAAGAAATTTATTACATGTTTATATCTCAGTAAAAAAATTATCGTATAAGTTGTAACATGTCTTTTTAAACTACCTATTTAGTCGTATGCTTAAAAGAAAAGTTTACTATTGGAAATAAAAAATCATTTAGAAATACCAGAAAATTTATTTACGACTTAATATACCGCCTTTATCTGTGCTGATTGCTATCAGATAAAAGCAATAAACGTTTATCGAAGGTGTGAAACGTGCTGAGGTCACTATTTGAAAAGCCGTTTGATAGCAATGATTCATGTCCAGTGGAAACACGCTTTCAAAAACAAGAATGCCCAAATGGAAGAATAGGTATTGCTTGAATTAGAATCGTGCTTTTTCTAGGTCATACGTTCTCTGTGCTTGAGGCAACCTTCAAAATTTGGCGGTGTGGTGTGATAGTATGATCCCCGTTCAACTACAAAAGCTACCGTAGAAAATTAATCAAATCATTTTTAAGCTTTTATTTAATTGTATTCTGCGGGAGAATTGAAGGTCTATTATAATCTGCATTAAGTGTTGAAGCGAGTGGCAGAATTTCTCTTTTACTTTGTTTTTTATTGCCTTCAGAATGCGAAGGTTAAATTAAATTGAATTGTTTAATCTCGTAGTCACAATAGAAATTGCACAGTTTTTAATTTTCAGTTTTATTTAAAGTTGTATGTACAGGTATTGTTTGAATGAGTTATAAAAATAAATGATAACAAATAACTTTATAAAATTCCGCTAGATGTGAACTGGTTCAAATATACTTCTTAAATTTAACGCACTATGTTTTACGTCAATATTTTAATAAACTGAAGGAGATATTTTTGATGTAAGCAAGCTCAGTTTATATTCGAATATTAATAAATAAAATCATTTTAAAATAACTATTAATTCTTACAAACGTTAAATTAATTTTCATCTATCTTTTCGAGCAATTTAATAATTTTTTATATGCCAAAGTACTTTTATATAATTAGATAATAAATTGTAAATTTTAAAAAAAATTTAAACTGAAAAGATTACTTTTTATTCATGATGGGGAATCAAAAAATATTAACACTGAGAGCATTCCATAGCTCATTACCATTTTCAATGGGAGATGCTGTGCATTCGAATATTACGCTCAAAAACTTTACACTTAAAAATACCCGCAGAAAAAGTTTTCATTATTTCTCCTCTTACATTTATCGTTTTAGATACATTTTGAATCGTCTCCCAGTGTCATAAAAATAATTATGGAGGGTGAAATGTACGGTACATTTAAATATCTTTTAGTTTTCTAAATCTTAACTTAATTACTAAATTACTAGTAGATTGATTCTTTGTCTAGGATAATAAATTAAATATGAGAGATTTAGATGCTGTTCATTACAAATACTTTGCGAACAAATAAATTTAAATGAAAATAAGTATTGAATTATATTTAAGGGGTCTCTGTTGTACGATTGAAACTAATATATGTTTGGTACTAATCTACAGATATTTCACAGAAAAAGTGCCATCCGTTCAAATAATACGACTTTTCGCACCACTATTCAATGATGATTATTGCTATAATTCAATTGTGATACTTATCAGAATATTCGATTAAGAGATCAAATAGTTTTCAAAAACACTAACTTCTTCCACAAACTAACATTATTAAAGGGTGGAAGATAAGTTTTGTTTTAGTTGTCTGATTAGTTGGATGATTATTGCGTCGAATTCCAGCCAAGTTTACGATCGCCAATCATTTACAAAGCGAGAAAGATCCGATAAATACAATTTCACCAGCAACAACGATGCCAAAAACCAATTAGTGGTGAAAGGTCTTTTATCTGCTGCGAACCATTTGGTAAACATCATAAACGGTTTTTGATATTTTTTTCTGGATGTGGTACGATTGATTAAGCATTAATTGGAATAGGCTTGCCGTTTGATACATAACATGGGAGGGACAGTTGTTTTGCAATGCGTGTTTTACTTTCCAATATCTGTTGGAGATGCAGTGTTAGGGGATGTGTCCATTCATTCTAATATTGAGATGTCGTTGGAGATAAGGGAGGGTTGAGATGTAGTACCCCTGGCAAGGGTAGATCGCGTGCTAAAGAGGGATGCGCGTTCTTAGCAGGGCGTGGTTCCAGAATCGAACAACCCAACCTCCCCCTTAGCCGACAGCTGGCACGTAGGTCTTAATATATTCATATGACTTTAAGACGAATGTTTCGCCCAAGATTGTGAGTTGGATTCATGAATAAAATGTAATACAATGGTACCGAGGACTTGGGAAAACTAATTTTAAGCTTCTGACCTTTTTATTTCCGTACAACGGGTTTGTCATCGTAATTTGTTTCTTCTCTTTTTTTTTTTTACGTCGAATGTGTAAAAATGTAAAAGGAGTAGTACGAAGATTTCCGGTCCTAGCCAGAAAGATTTCATGATTCCTGACTGAAAATAATTCTTTTACTCATTACGTTTTTACATTATTTTTTCACCACACCAATTGCGTTTAATTTATGGTGTATCAGGTTTTAATTTATCCTTTTTTTACTGGAAATATGATTGATGAAACAGTGTAAAATACAGAAATGAAACTAAACTATTTACATATTTTTTTGTAACAGTGAAATGCATTTGAATGTTATTTCAAAATTACCCCCCCCCCCAATTAAAGGATGTAGTACTCAAATAGTAACTCTTAGAACGGTGTTTGAAGAGTTTCTATTGAGAGAAAGGACATATAGACAGTAGCGCACACAAATTTTTTTCAAAGGGGAGGTCCATAGTTGAAAGTATCCTAACTCGTATCATAACCTCAAAACAACACCAATTGATTCTTCTGATTTTGTTAACAAAAAATAGTAAAAAATAAATTATTGAATTAATAATTAGCATTAATTAATAAAATAAATTGTTAATTACAAGTACTTAATTAAATTTTAGGTTATATACATATAGGATTATCGTCAATCTAAAAAAAATCACCGGCTTTGGGGGGTGTCCGGACCCCAGGACCCCCTCTTGTGTGCGCCACTCGATATAGAACATATTTAAACATCTTCTGAAAAACCCAAGAAATTAAATTCTTGATCCAATAAAAGCTTGCAACCCCACAAAATTTTTTAAATTTTATTATTTTTTTAAAAAAATTAATAAGTTCATAATAATTAACGAAGTAGAATTTGAATCAAATTAAAAGGTGTATTTCATTATTTTTAAGACAATTTATAAATAAGAGTACATAATCATTTTTCAAGTAATAATTCTGTAGCAGCTTTAAATTATTTTGATCCTCTTAAAATTAACTAAAATTTAAAAAATATACCATATGGTTAATACGAGCAAGAACTTTATTGAAAAGAATAACACATTTTATTAATTTATTGCTTTGAATTAATCTTTTCACACAATTTATTTCAAACGGATTGAATTACATGCTAGTTTACTAAGTTTATCGGATTCAATTATGGAGCTCGCGTTCACAATTAAATCTAAGCTAAATCTATCAACCAGTAGTTAATTAACTTAACAAGAGTCTGGCTTACAATTAGTCGCATTTTCAATCGTAATTGTAAGCTCATTTCTCGTAACAGTCACTTAGTTAAAATATTTTGCGCGACTTTGCTTCGCTTTAGAACGTGCCTTTCGAAATCTATTATCTATAGAACGGTCTAAAAGCTTCTATTTTATATTCTATTATTATTGTCATTTTGTTATTCTGTGAAAGATTTTCTTTAAATAATCCAATTGGAAATATCAACAAATCTCGTCGTTTTGAAGTAGATTTCAATATCGCTTGTGTATAAGTTTGATTCTGTTTCTTTAAGCAGTCTTAGGAAGATTAACGATTAAAATTTTATCTGTTAGAAAACACGCAGCGTTTAGTGACGCTATATAGCATCCTGTTTGAGATTTAATCGCGTTCGATCGATTACTTTTGAGAAAGGATTTACAAAGAATGCATTGTTAAAAACGAACAGTCTTGTATAATACCGGCTTTACATCTCATCACTTATTCGAAGAATTCCACCTTATCTGCACATAGAAAGCGACACATTTCTGATAAATTTAATCCTTTTAGAGTTTCCGAGAACAAAAATAGCTAGATTAGAACTCGGGGTGTATTGTGGGATTCTCTCTATATATTGCATTCATTGATATTATAGAACTTTAAGATGCATTTTTTAAATATCTTTAGATTTCGAACTGATACTGCAGATATGTGGAACGCGTTGTGTAAATTAACAGGCATTTCGTGTGATAATTCAACTTTTGTTTATAATTACTTTATACAAAAAGTATTTTTGGATTGTAAATTTGTTAAATAATTTTTTATTCCATCGTAAAATCCTGCTAAGAACGTTACATCGAGTGTTTTTAAATTTTTGAAACCTAAAAAAGAAGAACATATTTTACATTTTATCCAGATGTATAACTGAGAGATGATTTCAGTATATTCAACAATTTAATTGATTTCAAAAGAGAGATGTCATATATCATAATTAAATATGGTATGGGAAGTAATATTTATTTTTCGTGTGATATTGAAAATATAATTATTAATATTGAAAACATTTTTTATTAAAAATAATCCAGTATTTTTTCTGAAATTGTCAACTACGAGAAAATATTCTACATTATTTATTATAAGAAATAATTACATTGGTTTCGACAGATTTTTCTCCAAAATTGGTAATCTATATTAACATCTAGAGTCTTCTAATATATATTGAGAAGAAGCAATATATATATATAATACACTCCCAAGTCGTATTCAGCATATGTCAAGTTTCCCCTTACCCTCTAAAACCTTTTTTGAGTGGGCGGAGTTGTATCAGGGGTCAAACTAGAGCCATGACTCATTTCTGACTTTTCCACCCTTCGTGTTTTTATTCATTGGAGAGGCTTGAAGTGCTCTGGTGATAACAGTGTTTCCCTTGGATAACATTCGTATCTTATCGGTTGACGTTTCCTTCAAATTGACTGCCTAGATCAAATTTCGTGTGAGAAAACAATTCCAAACATTCTTTTCCCGGTAAAAACTTGAAGAAAATCTATAGTATATAAAAAATTGAGTCTATAAACACAGTATACAGCCAGGTTAAAACTGTACTATAGAATCTGAAATTTCTCAAGAAATAATACGTTGAAGAAATCTGGAACACTCCTTGTAAAGAAATATGTTCTGTAATGCAAAGACTGAAGCAATTAATTTATTAAACTTACTAAGGCTGTCATTTATAACTTATAATTTTCGCAGTTTGATAGTTTCGCATGTATTTTTTTATGTATTTATTATTCATGATTGGCCAGAACTCTAGTAAAAACTTTCTCTCACAACCACGAATATTTAAATGAAAGATACAAACTATTCATGATCTACAATTTATATTTAAAATTTTAGAACAGTTTATACCATAGCAGATTAACAAATATAATGAGTTGGAAAAATCATTTATAAATTTGCAAATCGTTATATCAATTTTTGTTTCATCTTGTCCCAGTTGGATATCATAACTTATTAAAAGCAACTTCATGCAATGATCTTTTGTGAAATCACAGCATGCTATAACATTGTAACTCCATATAGATTAAATTCAAAATATCTTACAATATACAGTAAAAACTGCTTACATTGCTATCATTTGAAATGTAAAAAGACTGCTTTATCCGTTGAACTGTTTTATCCGTTGTGTGTATTAATAAATACATATTAAGTATTCTTTAATATGTATTTATTATCTTGACTATAATGAGATTGCAAAAACAATTGTATACTTAAAATTCGTATTATTTTGCGTTAAATTCTTTTTTTTTTATCATTCCTTACAAATTAATATAAAAAGGATTAAAAAAATAGCTTTACGATAAAATTTAGACTTTGAATTAATTAGTTTTAATTTGTTACATTTTTAAGAAACGTAAAATACTTATTTTTCCCTTGTAAAAACCATAAAGCTAAGATTCTGAACGAGAAGGTCATTTTACTAAACATTTTTTTCAAAAAAATAATTCTAGAAATATTTTTAAAATTTTTGTAATAATTATTGGGAGTTATTTTCATTTCTGTATAATCAAGTGTTTCAATAAGAATAATATTAATATTAATAATAAATATATTAAGCATTCATTTTTATTGAATATTTTCTTCGGGTAGATTTGTTTTAAGCACTACTATAGAGCAGATAGTTATTTACAACGAAATACTGCATATTAAAGTCACTTGTGTTACATTATTTTAAAATTTCAAGTAGTTTTAATTTTTTAAAAAAATGGTTTCTTATATTTATTGAATAAAAAATATCGTATTTTTCTATTAAGAAAACCGTACTTATTTTTCTGTATAAACATTAAAGTAAATAACAACAACAACAAAAAAAAACTGTGAAGTATTTAAATTTTTTCCCGTGTTTTTGACCGTGGAAAAATTTATATTTTGAGTGAAACATGACACTGGGGGGGGGGGGACGCTAGCATGGATTTAAAAAAAAATGCTGCATGCGATTTTATCGAGGGAGTAAAAGTCACCGCTTTTCTTTGTTAGTCAAGGTATGCATTTATTACTGGTTTTAAGGTAACTTTTTTTGATAGCTCTGGATCCCTAAGACTACAGGTCAGAAAGTGTAACTGAAAGTACTTATAGATGTATATATATATATAATAAGTTTCTTGCATTTAATGTGATTCACACAATTCAATTATTCTATAAGTTTTATAACTGATGGATTACCCTTTTTGGCTTTGAGTTACTGAGTTACTTTTTTAAAGTTTGTATTCTCAATTCATGGCATTTTTTAAAAAGTGAAATATATATTTAACAAAAAACGCGATTAACAGCTTCGCCTAGCCTAATCTTGAATTTTCTTGTTTGGCAGAAATCCAGGTTCCCAATCTGAGCCGTTGCCCTGTGTTGCCGTCCGAGAAGTCTGGCAGTTTCCAGGCATGCCAAAAAACACTTTTAGCCTTTCAGGCATCACATCTTGACAGTCTGTAAAGAAGGATTCGCAAACTTGTTTTCGCATGTAAAAAACTTGTATTCGGAATAGAAATAAATTTTAATGATAAAAAAAGCTTATTTGTCCTTTTTTTTTCTTTTCTTCGGGAAAAAGCCTCAACCTGTGGAATGAACGTATTTTTGTTGGTCATATTCAATACATGATAGCATGCAGTAAATATCCTTCTATTTTCTGTTCTAGATATAACAAGAGTAAACAATAATTGTATTTAAAGATTTTAATACCGCGTCCTTTTTTGGCTTCTCTTAATGGTATATATCAGAGGTTCCCAAACTTTTTTGCCAGGTTTTTCGGCTTTGGGTAGGCCCCTACTTACCAAATATTGAATTTTTGCAAATTCATCAACTTAATTGTGTTTTTGACAGCTGGTATAGTGCTACTTAGTTTAAAAAAATTTAATTTCTAACTGTAGTGAAGTATAGTGTTTAAAACTTAAGAAACATATTAAGTAAATTAAAATTTAATTAATGCATAAAATAACTGTTACATAAAGTAACTGGGCAACAAGCAAATGCTTTTGGTGGGAGAGATAAATCTGGGGATTCAATAACAAATTTTCAACATTTGGTATCAATTTTGTCAGGTTTAACCCTAAATATCTCCTCAGTTATTAGTGCCCAATCTCTTCTTCGTTTCATTGTTGTTGTGGAGATTGGCAAACGCGCTGAAACTCTCAATCGGTAAAGCAATTACAAACTTTCTCAAGATATTCCATAACTTGGGATAAATAATAGGTATATCTTCTTACAGCCAAATTTACTAACATCCTTTTCTAAACTTTACTTTAAGATCTTTAGTGCCGAATTCTTGTAATCTGATTTTTTTTCTTCAATGTGACCATATGAGTTCATTGTCTACTGTGGTAATTACCATAGTCAAAGCATTTTCAAACCTAGTTTCAAAATCTAAAAGATGGGTATTTAAATGCTAAACGTAGGTTAAAACGTCTTTTTCGTGGCGGATTGTCTGTGACAATTGAGAAACTGGGAAAATTCGCTACGCCCAATATTATACTCCTTTTGCTTAATTCTGGCAAGAAACGCTGAAATGAGGTCCTCGTTTTAATAAAATTTATGCTGTCGCCTTGTAACTACAAATTAACCTCATTTAATTTCGTAAATAAATAGGTAAGCCTGGTTTTCACTTGATTAAATTCCCTTTTAAAATTAAAGTCTACGATCTGGTTTAATGAGAGCCACTATCGTAGACCTCCATTTACACTATCGTAGACTCCTGATGTGAACCCCTTGGAGGTTGTCACAGACCACTGGGGGTTGATATAGACTGCTTTGGGAATCACTGGTATATATTGTTGAACATAACTGAAAATTTGCATTTGTTTGATGACAGGGAGGGAATAGCAAATATAATTTTCTGATAATATTGACAAATGCTCTTTTGCTATTATAATAAGCCCGTTCTCTTATGAGTAGTATACAATTTAAAAAAATTACGTGTTTTCGAACAAAGAAAGTACAGAAATGTATTTTTTCAAAAAGATTTGGTACTTAAAAACGTCAATTTTGTAAAGAATATTTTAAAAAATTCGTATAAGTGGAATAAGAATACTTAGTTTAAGTACTTAATTTAACGCTAGAACGTCCGGGATATCGGCTACTTTTAAATGTCCACCGGTGTCGTTTTGACACCGCCATATAAAATACATCGAATAATTGGAATAACTAAATAATTGTATGATACTTTTCAGTATTCAGTTTAAAACTTTTAATATTATTTCATGTAATAATCATGTATTAGGACGCTTTATATGATAAAAAACTGACGTTGACATAATGTTTTGCGAAGCTTGTTGGACCACATTTTGTCTCTAAACATTTTAAGTCTCAAATCTACCAGGAACATTACTATTATGCGATATACATTATGTGCCATCCTAACGGCATATATATTAGGATTTAATGGAACATTGTCAATTTCATCTGCGCTTTCTACATATTCTTTGCAGTCACTTTCAATCACTCTTATGTCTTCATCGGAATCTAAACTAGAACCAGACAGCTCACCACCATCCGATTAATTCTCCAAAAGCTCTCGCACCAGATTAGCAATTTAATAAGAGCTTAGACTTTTTCTACGAGTCTACTTTTGAGGGTGTCTGCTCTGCACAAAAATCGAATGAATTTTTTTTATGAGCACATAAGCAAATGCTATGTAACGAAGCACTTAGACACAACAATTTTAGTATAACTGACTCATTTCCGCTGTGAACCCAATAACACTGCATTCAATGTCAAATAAATATGTGATATTTCTTCCGGATGATTGTTTTATTAATGGTACTTACTTAGTGAACCATCTTGTGCTGAACGACTACTATTTATATTGATAAATTGTCTTGGTGTCGAAACGACACCAGCGGACGTTCTAGGTATATAAAGTTTTAAAATCTCTCCTGATCAACCTTGAGCCACAAAACTTTTTCTCTGTAATCACTATGGAAAATTATTAAAAGTCACGAAAGATTTTCAAATTCCTTGCAAAAATGCAGAAAGGAGAACAAACTAAAACAAGCCCCGGTGTCCAATCGACACCGACGGACGTTCTAGTGTTAAAAAAGTATCGACATGTTGAGTTTGGCTGTGGTTTAGCATTTAACAGAACTGAGAAAAAAGTGTGTGTAAAAGTTAAAGATAACCGTAATCAAGACTTATTATATTATAGTTACGTATTCAAAACCATGCGTTTCTCTTCCCATACAATTTTCTTTTAAGCCGTCGGAATTATACTGACAGAAGGACCACACACTGTTAAAATACGTAGTGTGATTTTTGCATTACAGCTCTTGACTTATCATTGTAATACATTTCTGTAAAATAAACGTCAGTCTTTGAGTTAAAAAAATGTACTTAAGCTATCCCTCCTAAAGACACCCACAGAGCGACCCAATAAGTTAAGATAGCGGCGAGGATTTTGCTGTCAAAAACTAGCTTGCATTACCGATAACACGCACAAGGATGAATTTCTACCTTGACAGTGGCATCCTTATTATATGATTAGGAGGGATTTCAGGTGGAGGTTTTCAAATCAAGAATATCATTTTGCTTTCATTTACACGAAATTAGATATGCATTTCATGTTTTTTTTATTTATTTTTTATAGTGAAATGTACTTGCAAATAAGTGCTTTTATGCATGTTGCTGACTTGTTTTAAAAGATATATATTGTTTTCTTTGAATAAATTATTCTGATCGGGGTGTCTTAAGTATTCAAGATTTTTATTCCCCTGCCCCCAGGTTTGAATATTATTAATACAGCAAGAATTTCGTTTTTATTTCATATTACTCTGCATGTTTTTGGGGGGGGGGGGGGTATTGGAGTTTTTCTTCCATAAACTCGGTAGTTTTAAAATAGAAAGGTAGAACCGATACGAGATGTATATATTTTAACTATGAAAAGCTGATTTTCAATCCAGTTCTTAAGTCATAGAAAATTATTCAAATTAACTATCACAAAGATGAAAAAAGCATTTCGGTTAAGAAGAAATAGACTCTGAATTTAACAATTAATATTTACTATCAACGCATCTCGAGATTGAAATTCGTTAACTGTATACTTGAAAGAATTCAGTAATATTTACTTTGAAAATGTAAGATAAAATTAGTATATATCTCGAGCTCCTCAACTAGAGATAGTTGCTTTCATCTGACTTTGGAATGAGTTGGTATCTTGTTACCTAATATATAAAACTTAAAACATTTTTCGATTGCATCTCCCGTGCAATACAATTTCCTTCAGAAATGAGCAGCGAAAAATAATTTATTTTAATTTCTATTTTAATAGTTCTAAGGTTGTTTTCAGAAACAATCTTCTATATATTTTTTAATTTCTGAAATAGAAAAGCATTTGTAGTATCAAATGAACTAGAAAAGTAATAAGACACATTCGAGTTGAGAAGTTATTTCGCAAACAAGTCTGCTGCTTCGTATTTCATAAAAGATGTCTAGACGGTGCAATCATCAAAATAATTGTTCTATTATGCATGCTCCATTTTTCATTTATGAAATGCACGATTCAAGAAAAAAGAATAAAGAACTATGCTTAAAATTTTATAGCATTTATCAAATGTTAATCTGGACGATATTGTGAAATATTCAAATTAACATTTTATACGTAAATAGTCTGAATTTCTTAAACTTTTGTATCACACATGCCTATATGTTGTTAAAAATCAATAGATTAAAAATAGTTTTTATGAGTATGTATCAAATTTATCCTTAATTCTGTGAAATGAGCGTCAAAGTATTTTTAATTGATTAATTAGAAAGAAATTATGTGTGATATTGCATTGAAATCATTAATGATTGGATTCTGAATGTAACAATTTATTATATGAATTTCAAAAAATCTGTTACTTTGGAATGTTTTTCTCACTTTTGCAGTATCTTTATACAATGCTTTTTTTTACGAGGGGGAATGCTTGATTGATTTAGATTCCTGTTATTTCGTCAATATCCAGATTCTTACTTAAAGTATAACAATTTAATTAGGACTGTGAACAGAAAATTAGGGGAAGAAAGATTTAAGTTTCTCTTTTTTACTGCCGCATTCCGTTTAAGATGCTTAGCTCACACCTTTCCTTAGAAATTTATATTATATCAATGATATCCGTTTTAATAAGCATACTCTAATTATTTTGAAGCAAAAAAATTTGTCATAGTCCTTTATTGGCGCAGCTAGTCTCTAGAGGGCTTTGCATCAAAATTCCTTGGGGGTTCTTTTTTGGAAAATTGTAAATAAAAGTAATAGCATCAATGAATTTGAAAAGTGTCAAAATATTGCACTTGATGGGGCCCAGTATCATAAATATGATGGTAGCTACGCCTCTGCATAGACCCTTAACAGATCCCTGGAATACTATGCACTTTTAACTTCTTTAGACCCCCAAGGGGTTCACCTAAACTTTGTTGGGAATTCCTGCTCCATACGTTGATGTTACAATAAAGCGGTTAAGTAACTTTTCAACACACACAAAAAAAATGGCATTAAAAATAAGTCTGTATCTTGGTTTTGTACTCTCAGAGTAATCCTCAAATATTCAAACAATAAGAATTCCCCTTTTGAACATCTATTTATATTTGAATGACGTGAGCTGATAAACAATACCATCACGCTCTTACGTAATATCTCTTCTCCTCTTTCCCAAATAATAAGCAGTAAAATGTTTTAGTTGTTTTGGCTCATATTTTTCTTCGTAAGAATTGTTCCAAATCCGTGGAGGATATTTATTGAATGATAGTAAAAGAAAAATATTTCCTAAAACAAACATTGTGACTTGCATCGGGAGTAGAGAAAAACTTGGTTTCTCAATTTCTTGGTTTTCCTCGCTTAGAATAGCTCTCGTGTGTTCTGTGAGAGCGTTCCCGAAGAAACATAAACTTGGAGTGCTTGTGCTTCATCGGAGCGTTAATAAGCTCTGCAATCCTTGCTGCGAATCTCGAAACATCATGATCAAGCAGAAACTCAATGACTCTCAAGAGGAACATGGGAAGTGCTGTCCCTTGCACACTGTTGTCCTGGTACTTGAGGGGGCAGGTCCCATGGGCAAAAGCATGTCTCCCTCACCCCCCAATAATGCGAAAGAGCAAATAATCTCGAAATAAATTGAGGAAGGGTCTATTGTTAGATCTCGAACATTGTCGATAATGGAAAAAAACGATGTCAATCAGAAGTCACCCCTTTCTAGTCAAGATATGAGTTCATTGTAAGAAATGCGAGTGCTAAAAGTTAGGAGGCTCTAGAATCATTCAGCTGGTAGTTATTGCATGATGTGTGATGACTGGTGTATATACATATGTATATTTATTCCTATTTGCAAGAAATAAATATTTTTTTTGTCTATAAAATAGATTATCTTTCGTTACAAAATTTTTCACTCCTCCCCCGTTTTCCCCACGTATATTGCTCGCGTCCCCCCCCCCCCGATTGTTTTTGATATTCTGGGGAATTTTAACTGAATCATTCTCTAGTTTAATTTTCATCGTATAGAAAATAGTTTTGTTGAATATTTTCTTAGCTTGAGACACGATCCACTTCTAAGAGTCCAAGTAAAACTAGTATAAAAAAATACATCTTTCAAAAAAAAAAAAATCAAAGAAGCTAGAAAATACTTTGATCTTGCGACGGAAAATATTACATCATTTTTAAAATTGAATGTGTAATAACATTAAAAATTTTTTTATTAAATAATTGACTTTTGAATTATTTCTTTTTCTTTAACCAGCGATGGTATAGTCATTCACTTTTTATTTCGTTTTACTAGTTTCATAAATAGTGTATAAATCGAATATTCATACATAATTCACTTTGAAACATTGCTGATTTAATCCTTTACTTCAAGTTCTACAGCTCGTAGATTGCTAGAAGAATGCTTATTAAAAAACTGAACAATTCATTAAGTCAAAAATGATCTTTTTGCATGAAATTTGAGATTAGTTTTGGTTTAAAGAAATTTCTGCAGAGAAACTTCAACATGACTTCAGATAAAAGAATCAGAAGTTTTTTCAGTTTTCTCTTTATTCTGGATTCATCAAATGTTCGGAGAAATAGTTCCGAAACCTTTGTAATAGCTCTTACATCAAAATTGGAAAAGGAGGGGGAGGTTTTTGTATTACTTCGTGTATTGATTTGATTTATTGATTCTCTAAACGGTTTCATAAAATTGACATTAGTTTCTGGAGGACATTTGTTTTCCTATGGCACCCAAGGTTGTTCTCATAACTGTATAAGAACAAAACAAATAAACAAAAAAATCTCAGTGAAAAAGTGGTACTTAATTTAAATTCAGTTACAAATTGATGAATTTTTAATATGTTGCTTAAGTTAAATCTGATAATTCAACCGTTTTATCACAAGGCAAAAGTCTTGAAAGATTAAATTATCTTATAAAATCTATGCTTCTGTCAATATATTGTAAAGTGGACATTGAACTTACTATCTTACTTCGTATCTTCAGTAAAGATACGAAGTATAATTTAGAAAAATAATAATAAAACTGGATGATGGCATAAAAAGATTCAGCAAAAACTTCCCGGAAAAAATTTACAACTCGTCAGTTTTACTTATTAATAGGAAAATTATTTGTTAGTAAGATTCACACACACACACACGAGATTTCCCATAATGCAAAACATTCGCAATTTGAAACAAATACGAAACAGATTCAAATATAAATTCTGGACTGATAATTCCCAGTCTTATTACAGGAATGCTCTGAAATTGAACTCATTTCATTGACACTAGATAATTAAAAGAAAACAATTTAATTTTGTCTAACTTTTAATTACACTTCATGATTAACGAGTGTAAGCTGATTTAAACATATTTTTATTGTTCCAAAAATCAATGTCAAACAACACAATTAAAGAGCTTTTCATGGTCTTTTAACTCTGAATGGCTTTGCAATTCGCAGTTTGTTGCGAGGATTGTTGATATTAACAGCAATTAGAAAATATGCCCAGTTTTAATTCTGAAGTACTTTACTACTAATGAGAGAAGGTTACTGATTACTATGGTTAGCAGTGGACTCGAATTGTGTCGAAATGTACAAAGCAATATTCCAGCTTGAGGGCAATACAATCGAGCAACAGTCCCTTAATGAGGAGATAGTAACATATCCCAACCCCTTCAGTATTAGAGAGGGAAAGGTGCTTGATTTTTGCTCTAATAGAAGGGGGTCAGTTCCCCTGATGCTTTAGTGAGGCTGATACTGTCGTGGCGGGTTCTCTTAATGTTTGCCTTAATCAAGATGAATGTAGGTGAAAGCGAAAAGTGTTGTATTGAGGCCCCTACCTAATTCAGGCGACCAGAGAGAGCCGAAATTAAGTGGAACCAAACGTATTAGTCAATTTTTATGAGCCATGATAAGGATTTGACCTCCTGGGACTATAGCCTCTTAGTGAGCCATTTTGTCTTAACAAAACATCGAAAAGCGTTTAACGTGTACGCAGCTGCTTCATCGAGTGCTGTAACATTTACCAATGACCTGAAAGCTTCATGAAATATTACTAATTCACTTCGTTTTCTCACTTGGAAAATTATCATCTCAATCTTCTTATACAATTAATTTAAAAATAATTGATTCAAATTGTAGCATTGCAAAGGATTTATTTAGCATTTTACGTTTGTTCAATCAATGAGTGTTAGAATTTATATATCTTTTCATCTTTTTTTAAGATAGTATATATTTTTTGTTTTCGCTGGCTCTGAAACAGTATTGTAATCATTCATCTGTTTTCTATTCTCAATAATATATATACTCAATACGAAAGGACTATTCTTTTGCAATGTATTCTGCCATAAATTTTTCAATAAGGCTTTTGAAAAAAGTGGCAATTTATTTAATGGTAGCAAAATTATTTTACTGAGAATGTAAAATAGTGCTTACGAATATATATAAAGATATGAGCTATGCATAATTCAGGATCTGTGTGCTGAATTCCTATGGAATGAAATAGGTTATTATAAAACAATGAGAGCTTAGCAAAATAAAAGTAACGAGTTAATTAAGTTTAGAAATATATTATAAAGTAAGCTAAATTTAGATGACATTTCTTTAGAGTGTGTAGCATTTCCTCTTCAATATTCATTATATTCTACTTGGTTCTTGCACAGAGATTTCTCTGTAAAGTTTTAGAAGGTGGAGTCTATTCACGCTTCATGAATTCCCAATAGTAATTTACTTTACAAGTATGTTTTAAGCATTGTGTATCCCGCATACATTTAGCAGTTTCTTTTTTTATTTCCTTTTACTCCGCCTTCCTCCTACCTTTCAAACAAAGGTAAAATCATTGGTCCAAAGGCAATGATGTATGAGATGTTTACCAATCAAAAAGTAGGAGGACTTTAAAAAAAGCGTGTCATTTACCTATAAAAAGTATATAAAGGCTTCAAATGATAAACCAACCATATAGGCTTCTGTTTCCTGTTAGCGTCATTAGAAGAATTTGTATTCAAGACACGAATCTTGAGGTGCCGTGAGTGCTACGCTCGTTTTCTTTTTTATACCGTTTCCATTCAGAGCTGCTCGCTCCAGTCTCAAGTGGCCTAAGTCGCTGCATCAGCATTTACAAATTCTAGCCCTGTCTTCTGCCGTTATCGCACTCGCATGTTTTTACTAATTATTTCATTTTGCTCTCAAGAGCGTAATAAGCGATAAGCACTTGCACCACTCCAGCTAACAATGATTTGAGAACTCGTAGAATGATTTCTATGGTTGTTGGCAATATCTCTTTTATGCCATTTGTCCCAAGAGTGCTTCATATGCAACAAATGCAGTAAAAGGAAGCTCGGATCTTGAGATCTCAACAAAGGGAGAGTGGAAAGGGAGGCGAGAGATTAGTAATTTTCAGAAGGGCAAAAAAGGTAAGAGACATCTAACTGACAAATTCCTCAGCTCCGTGTTTGTTTTGAAGCAAAAGACTGCGTCTTATGTTTGAAAAGGAACTATTTGGTTCAATAAAGTATGAAAGAAATGATAAAAGGAATTTCTTTTTTCACACATAGACTCCCCCTTTTGAGAATGGAAACGATTTGTTGAAATGTCTGGGATCATGTGTACATATACTGAGACCTTGGCAATATAAATTTTAGGAAATTATTCCATTATCCATTTTCAGCCGAGTTTGATCCTTATGGATCAATAATGTGTTATGTTAGTTTATAAATTTACTTTACGCCTAAGGAAATCACGTACGAATTCTATTCGATCAAAATGTCTTGTCGATTAATCGTAAAATTCGCTATTTATTCCATAACCGGTTCTACCAAGAAGATTGCGGAATGATCTTATTTCAATTTATTATGTTACAAGATGAATGCTAATTATTTTTACAAGAAATTATTTTTTTGCAGAAAATGGTAAACATTTTTAAAAGTATGAATATTTTTCCAAATGGAATCCGTGCTAGAAAAAATCATTTTAATAGTTAAATGGCTTATTCTTTGGAACCATTTGTGCAACTATTTTGTATTTTGATTAATGTACACGAAAAGTGAGAAAGAAAAGTAGCAGTAATTATAAGTAGCCAAAAAATGGATGATGTATGGAATATTTTTTGAGAGGCTAAATATTAATTAAGATGGCATGAAATCAGCTGGCGTGCTGAATTGGTAGTTGTGGAGGAGAACAAATGTTACGGCTATAAAGACCACTGAGTAATTCGTGTTTATTTTTGGAATACAAACTGACTTAATGCTTATTTTATGGTCTTTCTAGAGATTCTAAATGATTAAAAAGCGTTTGAATAACGAATAGTCAGGATAATACCACAAAAATATGGTTTTGGAAAACTTTAAAAAACTAAATTTCTAGTTTCAAATTCGTTTATCAATGTATAAAAAAATATTTAGAGGGGGAAAAAACTTAACATGATTGTTTTTCTCAGACCTTTAACATTATAAAAATCTATTTACGTTTTTTAATTGCTATAAATTAGAAATGCTTGTCTTATAATATTAACTGGTTGAGAGAGAATGTTTTTGTAATAACAATATAAAAAAGATTAATCCATCTAATTCATTGTAAAGCGTTTATATTATAATTGATTTGTCGAATGTTTTCCTTCGTATTTGTAAAAAGTTGACAATTCTGGGACAAATCTATTTATAACGCTGAAATAATTGGAAGAACAGAACTTATGCTTTATAATTTTAGAATAACTGAATGGGATATCTTTGAATAAAAGAACTTCGGCAACTTTCACAATGCGTGTGTCAATCAAAATTTCCTTCCATCTTGTCATGAAATTTTCTCTTGATTTATTTCATTTTCTTCTCATATTACTTCATGTAGATAAACTATTAAGGCTGTCTTCGGCTAATGTTAAAAAATAGGATCCAAATAAGGAATAGGATATTTTTTCAGTATTCAAACATTAATATTATATTTTGGCTTCACTATCCTGTAAATAATCATTTATTTTGTCGTACAACTCATTTTTATACGAGTTGGCACATTTTTTTTCTTTTATAAAGTGTTTCGTATTTTTTCTCTTATATCGTATTGCTAAAGGAGCTATCCCTTTACATGTTAAAAGAAAAAACGGATTATTTCTGAAGTATTTTGAAATTTTAAAAGCACTATATCATAAACAAATACATGAGTTACAATGTCAGAATTTTTTATGAAAATTAAGGCATTTTTTTCTGTTCGAAAATGTGCCCCGCGTTAAGTCCACATTGTCGTACATATGGTGAAAACAGCCTTAAGATGAGGGGTCTGTTTTTGATTAAAAACTCTACAATTATATATTTAACAAAATATAACGTGCAAATATAGTCTTTTATGACACAGTAAAATATTAAAAGAATCAGGAATTCTGTGTGATTCTAATCTCTCAACAATAAAAATTGTTCTGTCTGCTGAATGACTACTTCCAAGTGCAGTTTATTATTTCTAACTGGCCGTCGTAACAAATTTCCAGAGAAAGCAAACGTGATCTAAAACAAGAATTTATTAAATAACAAAAGCGCACTAATTGTCTTAAGCCCTGCAGTTGTTGACAATTCCTTCAGTCCTGAATGTTTTCTTTTTGGTTCACAAGATACTCCGTAACATATCTCAATTTAAGAATGTATAAGTTCTCGAGCTACACACACAAAAAAACTTGCTTCATCATGGAATCGTCTTAATTTAAAATCCGGTTGGCTAAATGTCAATGTTGCCTTTCCAACCATTTGGAAGTTTAGCAGACGACTAACGAAATCAGGAGGCTGTGTGCGTGCATTTGGTGAAGAACCCACTCCTTTGCCTCGGTGGTGGGTCCCATGCATAAAGCCATTAAACGCGGGAGCAAAAATCGTAAAAATGCTCATTATTATTCCACGTCGAACGTGTCAAGTATTTTAAGAACTCTGTCACGTGACATATTTTCTTGGGCTACTAGCAAGAAATGAGTTCTGTGGCGAACTTCTTCTGCATGATGATGTTCGTTAGAGGCAGAAATTCCGAAAGAAAAAAAAACCAAATATCAAAGAGAGGGAAAATGTAAATGCACTTTACAGTGTCACGATCTCAGCTGACAGACTAGACATTGGAGCAGAAATGTGTGATCTTTATTTGCTTTTTATCATTACGAAACATGGATCGGAATATTGCACCGGGTTTCTCCTTTTTTTTTTATGGATCTTATAATTAAATTGAAGATGCCAGAGGCGGCAAGTAATTCGAATATCTTTACTAACGCATTACTTTAGGAAACGAATGTTTCTCTGAAATATTTTTTCGCATTGAATTGATTGGAGAAGGAATTCAATGTTATTTGATATTTCTTTTATTGAATGAAAAGGGATTGATTCCTTTGTCTTCATACCGATGTTATATTCTACAGATAAGGACATATGCTTAGATTATTTTTCTTATTATGTAATGAACAATGTTTTGTTTCTGTCCTCCGAATACTTGTATGGTATTAATTCGTCCAAATATTTGGGAAAAGAATTTACGGATCTCTTTGGTATTTCTGCTTCTGATTGAGCGTACTCGGATGGAAAATTTTACAAGCTAAAAAGTGCATTTATGCTGCTGCATGCATGGATTTCTAATACTAATTGAAAAAGAATTTTCAATAAATCTCTTTAAGTTTGACTAAACCATAAGAGAGAGAGATTTTAAATTTTTTTTTGTTACTATGGGAATAAGTGTTTATGCAATTGAGTTTTTTTTCTTTAATTACTTGTAGGCATTGTTAAGAGATCGGACATTTATCATGAAAGGGATTTTTTACCAAACGCATTTAAAAGTTTAAATACATATTGTCATTTTACAATTTTCAGTATCTTGTTAAAAATTTTAACTTGGGGAAAAAAGTATTTTATCAAATAAACATACCAAATCTTATCAATTTTCAATTGAAGTTATATTCAAATTATTCCTTCTGGTGAGCCTTATTTTACTTCAAAACAGAATATATAAATAAGTTTTTTGAGAATATTTGAAACAATGTAAAGGAACGAAATTATTTTGTGTGCTTGTTTTTTTTTGTTTGTTATTTAATGCATAAATTAGGATTCACATTATTTATGGTCTTAAAGTTTTTGAATTAAAACTTAATGCTGGCTTTTTTCAATCTCCTTTTTTAATTAAAAAAAACGGGAAATTGTTGTGACATAGATTTTTAATTCATTGGAAATTAACTTCATTTAATAAATATTTATGTTTTTGATTTAGATTTTTCAAAATCCTTTTTTCCCCCTCCTTTTTTTTGCATTGAGAATAATAATAATGTAGAACTTTTTTACTTAAATGGGGAGAGAAAAATATATAATTTACTTAATTTCTATAAAATCTACTAAATCAATTAAAATATAAAAACTGGAACAGGCATTTTTAGTTTCTTTTAAGTTTAATTTCTGGTGTTGGTTCTTAAACTCCTTTAAGTTCCCAAGGTAACTAAAAAAATGGGAGTTTTGAAATATTTATTATCAATAAATACTATAGAACTACAACTTGATTTCAGGCATAGTTAATATTTAAAATCAGAAACAATTCATTATTAATTGTTGCTCTTTTAACAGAATGCAGCATTTTTATTAATAGTTAATTACCTGAAGAATCATTGCAATTTTATTTTTATATTATCAATCAGCTTTTTGCCAAAGAAATCGAATCTTAGCAATTTGAATACCTTTTTGCTTTTTCCTGCTTTCGAAATTTTTTTCCCGTATACAATGTTCGAAGTCTGAAATATGGTTCTCGTAAATTTAAAAAGAAAACTCCAAAGTAAACTTTTTTTAACACATTCTTTTCCATTTTAAATACTTTTCGTCCCAAACGCTTTTCAAGGCCTATGGTGTAAGCTTTGGACATGTGCCAGTCACTTTTTAAAAGCCATCTCCGACGCAAACAATTGCAGTTATCAAGTAGGATGTGTTCACACTGGTTGAATAGAAGAAAGGGTCGCCAAGTGCATTCCAGTACAAAGAAAACGGTTGGAAAGAATCACCTGTAAAAACAACCCAAAAATTGGACGCAAGGTGTTTGAGAAGCAGGACCTCTTTATCACCTACCATTTTCAGAGTTCTAGTGTTGATTTTATCAGTCGGGGTTGTATTTTCAAGAACTGATTTGTGCTACCAGTAAAGTAAGGAAAATTGAAGCCACCTGAAAGAAATAATGCATTTTGAAGTGTTTTCATTTTACACGGACGCTTCGAAGTGTATTCCTTCAGGGAGAATCACAAATCACAGTTTTTCAACTATTTTCCTATTTTAAATGAGGACTTGTTACGTTCTGTTTTTACCTTAAAAGTAGCATTAATGTTTTTGAAAATTGAGGTTGCGTTAGTGGATAATAGAATTAAGAAATTAGAATACATTGGGTAATGTGCTGTCAATTCTTTTAATCCCAATATGTATTTATTTATATTGTCAGAAGGATCGGATTGTGCAATACCCTCACACGCACATGCGAGTTCACAAGACACTTAAAAAAACCAAGCAATGTTGATAAATTATTGAAATGGCTAATAAAAAAAGAAAGTTTTACTTTTTATAGAATTTTTTCTATGAGTTCTTTTGGAAATGAAAGTTCGCAAGAATAAAATATGATGGATCTAGGAAAAGCCTGGAGAGAGAGTTCATAGCTTCTTAAGCGCGTTGTGTTAATATAATTAATGTTTTTATTAGGAAGACAATTAAAATGATAAACTAGAGAATAATTTTGTTCAAAGTGAATTGAAGAAATGTTCTAATTATGCTGACAATTACACTGACAATTCACTGAGGGAGAAAGAGAATCCTCAAAACGAAGCAATGTTATTTTCTGGATAAACTTTTGCCATGAAGTTGAATATGAATAAATCATTTTCGGAAATATGTAAGCAGCAGGATCCAAGCAATGGTTGCTTTAACATAAGTGGCATATTAAATTTGAATTAATATATCGTAAAAAATATAAATGAAAAGGAATTTCTCGTTCGCGTGCTCTACCTAGAGGAGGCACCGTGCAACAGTAAACACTTATTTCCTTTTAAATTTTAGGTAGAATAAAAAATTCAATGGTTTAGTTTTGCTTCATATTTAAAAACAAGCAGCGACACTTTTCCTCCACATCCGTTTAAATAACGCGGTATCTATCCTTATTTTTGTTTTCTTACGTCAAAGTTAATAATTTCATAATACAATAACGACAGCAATTTGTTCCACACCAACTACACCCCCACTTCCTACAAAGCACCCCTGCTTGTGCGGGGGGGGGGGATGCTTGCAGTGCCACTAATTCATTTCGAACGCCCCTAACCCCCTGCTGAGCTTTCAGAAAAGTTTCCCTGTCAGCTACAGTCTACACGAAGAAAAGAGTGCCATTTATTGGCCTTCGATTAAAATCCCGCGTCGTTATTCATTGACTTTCATTACTCTTACAGCGGCTTTCTAAAAGAGTCGAGTTTATAAAAGGATGCGGGAACGATTAGTCAGATGAATGGAGGCATCATGACAACGATGTGAGCTTGTTCAGAAGATAATTATGGCAAACTTGAGTAAGTGAAGAGTTTTTTTATTCTTCTGGGGGTTGGGAATCGTTGGATGTGGTGTAACGTCTCGTTCTAGTTCAGCTCTTGTTCATTGGAAACGAGTAAGACCCTTGTCTCTGTTCTCCGAAGCTTTTAGAAAAAGTCTTCCCAGATACTTGCTCATTCAATATTTTGCCTCGGACTCGTGTTTTTTTAAATGTGGTGAATCTGAAGACAACTATACTAGTTGTGTTACGATACACGATTGTCTGTTGTGGAGCTGGTAATTAGGCAGTACATTCGCTTTTTAGTCTCAAGCCTGAATTGATGAGTTCTGATGCATCTTTCATTCATTCCTTGAAATCATTCTACAGCCTTAGAAGCATGCACCTGACTGCTACTGTAATTCCCTAATTGGAATTATTACTATTAAAACATTTTTTTAGTTAATTTCTATTTAATAATAAATAACTGAAGAAAGTAAGTCTTATTTTCGTAATGCGTGAGTTTTTCTGTTAAAATAAAACTACTTATGAAATACATTATTTTTCAGTTTTCATCCGTTTGAATCACGTTTTAAGAAAATTTTAATAATTTGAAATCTGTCAATCAAAATTTCATCTTTAACCTATTTTTTTTAGCTGAAATAAGGATACAATTCTTTATATTAATTCCAATATTTAAGTTACAGTAAACTTTTATTTATTTGCATTATTTACAGTTAAGCTATGAGAGATTCTTTTTAGTATTTGAATATAGGTTTTTATATGTTGGATATAGTTCTTTTTCAAAATCAATTACAGCGATGTAGATATTTTTCTGCCAGAAAACAATTCAGTAAGCCATATACATATATAACGTGTGCATATATTAATTCTTACAGCTCCCATTGTTATTTTATTTTAAACAAGTATCACATAAATACATTTCATGAATTTTTCGTTACACGAATGTTAGCAAATGCTCAAAAGCTAAAAGAAATAGTTGCTAAAAAAGTGATACCTACAACTAAGGAAACAGAAATAAGCATGTTTTGGGCTGACAATGATTTAACTCCAAATATGGCAAACGACTGTTTCTTATTACACAAGGACAGTTTTAAAGCAACATTTTTCGTGCTGTAAACTTTTGTAGGAGTACTGCTATCTTCAATAATCAATATATCTGTAATACCTAAGACACTAGATATGTAAATTTGAGGTGGAAAAAAAATCAGGGGAACTTAGTAAACTATCGTTATATTAACTGAACAAATGGGAAATTTTCTAAATTTACGTCAACTATAAGTGATTAATATATTGCTAATATTTTTTAACTATTTTTTCTCCATGGTGAGTTTGCGTGTTCACAAATTCTATTCTGGTCAGTTCTATTCTGGGCAAACTGAGAAAGATCTCTCAGACCCACGATGTCGACCTCCACAATGGATTCCATCACATGATAACATTAGAGGTAATGAGATCGCTGATAGACTGGCCTAAGGGGGTAGTGAGTGGTTACTTAAGTGACTACTTAAAATGGTTTTCCTTTGAAAGTGGCAGAAAAATCTACCAAAGAAATGTTGTGACCATCCAGCTTCACCGGATCACATTCTGAGATGCATCAGATTTTCTAAGGGGAGCTTAACATCAGATCCCCTTATTATTGAAGATTTTTTGGTGGTTAGCAACCTTCTGAAACTGATCTGATATATGTCAGATCGTTCAAGAATAAAAAACAACAACTATTTTATAAGTTTACCATGTTCTTAGATTCTCTAAATCGATATCTATTAAATCTGCCTGAGACATTTTGCAACGTAATGAATATTTCCTCAAAACAACTGCTCTATCGGTAAACTCATCAAAATAAAATAAAAAAGAGGGGAGCGAAGTCTCAAGTAATGACCCAAATTCTTATTACAGACTATCCGTCTTATTTAATACAAATTATTATGATTGGGTATTGAAGCGAATTCTCCCATTTTCCTGCACGCACCCTATTTGCGTAAAAATCCCCTCTCTCCCAAGGAAACTGAGAAGTAAAGAAATCAATGGAAGTGTTTATTTTCTGGTCCACTGGACACCCCTTCTCTGGTGGGGGTCCTTTTCAACCCATAGCTCCATTGCCCCCATCACCACCGAAGCGGCTTAAGGATTGACAATTTGAGATCGCTTCCCTGCGTGTCATAACAGTGGTCGTTTTGCAGAGTGCAATTTATATTATTAACTGCCATACTTCATTCGTCGGATTAAATTTAATGACATCGCCGGCTAGGATTCTCATCTCGGATTGGATGATAAAATAGAAAACTATACTTTCAGACATCAGTGATATTAAATTCGTTTCACAAATAAATTCACTCGCCTTATGCAATTAGTCGGACACGCCGGAAGACTGATTCAATTAGATTTAATAAAGCCAAATGAAGAAAGGCACTCTCGTTTCGTTTTGGAATTCCAAATGAAATCCATTAGTGAATGAATCGCTCTTGTTGCAATGGAAGCGCTCTGCAAGGTTCATTCTCATCAGAAATTTTGTGGTATTCGAGAGGTAAGGTTTTACTAGAGGAACACTATTATATATTTAACGCATAATTTGGAGAAGAGCTCTTCATTTCTGGATATTGCTTTGAATCCATTTCAGGACTCTTGTTTCAATGCTATTGGTTATTAAATGTAAAATTGGGAGGGGTTATTCGAGAACAGTTCCGTTCTCTTAAGATGGGATAAATTAATATATATGTATAGGAATTTTAGTGTAGAAAGGAGTAAGTTCAGTTTTTTGCTAGACAAATATTGTGAGATTATTAAGTATTCGGTCAAGTGCTAACTGAGAAATACCAACTGTCTTTAGGATTCGAATTAAGAATCAAAGTTGAACTATTTCTTATACTTTAAAAGAAATAAAAGTAAATTACTTAAGATTTGATTTTTAAAAGGAGAAAAAATAAGGTATTAATTTTGCATACATTAAAAAATTAAATTAAATTTCCTGTGTTATATTATAAGAAATGAATCTTTACTGAAAAATAAAAACCAAAAGTTGTGTAAAAGATATGAAAAAAGATGCGAAAAAAATGATAATGCAAAATTCTGATACAACTAATTAATTTGGATGCATTTTTTCTCTTCTAATTACATGATTTTAAGGTAATGGATCCCATCCCCATTAGTGTACGAGAGTTAGATGAAAAACTAGCCATAGTCAAAACAATACAATTTATTTACAATTCTTAACGTGACAAATTCAACAATCCAAGTTAAGAAAGGCACCAATTGATAAATATGGGGGCAATAGCGAAGTAGACGAGATAATTAGAGATATAATAATAAATCGGATCACTTCCAGTTTATACACCTTTTTATATTTGAAAATAATATCTAAAGTAGTCCAATCCAAACGAACCGGATCCAATTTAAAAACTAATTGACCAAATTGTCAGTCTTAATATTAATCAAATAATCTACGAAGTGCTCTCGTCTAGCTTTACGTTATCTTATATTAATCTTCACCGCTATTCTTTGGCTTCTAACCTCTCACTCTTTCTTGAACCCGAAAGCTAATACTTAAATACACGACAAAATTTACATATATCGCTTCTTCTTCTTCGGGAGGAAGTTTTCAATTAAAAAATATTTAAAGAAAGCAATACCCCGAGAGGACTGTTAGGAAAAATGCGGATAAACCCGTTACAGTAAAAGATTTAAGTTCCTTTTCAGTTTGCTACTTATATAATGAGAAATTCTTTTAATTGATGTACTTCACCCCACATCTTATAAAAAGTCAGGGGAAAAATATATTACATGGTAGTACCTTTTAATATATTATCCTCTAAGCCACACAGGCAAGATTATTTTATTAACTTTTTAAATATTTTTAAGGGAAAAGAGCAAATTGTATGTTTTTTAAAGTCTCAAAAGTAACTACAGAATAGTTATGAATTTTTTAAAAAGTGTATCTTGAAGTAAGAAAGAAACGGGTTATATATATATATATAATTTCTGTATATTTCGAAAATTCCAGAACGAAATTAAAAAGGTTTTTAATAGTTAATTTAATAAAAATAAATTTCTTTTTAACATTCCTTCATTTAAGCATTTGGGTCTGTACTACATTTAAATAAGCGAACCTTTTCTTGAAAGAAACATTCCCCTGTTTATCTTAAGGGGTAAACTTTAAATTTTTTTCGCATTTTTTAAGTAAAAGTTTGCATACCAAAAGACAAAGTTTTAAAGAAATGTTAAGAAAAACAAGTCAAAGTGTTATGCATTTTCATAAAGTTCGTATATAATACGTACCTTAAGAAAATAAACAAAAGCAAGGATATTACAACTTAAAAAATTATTTCAAGACATGGCTGCAAACGCACTATATTTGTACAAGTTTAATCTCTGCATTTGAAACAACTTAAAAACTGGTCAAAACAATCATAATTAGGTTTTGCATTTATGGATACAATATTTATGCCTCAAGTATGTGTCACATCATAAAAAATTATTGTGTTCAAAAACTAATTGTTATAAGCAAGCTGGGTACAGAACGCAAATTTTTTTCTTAACGATGCTATAAAAAATAGGAAAATAATTCTCATTTAAACTCCACAGAGACTAAGAATTACAGAATGTCTGACAGTAATTAAAATATTTATCGAGTGGGTTATTTGTTACAGCTAAAAATTAACGATATTTGTAAGTTTCCACGTTTCAGACTAAATATTTTTGCATTTCTACTCCATTTAATTTTTGCTCTTATTGAGCAGAATCAATTATTATATAACTACGGTATATTTAATTAAATTGGCAACATAATTATGCATCCCAATTAAATCCCAGGGTAATAAAATGTTATTATAATTAATTTGTAATTAACTTAAAGCATATTATCTTGTTCCCATACCATCGGTAACTAACACTTGTTAACACTTCAACTTCCATTTTCCCCCTGGATTTGCTTTATGAGAATATCCGAAGTTAATTAACATGTATGATCTCTCTGTAGGTGATTACATCCAGGAGTTCTAATGATACTTTCAACGAGGCTTAAAAATTTTACCTCTTGTTGGTTACAAAACATTTTAGCGGTCCATTCCAATCTTCATCAGTCTCGCAAATTGATTCCATTTAACCGTAGAGTGAATACTAAAATAAGGCTCTAAGGGATTTCCGAATGGCGCCTGTATTTCAGAAAAATAATGCTTCAGACGCCACCTCCGATTAAAGCCTAGTTTAAGTGGCGACAGACTACTAAAGGGCTGCTTTACCATCAGGGACTACTCTAGTACGGCATTTCGTCTTCCTGCTTTGCTAAACCTAAATGGAAAAATTACGATCAGCAGTCACTTCCGTCTCTCTGCAGGGTTAAAACACTTAGGATAAACTGAAATTTGAATACTTCCTTCGTAATGTTTTTAAGAGGAAATTGCTTACGATTGAGCTATAATCTTTTAAAATAGTACTACCATGGACTCTGAATTGAGGATTTTTCATCAAAAGTAGGTTTCATGGGAACACCTAATAGAATGTGGTAAATTCATTAAAGGAAATAAGTTTAGTGGAAAAGAATTGATCTTTTGACTTCATAGGGGAATTGAATAATATTTAAAAAAAGAATAAAATAATGGAATTGTGAAGGTAGAGTACCTAAACAAACCGTTGTGAATGGTATTTATCGTAGAAATGATTTGTAGTTTTTGTGAAAAATGAACTTTGATGTGTTAACATAACCGTCACTACAAATATTAAATTGGAATCTGTTCAGAGACATTTAGACTGTTATTCTCTGGATCACTTTATTAGAAAATATTAATTTGAAGATCTTCTGAGAGGAAAAATTACACAATGAGTTGTGTTTTAAAATATGCTATGTATTTATGCTATTTGGTTTATTCTTTTGCTGTTATTGACACACACATACATATATATGCTAAAGCCTTCTGTTTTCTTGGAAATTGACACATAAACCATTGACTTTTCCATGTATGCATACGAATAATTAATATGTATCTGATTATAGTGTCTACAGGGGTTTTCGTGTTAAGTAGTTAATAATGTTAATCTTTTGATTACTACCACCTTTTATTTCTATCAAAGGAACTTAAGCGGCATGAAAAATAATTAATCTCATACTTATTACCACATGTCAAGCCATACAACCTAAATATATTAGCCTTCTTTCTATTTGCAATAGCACCGAAAAAAATACTAGTATTAATGCCGTTAAAAATAAATGTTAGATTTCAAGACAGTTAAGCCTGTTTAAAAACCGACGAATCTAGAAACAAAGTATCAATAATAACTACTTGTGCTACACACTTAGAGAAAGAGAAACTTAAGACATTGTCTATATCAATGATGGACAAACATTTTTAGAAATGAACCTAAGAAAAGGGAATTATTATTATTTTCTTTTTGGTCGGTCAGTATAAATAATTAATTTAAAATTAAGTGCAATAAATTTGAAGAAAAAAAATGTTTTGAATATTTGATATTAATGCAGTAAATGACGCTGTGAGTCTCAATGCATTTCTTTTATATACAATTTTATTTAAATAAAATTATATGCAAAGTAAATGATTTTATATCTTAGTATAAATAACAAATACGCATATTCCAATAATTTTATATATTGATTGAGATGGCAACCACTATTTGATGAATTTTTACATGATTTTTCACAATTATGCTTTGCATATGTCAAAAAATATTCGAATTTCGATGGAAATATTTTCATATGCAAGAAGTGGAAACATTATTGTAAATAAATATTCGAAAATACACTGAAATTGTAAATCTCTGTACTGTTGTCATAAACCTGGCTTTCCGCATAGAAGATTTAAACGGGGAGGGGGCGTAATTTCCCCATTCCTATTTATATATAGTCTACGTAATTCTTAACTTTAATAAATCCTAAAAATGATTAAATAAAAAACTTGGATTTTCATTCTTTAAATGCATTTATTTATTTATTTTTGCTAAATTCCATCGATATGATAAAAATTAAAGCTTTAATATAATTAACGTTTGAGAAACTTTGAATATTACTTTGTATGGTATTGCTTTTTTTAACGTAAACAATATAAGATACTTTTAAAAGATGAAATAAAAATAAACGTAAAAAAAATATTAAAAAAAAAAACGCGAATTTTAATTTTGATATCAGAAATACAAGTTAATTCTGTTAGCAATTAAGAAATGATTTACTTAATATAAAACTGTCAAACGCCCTTTTCTTTTACTTTGCAACTAACGTAATCGAAGTTTATAGACAAAGGGTGTGTTTATCATAAAAAAGAATTTATTTAAATGAATACGAAATTTGCTCTAATAAAAAGAAACCGAGAACAATGAAACAATTGCACAATCGTATGTGAATTTCTTGGTATGTATTTTGTGCAAAACTCATCTATTCTTCTTCAGAGAGGTCACTTAAAAAACTCATACATACAAAACATAATAACTGAATTTAAGTCTTTGGGAGAGAGGGAAACATCTACTCGTAAATAAGATATGCCTTGATTGTAACGGTAGAATGCGCCTTGTGTCAAGATTTTTTTTAAAGTTTTAGTTAAATTGCATTTTATAAACCGATTAAGCGTGAAATCGCCACTTTAAAGGTCTTTCAGCGCCTAAATATTCCGTAATGCGCTTGAACTCTGACCTCCAAATCGTAGTGTTCCTGCCCTACAAACCCACATCTGTATACAAAAGCTTCAAATTTAGAACTCAACGCGTATCTGACATTTAGTCAATTTCAATAGTGAATGTGTTCTATGGAAAGGGCGTCGACAACTGAAATAACCTTTAATAGGGCTGCGGTTTGAGAATTAGAAAGAAAATTGCATATTTTGAAAGGCTGGAATATTACCTTTTGTTTTCGGATATCTTAATGGTAAACTAGGTACTAAGCTATGCGCAATGACTTGTTGAGTTGGGTGCTTTGATAAGTATGATGCGGGTTCTCGAGTAAATTTTTACCTTTTTATATCTTGCATTCTTTTAATATAAACGAGTTTCTGAATGGGATTAATTCGCAAGTATTTGTACTAGAAACAAGTCGCGTTAACCCTTTTTATCGTATAATGTGATCTCTTTTAAGTTTTATCTTTCCTTCTATCTTGTAGTTGACTCAAAAAAGAATTACCCAAAGATGAATTATATCAACGAGAGATATCATCAAAAGTCTGTTTCCCGCTTTTAAATGAGTATCTATTTAGAAGAGGATTTTATTTCTTTTATATCAAACAACGCTTATTACCCACCGGAAAACCAGCTAACAATGTACTAAAAACGAATGAAACGCTAAGTATATAGCTACAATGAACCACTGTTGAAACATTCATCTAAGACAAGTTGTTAATTTGTTGAAGCACATTGTGCATTATTGTCTGTGATTCATTGATTCTCTTGATTCACCAAAACACATCCTTCATCTCTGATAGTTCTACTATTTTTATTTTATTTTAAAGGCATGGTTATGAAACTAATATTAATACGATTCTGTTTGAGGGTTATTGATGCTTGCGTACAATTCCTACACACATCCTTCTTCAGCTAAGTTAATTTTCTGAAAAATATCGCATTACTGGTCTCCATGCCATTTGTTATTTGGTATACTTTTTCTGGAGATTGAAGTAGGAATGATATGATTTTAATACAACGGTTCTTACAAGATTTTGGTTAATACAAACTTATCTAACTGGGAGAGTTCAGCTTACTTTATTTGTTTCGAATATGTAAACATGGGGACTAGAAATTGGTAGATGGTGATTATGATTATACTGTTTTTTATTTCTTGAAACTGGGAAAAAATCAGCATCAAATGTTGTAAAAATCTAAGCAAAATTGCTGGCATATCCTTGGTAATAAAATGCATTTTTTCGAAACTTTTTTCAAAAAATAACAGATAGAAAAAGAAATTTAATATGTTTAAATTAAAATATAATCTCTTTTAAGTCCTCCCATCAGCTAGCTGTATATACCACACATATAAAACGTTTTCAAATATAAAATTTTGAACCCATCAAAAAACCATCAAGACTTTTAGCATATCATTGGTGTACATCTTAATCTGTCCGATTGAATTTTAATATATTCATTGACTTCATCCCCTGTTCATATCGACAGTATTAAAGAAATAACTTAAGACACTCAGCTGAATTGCCTATCGATCGTCATCATATCAAAAACTTTCATTTTTCATTCGGTGAAACAAATGACAGCCCAAACTCATTACCGACACAGAAAACAAACCTCTGAATCGTTTCCAAAACCTGATAACAAAAGACGAGGAACCTTTGAAAACTTCATCGATGTATACGTTAATGATCTTCACCCCTCCGAATACATTATATCCCTCTTATGAATTGCTAAAGTAAATAGATTGCTATCTTCAAGTAGGCGATGGTATGTTTCAAGTACGCTGGAAGCTTTGCCTTACATCATCGAACATTAAAGGAGGTTCTTCCTAAGAGTTGATACCACTTTGTCAAACTGGGATGGGTATCAAGAAATCAAGACGTAATCTTGGGTGATAGATGAGTTTAAGGGGATTTTTATTGAAACTTATACCTTATGATGGTTATCTATGAAAGGTGATATATTTTTTCCACATAATTTGATTTTCATCGAAGTTTTAGGTATTGACAGAAAGTTTTGAATGATGTCATGCAAGTAAAAAACGCTTAGATTTCCGATTTTTTACAACAATCCTTTAAATCCCATTTTTATAGAATTATAGCTTTTGCATTATTAGAGGATATTTTGTTTTCTATGAGTGATTTATTTTCAGGAAACTTTTTTTGCAGCATATTTCAAAAAGTGTCCAATTTGGTTTTGTAAATTTCGGTTCTTTACCGCTGTGGAAAGATTCCAAACATATTGGCTGAATTTTAAGCACTTTTTCGCAAGTTCTATTGTTAGACAAAATGCGAAATAACCCCCCTCCCCCCAATCAAGTCATATAAAATTTTAGAAACTTTGATAGAAATTTAGAACTTTGAAATCAATCTATGTGTCTGTGTATGTTAATAATTAGTAAATATACTATACACTGGTGTGCAAAAATTAAGGACGAGACGGTTTTTTCAATATAAGTTTGTACAAAAGCATTCCAAATCAACACATTTAATACCGTAAGATCCCCAATACGTAAGGACATGAGTAATGTAAGCAACACTTACTAAAAGAGAAATCAGAGGGATAAAAAAGAAGCTTTATTGAAAAAGTAGCATGGAGCGCAATGCGACTGAAGGCCGAAACATCCCTGTGATGGGTGTCCAGCAAGAAATATCCGGTCTTTAGTAGGGGATATGATCTCCCCTGACTGCTAGGCAGGTTTCACAGCGTCTGCCCATGCTGAGAATGAGGGTGTCAATGAGTTTTTGAGGCATTGCTGCCCATTCGTCTTGCAGCGCCAATCAAAGCTCCGGAATCGTTACTGGTGGTAAGGTACGAGCTGCCAAGCGTCTGCTTAGAAAATCCCATACATGCTCGATGGGATTGAGATCCGGAGATCGTGCCGGCCAATCCATACGGACAATATCCTCACTCTCTAAGAGCTGTTCGGCAGCTACTGTGCGATGACATGGTGCATTGTCGTCCATGAAAAGGAACTGCGGACCCATAGCGCCTCTAAAAAGACGCACATATGGAAGAAGAATCTCGTTACAATAACGGGTCCCGTTGACTGAACCTGCGTCGAAGATGTGAAGGTCTGTACGACTACCAAGCATGATGCCTCCCCAAACGAGAACACCGCCACCTCCATACCTGTCCCTTTCAATGATGTTCGAGGGATGATTGCGGCTTCCCCGCTTTCTCTAGATGAGTATGCGATGAGAATCTCTACTCAGACTGAATCTGCTCTCATCTGTAAAGAGTACTCGTCCCCATTCATTGTCTCTCCAATTCCGGTGTTCCCGACACCACAGAGAACGCCTTCTCCGATGGGCAGGCGTTAGAGGTACACACCGTACAGGGCGTCGTGCAAACAGACCACCACCGTGCAGTCTTCTGGCCACGGTAAAACGCGATATCGGTCGTCCAGTCGCCTGTGTCGTGTGTCTAGCGATTTCTCCCGCTGTTTGCCGCCTGTTTCTTCTGGCCTGTAAGGCAATATACCGGTTATCGGTGGGTGTGGTTCCTCGTGGACGACCACTACTGAACCCCCGGATAGCTGTTCCTGTAGTTTGAAATTGTCTCCAAAGTCGTGAAACGATGCTGTGAGCAATTCCGAACTCTGCAGCCACACTTGTCACACTGCGACCTTCCTCCAACTTCCCAATGATTCGACCTCGGGTAAAAGCATCCAGATGTCGTCTAACAGATTGATTATTCGCCATTTCTCGCTGAGGCAGCAACTCGGTGTGATTTTAACTGCTATACGGTGTGCAATCTCTTTGCCAGATATACTAATCTTACACCGACAACATGCTTTACTACTCAGACACTCACCCATTCTCACCAGTCTACCTGCATATCTGCGCATGTGCTACCGTACATCACATCACTTAATCTCCTGATTGGTCTTTCTGTCCGCTCTGCCTCTTCGTTCAGCTGATATGCTAATTTTTCGACTTCGTCCTTAATTTTTGCACATCAGTGTATATGCACTTACCAGTTTGTTCCAGATAAATACAATCTGCTTGACGGTCCAGTTTTTCCATTAAAAAGATAAGGGTGGGGGGGACATTAGTGTTAATTTTCGTCTGTATACGAGTATTTGAAAGTAGAATCATGCACATTATATACTGTACAGAACAACCCTGAGGATGTTTTAATCATTTAGAGAGTATTGATTTTTTCAGAACTGTTAGTTCTCTGTAAAAGGAACTTTCTTAAAAAATACATTAATTTGATTTACATAATTTTTCATTCAGAGAATAAAATATTAGCCTGTTTTTTATAGCTATTTTTTTAAATACGAATGATGCAAGAAATTATAGAAAAAATGAATAAATAATAAAATGTTTAGGGCTAGAAGAAATTTCATTTTTTCCATTTAACCGATTTTGTAATTTAAAAATTAACTGATTTATTCAAAAAAAAAATATTAGTAAAAAATACAATGTAAATCATATTTCTAAATCATTACTTTCACTTACAGATTTTGTATTGAACATTATTCACGCCCCTGCAAGCCACACAGAAACAACATTCCGTTACTTATCCTCTTAATCACAGCTATTTATCTTCGTTTATTTAAATATCCTCACAATATGTTATACATATTACGGCGCCTAGTTGTTGCCTTTTTATTGAAAAGGACTGTTTCCAGGGGAAAAAAATTTCTTTGCTTTCATCATTAAACTTACATTTTATACATAATTGCAAAATGTTTTGTGGGTCCTGATAACTATCAGCGTATTCATAAAAATTCTAAGAAATTTTGTTTTAAAAAAAAGTTTTTGATTGGTAACACTGAGAATCTAAATTCAGATCTAAAATTTAAAATTTTTCAGTTGAAACTTCATGTACTAAATCTGATTAAAAACTAGGTGGAGCTTCTAAGGATTTCATTTATTTCGTACGCAGAGTTCATTCTTTGTATAGAAAAAAGTACAAAAGAGGGGGGGGGCAGTTTCAACGTGTAAGAACATGACAATGTTATTCAACTAGGAATGAAACATTAAAAGAGGTTTCCTATTCTTGTATTTTAAGAAAGAAAAACGGTTCTTGTTAGCAACCGGTTAACTCATAGATAGATGAAAGAAACTTCTCACTTTTTGAAGATTCAAAACATTGATATTTCGAAGATACTTCTAGAATGTGTCTAGAACAACGTTTCTCAAACTGGGGGGGGGAGAGGGGGGTGGCCTCCCGTAGGAGGCGTGAACATACCGAACAGTGGAAAACAAAAGATTATTTTTAAAAAATTATTAATTTACTGAAAGATAGCAACACACACAAAATTCATTCTGACATAATAAATAAAATACACTTTTACATTGATATGATACAATTCTGAATGTATGAGTATTGCACAATATGTATTGTATAATTAATTTAAATACTAAGCTAAGAACAAGTTTAATAATTACCTGAGACCCCATGGGCATATCTTTAAATTATATACAAAATGTAATACTAATCTTGATAATTTGTGTGGTTTATGATTTAAATGCTATTGTAGCTTTACGTCAAAGTATTTTATTATTGAATTAAATACATTGCTATTGTATGGAAGGGGGGGGGGGTGAAGAAAGTTATAACTGAAAATTTAAGTCACAAATATTTAAAGTTTAAGAAGCACTGTCTAGAATTATTATTACTCTGAACTTTGAATACGTTCCAAGCAAATGAATGCATTAAAAATTCTTTATGTAATATGACCACTTCCGAGTGTTTGAGATGAAAATATGTCATACTGTTATTTACCAGTATATTCCTATCGGGAAGTATACTGCATTTAAAACAAACAACCTTCAAAACTGCATTTTTTCGTTTAAGCATTACGTCTCACTTTCTTAATTCTTTAATGCTGTTTTCTTCTGATAATTTTTTCCCCTTCCTTCTTTCATTCCATTTTCACGCATGAACTGAAATTAGAGATTACTCTCCATTATATCTCGGTTTCCCATCGCTTAATTAAATCATTTCACGGGTGATTTTCAACGGCTAAAACTTTCATTTATGGGTTTAAATCGCTAGCCATCCCAATTGGTTTTGTGTGTGTAACACTACACCGCAATCAAAGCGCGTAACGCCCACTACTTTTCTTACGATCAACGCTGTAAAATAGCCGACTCTTGATTGGAAAAATGCTTTTTAACTTTTCTTTGGCTACGCTTTGACGAAGATGAAATCCTTCGTCAAGGGTGCAGCGCAATTGAAAAGCTCCATCACCGCAAATTTGGAGGATGCGGCGTAAACATTAATTTTCTCATCCACCTCAAAACAAAAGACTTTTTCCCACCATTTCTCAATCCTAGGGGAAAAGAGAAACAAATAAATTTTTAATTAGGAAGACTAACGGTGTGATGAAGTAAGGAAGAGGGAGACGAGACTTGAGGGTGGTTCAATCCCCCTACCCGAGACTGTCTTCGATAAACACTCTTTGATTATTTTTTTTTAGATATTTTTTCTGACGATTCTTTCTGAAAGAGTAATGTGAATTCACTTTTTAGGGAGAGGAAAAATTCTATATCCTTCAAATAATTGAAAAACTGTGTAGGCAGAGGTGAATTCCTTTATCTTTTTTTTTCACCGTCAAGTTTTTGAAGGGAAATCAATCGTTGTCGAGGGATACTGATCTAAGGCTAATGCACGTATCATTGTTGGGCAGAATCAATGCCTGTTTGTAGAGATAAATAGAAACTGTAGAGAGAGTAGGAGAGTCAGATATATATATACACTTCCCCTCTCTCTGTGTGTTAACTCCTTTCATTCAGTTTCACATAAAAATAAACGTTGGATTATGTGTATATATGGAAATTAGAAAAGGCCTTCCAGGCCTTTACTCGACGCACGCTTTGATATACCTGCTAAGAAATTTAATGGGAAGGGGGAACAGTAACGCTTTTTCCCTCTTCAATTATGAATCGAACTAATTTTTAAAACGATTAATTTACACCCGTTCGTTGTGTGATGGCTTTATCAAAACCTTAGGGAGTAATTGAAAAAGAAGTCTTCCGAGAATTTTTGTTTGTTTTAGTTAGGCTCTCTTTTCTTTTTCCATTTTCTTTTCTTTTCTCTTTTTTGTTTTTGTTTTTTTATAACTTAATAATCAATGTGTGAAATTTATGCATTCTCTATTAAGAAATCATTTATTCAATTTCCTAGAAGTGAATTTAATTGCCTTTGAGGTAATATCCTGATGATCGAAGCTATATCGAATTAAATTGCGCTTATTCAGTCTTAGCAAATCTCATTTTAAATAATGCATACATTATATCAGAAAATTGTCCAATCGTAAATTGCATGGAGAAATAGATTTTTATTTAACTTCTACTGCACACAGTTTTTGTGAAACAATTTTTTCTGAAAACTGTGATAAAAACTAGACGATTTTGATGGTAAGATAAATAAATTGCACATATATGGATCTTGAAAAATTCATGATTCGTTAATACATGGTCCACAAAAGAAACATAAGTTACTTCTGAATCCTGAAAGCTGCAACTTTTTGATCCTATGCTGAAATGGCTTATAAATACATAAATATTCATTAAAAAAATTAACTACTTACAATTTTTTTTTAATTGGCGATCTTAAAGTATCACTTTTTGACTACATTTTGGTACTTGGGATTTAGGAAAACATTTCTTATAATTATTTTCCTGAATGTTTGATAGAATTTAAAATTAAGCATTCTGTAATGATACTTTGATTCAAAAACTAATGTTATACCTCATCTCGTGTAAATAAGAAATTTCTAAATGCTTTTAATATATATAAATGTCATCCATTAGCTGGCATATTGTACAATCCATATTTAATAGAAGAAAAATCTAAGAAACTAAGATGAAATATAAAATAAAATTTATCTAAAATGTTATTAATTATATATATATATAAAAACTAGTCATCTGATATTTGCATACTCCATTTTACAGTAGAATTAATTTGCACTTATTTGCAAGCATTCTTCAAGCATACAAACGTATAACCGAACATAAAAACTATATACATTTACAGAAGTAAATATGGGTTGTTTTACTATTTCTTCTGCAATTTTTATGTTCTGTTTCGTTCATGGATTAATCAAACTGGTGAGCTTCAATAAATTACTTCAGTTGTATAATTGAAATATTTTATCTGAAATATTATTTCTGCAAATTGATAACCCTTCCATACTTTTTATAAAGTGTGTGTCAGATACTTATAAAGTATCTGTGAGAATTTGAATTTTCAGCTAATTCTACGTAGGAAGAACAAATAATATTCAAAGTATATATATATAATATATAAAAATGTTATATATATAATAATATTCAAAAAATGAAATAATATTCAAAGTATTACTATCTGTAATTTAAGTAATCGAAAATAATTTCATCGGTTCAAACTTTTTTCAATTTTGTTATATGTGTGTTAAATTTAATTTTTTTAAAAAATAGTTTCTGTGACATTTTGACGCAATATCTTGCATTGTCTAAAGCCGTCCTTTGTGGTTTAAGCATATTTTAAATTCAATAACTTAAGCTTCCCGAATTTAAATGAACAAAGAATTATGCAAACTTTAAAAAGGTACAAGGAAAATGATGTCACTGTAAAAAAGATTTTGATCTTGAATGATAGGCGGATCCACAAAAAGTTCTTGTGAAGACTTAGGTCTATATGTCAATGTCAAAATTTTTGTGAACTGTATGTGATAAGTAGAAAGAAATGTATGCTAACTCTTTTGTTCAGCAAGATTGCACTTGCACCTGCATTTACAATTCTCCTGTGCCTTGAACCAGTTATCTCCATGTTATCTATACTATAAAGGAAATTTTGACATGTTGTTATCAGTGTTCAGTATTTAAATTACTACTGATTTGTGCGTATTTCAACAAGACACACTTCAAGTTTTTTTTTCGTACTGTAACCACACATACAGATTGATTACAAATGTCAGGTACAACGTGTCTTGTTAATAGAAAACAAGAAGTGTACCTCTCGTTATTTTTAGAATTCTTCTCTTTATTTTCAGCAAAAATGAACGTTACGGGGGGGGGGGCACCTCGTGTGTAAAGCATTCAAGAAGAAAATTGACCGTGTCTTTGCTGTTACAATACCTCGTTATTTTGCATGCATTATTTGAGCTGTCAGAAATGCTATAAAATCGACAAAACAACACGAAAATCTTTGTTTGAAGCTAGTTATTAAGCTGACATAGAGTAAAGAGAGGTACCAGTGTATGAAATTATGCGCATGATTTTATTCAAATATTTTGGTTTTGTATTGTCTTGTAAAATCAATTCGGAGAGCGTCAGGTTCTTTATAGTAAAATCTTATTTCTTCGTAAAGAATGACTTCCTGACTGAAATGCGATCTACGCTCGTTTTTATTGGGAACAGCTGGAATTCCAGGTACATTTTTAGAAGTATTTGTAGCATTTTTTAAAGCTTATTAGTGTCATAGTATATGATTAATGAGCAAAAATATAATTCTCGTCATACTAAAAAATAATAATGCATTGAAATTGTTTTGATTTATTTCCGTTAATTAAGCGCATCTAAGAAACGTTGAAGGTGCTATTTTTTGATTTTGTCGGTATTAGTTATTTTAATTAAAATGTTAATTTAAATAAAGTAAGTGAATAATCTTAGATATTTGTAACTAATTGTAAGTGATCTGGTAAATACATGCAATGGTAATTGATAGAAACCGAACATACCAAAATTTACATTTTAACCTTTGTAGAATGTAATGAATAATCAATTTGTGGTTTCAGAGGTGTATGTGTTTTTCATGGAGAGTTTTTGAAACACAGCTACTCTTTAGCTCTTTAACCATTAAAAAAATACCGTTAAGTAATTGAAAAAAAACCGGAAAAATATTTTTTGCAGCACACACACAGTTTGTTTATAAAAGTTTTTTTTAATGGAGAAAAGTCAACAACCGTTCTATGATCAAATCGGCAAAAGACAAAGAGAGATAGAGTCTTTAGTGTACTACCGAAAGACAAGAACGTAAGTGTTGACTTCCTAAAAAAATAAATTGTGTTTAAAACATGTTTAAAGCTAGTAAACAGTTTAGAGGGGATTCCTTTGTTATTACAGTTTCTTCATCAATAGGTTAGTATTCAAAAGTGTTGAATAAATTAATAGTTATCATCAGCCTTGAAAAATTGAAAAGTGAGTGTTCTATTCAATAGATAAAAACTGTTGTTAATATAAATAAAAAAGATATCATTGAAGAAGCATCTGCTTAAAAACAATTCTCCAGAATAGAGGTGTTCTTAAGAAAATTAAAGCAAATTTGAATTTATTCTGTATTTCTGGTTATTATTTATGTTGAATTGTCATACTTTATTTTTAGAGCATAATTATGATGCTCTATCCCGGGCTGGGCAGGATCAACTCAGCCTTTCATCCCTTCAGTGGGTCGATAAATGAATGTCAAGCTTGCTTGGGAACTGAACACTGGGGGTTTCACGTCAGACTGACAACTTGACCGAAACATCTGCACATGCACCCCAACGCCTAAGTCATGTAAAGTGAGATAGGCGCAGTAGGCATTGGCCCTCATGGCGTGTTGTGCCACTGAATTCAGTTCAGTTCAGTAATTATGATGCTCTAATGCAGTGGTCTTCAAGCTTTTTCGACTCATGGAACCCCTGGAACTAAAAGCTGTTTTCGGGCAACCCCATTCCGAACACACACACTCTTTGAAGAATATATTTAAAATAATATTCAAAGTAGAGATCAAAACAAGTTATATGTACTTTACGTAAAGAGAATTGAAGAACCGTATTATATTTGTTATTAAAATTTTTTATGTATATAATGTTAACACAAATTATTGATAATATTAATTTTTTCTCCTGATGTCACCAACACATTATAATTAGTAATTAAGATGTGTCCCCAGATTTTTTTTATACGACCTATCGAAGTCTAGGTCTATAGAAATTATCTCAAACTATATTTCATTTGTTTGTTGTAAATTTTTGTTTTTATTGCCAATCACGCAGAGAAATATTTTTCACTGAAATAAATTGGTGAGAATGGTATGAAAATGTTTATAGCTGTGTGAGAAATCCTGTGCGTTTTGTATGAATATGCCGAACAAAATATAGGAATTATTTTTTCTTAAATTAAATTTTAAAGTCAAATCTGTTGATATGTCGATAAGTTGTTCCCTCTCCTTCATTGTAGGTGTTTTTCACCACAAATGAAAAAAGTTGCGTTTTTTATTAGAAAACTATATAGTTTTGCTAAACATTGTAGGTATAAAACTATTTTGTGGAAACCAGGTTGCAAACAATAGAATATTTACATTATTATATGCAGTACATAAAAAGAAAAAAATGTTTTAGTATTTTTTTATTATATTATAATATATAAAAAGTGAAAAAATATAACAAAATAAAATTATTATGAATAAGTTTTAATATTTTTAGTTTTAATTACTGAAATGAGCTTTAGAAACTTGTGATAATTTTCTTTTCCAATTTTTTATTGTGACTCGCGGAACCCTTGGGTATGCCCAGTAGCGCACACAAAATTTTTTAAGGGGGGAGACCATGGTTGAAAGTCCCCCAACTCGTATCATACCTCAAGACAACACCAATTAATTCTTCTGATTTTGTCAATTTTGTTAACAAAAAACAGTAAAAAATAAATTATTGAATTAATAAATAGCATTAATTAATAAAATACATTGTTATTTACAAGTACTTAATTAAATTTTACGTTATATATATATAGGATTATCCTTAATCTTAAAAAACTCAAGGTCTTTGGGGGGGGGTGTCCAGAACTTCAGGATACCCTCCTTGTGTGCGCCACTGGGTATGCCACGTGGAACCCCAGGGTTCTGCGGAACACAGTTTGAAGACAACTATTCTAATGCAATAATCGAATATCTATATTTGTAATTGTATCTTTTAAAGAACTTAAATTACCATTTAAAAATCTATTAATGAAATTATTGAGCTATAGTTACAGTCGGTCATTTCAAAGGTATTAATTTCCCCAACTATATTTTACTTCTTGTTTGTGAGTCATTACTCCCGTTTACCTCTGTGTACCTTTTGCTGTCTGCTCTCCTTGCAAAACTTCATCAATTAGCATTTAGGTAATAAGATTTAATTAGTTAAATTTACCGTCACGCTTCAGACAGGGCACATCGGGCAGACAAATTTTCTGTTTCGTTAACCCAAGGGACTGGAAAATTCACGAAATGCTATAGACGGTTTGTTTATGAGGTAATTTCATGGGTTGTGTTCACGAGAAGCACATTAAAAAATGTTTTGCTGTTTTCTTCACAATTTATTGAGGGAAGCCAATTTTTATTTTGGGTGTTATGCTTGAACAATAGTGTTGTTTTGTAGTGGATGATGTTTTGAGTGTCTTATAATTTTGTGTTTTTAAAATTAATAAATATTTTTCTCTCGATTAAAACAACTCACATGCTTATCTGGGCGATTCCATAAATTAATTGATCAACTTTCGAAACGTGTTGTACTGTATTTCCATATTGATTTTCAATGTTTCGTCATCATTTTCTTTTACTTATACGTTATATTGCTTATACATCAATACGTTTATCACGTTTGTTTTGATACCGTACTTATTTTTATCAGTAATTATTTTTTATCTTTGAATGATGTTTTCCATTGCTAATTTGTATCAATTTAGAAGGAGGCTTATGAATTTATAGATTTCATTATGTATTATATATGGGAGGAAGCGATGTTTTCCCATTTGAAATATCAATTCTTTTCCGTAACTTTATAAAAAACGTCGGATGAGGTCTAAAACTTTTCAAAGAATGATAATTTGCATGTATTTCTTATATCAATCTCTCTCTTAGATTTCATTATATATTGAGATATTTTTATGTCGATATAAATGTAAGACGTTTTAGATGGTTATTCAAAAGGTATTTGTTAAAAAATATTTCTACCCACATATTCCCTAAATTTTTAGTCTAGAATCAGAGATAAGACCATTGCGAAAAATTACAATGCATACATATTTTTTCACTTTCTATCGAGTCATGCAAATTTCGTTAATGGTTTACTCCCAACTTCAAGACGTGGAGGCAAATATAATCAATCTGCCTGCGAAACTCAATTTTCAGAATGAAAAATGAACCTCATCTCTTAACATAAAAATAATGAAGAAAATGCCTATCGACTTAAAAGGGATGATGGGACTCATCCATCCATGTTACGATAGAGGTTCATATCATTCACCACCATGTCAATGATTTTTTCATTCATTCATTCATTCTTTCTTTTCATTCTTCTTTAAAAATTTTTTTCTTCTATCCCAAAATACTCGCGCATGGATAAAGAGTTAGTGAAGCGCACATGCCTTTGACGGGTGCAATTGAATATTATGTTTCTTATCGCTAGGCGTTTGATACATGTGTAGTTAATGACGCGTTAAGCTTCAACCTTATTACATTTATTTTTTTGTTTCAACATTCTCTAACAGAGTGATTGCAAAACTGTGTCTAAACAATTCCGTGCCTGCGGAATAGCTATGCCACTCTTCGAGAATTTGCGTTATGAACTGGCTAAGTCTTGGAAAAGTTCCCAATATTCTAAGACACTTTAATAAAATAGTTTAAAGCTTGTTTCGTTTCTGTGATGGTTTGCCTGGATATATAGTTTATATCGATTGAATAATGCAGTCGCAGAAAGAGATTTTGATTACAGAAACTGGTATATTCCAGTTGATGATTTGCTAGCTCGACGATTTATTAAATGACCTTTTAGTCATGGTCATCTGATAAATTGATGAGTCAAATGCAGTATGATTCAAAGTAGATGTTACGCGATGGTTATCTTTTAAAACATTCGTTTTCAAAACATTTCTAAAAGCGACGATTGGGATGATTCTCAAATTACGCGTAGATATAGGTGCTTATTTCGCTTTTTTTGTATACTTTTACTTTCATACTTTTAAATTTTAGGGTTATGTGTTTTCTGTCAAGTGTTAGTATAAAACAAAGAGGTGGTAAAAAAATTCTATTGTCGTAGAAGTTAAAACAAAATGGCTATATATTTTTTAAAAGACCATCTATAGTTTTTTTACAGATTAGGTATTTTATTATTAGCTCTTAAGGATATATTAATAAGTGTTAACTCTGCCGATATTTTTATATTTGTCGTTTGGTTTCTGGGTTTATCCACGAGTATTTTTACGAAGATAATATAAATTTATAAGCAATTATAATAAAAATCATCTGATGTTTGGAATATTTGGAAAGAGCAACGCACACTTTCTTTTTTTTCTTTCCTCTTTTAATTCTGCATCATGTCACTTACTTGTTTTTCAGCAACTTTCATCAAATATTAGAGAAAGTAAGATTAGCACCGGAACCGTTTACAAATATATCCTGTAGAAAAACGATCAGAAGCGGTCAATTCATTTTTTGATTTTGTTTTTAAGAAATTTGTTTTTTACCTGTACCGTTCTTTTTAAATGACCTGCTAAACGATTTTTTTTAAATCTTTCATCACGATCATTTAACAAATGGATGAATCACTTTTATATCTTATTTGTATATGACATAAATCTAGAACATATATCTGAGTAAACACGAAATCCGGTGTTATCGGTATCGTGGAATAAAATCAAAAGCTCCAACATGTGTAATCGACAATTATAAAATCTGAAAACACTAGAACCAGTGTTATCTCCTCTGTTCTACCTTTTGACAAGTCTTTTTTGAAACAGAAATCTATATTTATATATCGCGGGGTATTAGGTTATATGTTCTTCCAAAATTTTAATTTTGATTTTCTAATATCTCTATAATTTTGAAGAATGTAAGTATTTTATATTTTTCAAACATGATTAAAAGTTTTACAAAACAAATTAAAAATATGTGATTCTCTTTGCAACGTATCTGAGCAGTACTTAGTGGTTTCAAAAGAGAGAATATAATTGGAAGCTAGTAGGTAGTACGCATACACAAAAAGTTGCATAATTTTAAAAATCTTTTTAATGTTAATTTTAATTTGTTTTATTTTTTTCTCTGAATTTTAATCATACATGGAATACTTGGATGCATTATAAGTTTGTTAGTTTATGTTGATGAAATGTAATTTTTTTAAAAACTTGGTACTTTAAATTTTTATTGCTTTTGTATTAGTTGTATAATTCTTGATTTAAAAAAAAATCACGCTTTAAAGAAATAAATTTGAATGTTCGCAATTTCTTCACATATTTAAAAACTGTAAACTACTACTTTTTATTTTTATTTTTATTTCCCCTGATAAAAAGGTTCTGCTGGTCAGCCGACAGCTTACTTAAGTGTTAATAATTTTAAAATGATGGAAATATTTTAACTGCTATTAAGAATAATTTTGTCTCAATTTTTTTTCTTACGAATCTCTAGAATTTCTCCAGTTCCAAGTTGAGTAAAAAAAATTATTCCCTTTTACAAAATATCAAAAATGTTCCCCCCCCCCCATCGTTTATATCTGCCTCTTTTTTTGACACCTGAAATGAACCTTGACCTCAAATAAGTTCAAATTACATCACTGCTCATATAGGGATATAGTTCTTTTGAAAAGTTTACTTTTAATACATATATTCAAGTATTCTTTATATCAAGAATTACCACTAATACAAAATATTATTTTGCAATATTTTTTGAGTAATTTTGATTAATTTGTATTATTTTCTTTTCAGAACTGTGGAATACTACTGAAAGGCCCCTTGTATCTACCTTTAGGTAAGAATGCTTAACTTTTCTTAGAGGAAAAAGTCTTTTGGAAAGAGCTTGTTTTATTCTCGATATTAAAGGGCTCTTTTAAAGTATTTAAGTGAAATAATGAATAACACTTGATTAGCACAAAGGGCATATTTCACAGTAAAATAAATAAATTAATAAACGTTCATGCAATTGTGATATCAAAATATTTCAGAAAAATATATCCATGCATCTACATATGTTCGTTCGGACAATATGACCAGATTTCAATTATTATACACTGTTTTCTTTTAAGTTAACATATTGATTTCAAAACAATAAATTACCTCAGTAATTTTGTAACATAAATAATTCTCTGTGTTTTAATTATCAACAGTAAGAAGAACATGAAGTATAAAAAATCCCCCCCCCCAAAAGTTATTATTTTTATCAAAAAAAAAATAATTCCATTATTCTAAAAATCTCCTTATATATGGGTGTGTTCTCATTTACGATATTTATTTTTTAAGACTGTTTAATCGACTACACTGGGTTAAATGTACCGTGACGTAACAGTATCAAGACGAGTAAGATTATCTAAATGATTCTTAATGTCATAAATGTGCTCCAGTGGTACTGACATTTTTTTTTCCTTTGAAAGAATGCATTCTTCCATATGTTGATTTCTGAAATGCATGGACAAAAGGGGAAGGAGTTTTTGACTGCTAGTATTCACATTTGACGGCTTTTCGGTTTGCTATATAACCCTTACATATACGCTCAACTTGTATTTTCAGCGCATTCGCCATTTAACACGGTTCAATATATATAAGCCCCGATCTCGTATTTAGAAAGAAAAATGTATAAAAACAGTTTTCTTTTCATTTATTTTTTTCCCTAACACGTTTTTAATGTTAAAAGAATAACTTGGATCCAAAAACCTAGTGGGATAAACTTTTTAGAGCCATCTGGGGAGCCACTCACGCTTAAAGCTTTTAAGGCGATATCCATCTTACAACGTCTGCTTCTACGCTTGCCATTACAGCAGCAGCAAGCCGTTGGCTGCTTCAGAAAAGCATCGTAAAATGCGTCGCATTCGCGTCATTTGCGATGCTAAATGGTCGCGCAAAAGGGGCACTTGTCTCAGGAGGCGTCATTTTGTACCCTCTATGGGTCAAAGTTTTTTTTTTTATATGATTTCTTTATCTTCGGCTAAAATGTTTACGCTTGACAACGTTGCCTTTTGCGTATTGTTTCGTGTTAAATGTTCATCACAGGGATTTTACGTGGCACTTTTTAATATTCATAAGGACATTAAATTCTGAGGGTAGTCGACCTTCGGCCCATTTCTTCGCAGAAGCACGCAGTGGGAAAAGTGTTTCTTCGCCTGCCATGCTGGTTTGAATATATATAGCTTTAATTTTCGATGGTTATCTGGCCCTACCACCGATGAAGACTCGTTAGGAGTGTGAAACATTGTTGCAATTGAATTTTCTTGTTTCAATTAGGGATTCTTCATAAGTCTTCGTTTTTAATATAAAAGACTTTAGGAGACATGGTTAAATTATTATAATTATAATAATTTTTTTTAAAGAAATTCTTAGAAGGATTCTTGTTATTATAATGTTTTTTCTGTCTGATTTTTTTTATTTATTTTGGCAATTTACAGAAATTTTGATGAAATTTTGTCTACAGGTGTTTTGAATTTTGAATACTTTGATGTTATCTAACATTGCCACCAACAAAGTTTTATCAATGCTTGAAAGATAGCTACAAATTAAATTTTCATCTCAATCTTGGATTTACATATCTCGACACGTAATCGGGCGTTTATTCATTTTGATTAAAAAAATTCTGGTTATCTTTTCATGTAAGAATTCAATAAAATATTCTTGCTTTTGGTTGTATGGCACAGCATAATTAAATATATACCGATTTCTTAGAAATCTTAAATTTTAAATAATCACCTTTTTTATGTTTACACACACACATTTTTAGTTTCTTTTTCTTTCTTTTTTCCGTTTTACTTAGTTAAGAATCAGATTATTTTACTTTTAATAAAAGTATTGTAATGCTTCTGATGTGTCGTAGAAAGTATTCTGCAATGTGCATCTGTTTTATTAAGGTCAGGTTATGTTATTTATTATCAATATAGTTATATGATATTTTTTAATTCGCGCCTTAATATAAATAACAGTTAATAGTGAATTTTTCATTATTTTTGCTATTATATGTAAAAAGTTAGTGTCTTGTTATAAAAGCATTATAGAAAGTATACTAAAAACTCGGCTGGTCACTTCTTTAGTTTTCATTTCCCAGAACGCATAACAGAAAAAAAATAAAATTAGGCAAAATATAACCTAATTTAAATCTTTTAACTACTTTTTACATGTCATTCGGGGGGGGGGGTAAGAATTGAAAAATAGTCAGGTGCATAAAAAACTAGAACAGTAGGGCATCAAAAAATATCTCATTATAAAAATTTAATAAAGAATTATATGAATAAATATTCAGTTTATGACATGTTTATATGGTTGCATATGTAATTTGTATGTATTTACATTTTCGAAAGCATGGGTCTTCTACATTTGGACTAGATATGGAAGAATAAATAAATATCAGTGAAAATCGTATTATACATTTACAACTGAAACAAGTGTTTTCGTGTGAAAAATATCAGGGTCAAGCTAAGTAAGTTTTATCAATCTTGGTAGTAAGTTTCATTATTAGTTTTTACAAAAGATTTCAAAAGATAATTTTATTAACATATAAATAAGCAACTATTACTATTCAAGTTTTTCTGTAGTCATAATTTTTCTAGTATTCAGCATTTTTATTATTTATATGTTTTTCTCTTTAATTAATGCTGATTATCTGAAATAATTACATTCCTCGGAGTAAATCAGGAATTATATTTATAAGTTGTGGATATTTAGCTCGATGCTTACGTCTGAATGGAAAACAACAATAATACATAATTTGACTTAGTAGTAAACGGAAATTTTTCCATATAATGAATTAATTTTCCATCATTTATTAAATAACACAAAGGACAAGCCACTTGAAGGCAACTATTGTTTTGAATTTCCCATTAATTGAACTAGGCGCATACCAAACGCGTTGCAAATAATTTGTTATTAGTTCTGCATCACTTCGTTCCTTTATTCCTTAAAATCACTTATTCACTTGCGACGACTCGATCCTTTCCAAAACGCTAGAGATAACTTACGAAACTTGATCAATGCAGCCGTTAATTAATTCAGTCACCGGAGGGCCGAAACACTCTTTAAGTTTCAAATTAGAAATCTCTAAAATGCATTTATCCTTTTCTCTGATAACAGAAGTAAATTACAAACGTAACGAAATGTCTTAATGTAACATTAATTTTAACGAGTTGTCCTTTCTTCGAGAACAACGTGCTTCATCTCTGGTTGGCTTCAGTTGTATTTGGTTTACTGAAGATAACTGCTGTTCGCTAAATAATTATTGATTACTTTAATGGAATTTACATCTCAGGTTGTAATTTTAGACAATATGAATGCATACAATACAAAAGTTTTGACACAGCAAGCAATTAGTTTTTGAAAACTTTTCAGGTGTACCGGTTTTTTAATAAAAATTTTAATGTTTTTTAATCATCAAGAGATACATTTAAGCGTTCAGTTACTGCTGAGGAGGGGGTACTACTTTTCAAAATTTCTTTTTGTATTGGAAATGTTTAGGAATGTGAAGCTCAGGCGATGACATTTGCTTTTTTCTTCCAGTTAACTTGATTTTTGCTAATAGTTTTACTATGGGGGGGGGGAGATGAGCGAGTTAGTGCATATTAACGTCCGGACACCCCCTAAAGCCCTTGAGTTTTTTTCGATTGATGATAATCATATATACAAGGGGTGATCAAATGAAAAGGTACGAAACGACATAAAAATGAAACAGTTAAATATTTGCATATTCCGCCAAGAGAGAATGTAGCGAGACATCTCGGGATGCCATTGGAGACTCTGACTGGGATCGGATCATGCGCGGGTGTCCGCATGCGCAGGAGAGAGCAAAGGCTCTTATAAAAAGCGGCGTCCAAATGATGCGAGCACAGAATTACTCGAGCACAGAAAAAGCATTAACTCCGATGTGTACTGAGAGACACTCCGACGCCTACGCAGGTCCATCAAGAACAAAAGACCGGGGCTGCTCACGGAAGGTGTGGTTCTGCTCCATGATAACGCGCGTCCACACGTCTCCAGAGTCACACAAATGGAACTGGACAAGTTCCAATGGGAGACGTTGGACCCTCCGTCCTACAGTCCGGAGATGTCACCCTGCGATTTCCATGTGTTTGGTCCACTGAAGAAACACCTGAAAGGAAAGCGCTTCAACTCGGACGACGTACTCAAGGACACTGTGAAGGACTGGGTCTCGTCACAGCCACAGAAATTCTGGGAACAAGGAATCCTGCGGCTTGTTCATCAGTGGGATCGTTGTGCTCAGGCCTATGGTGTATATTTTGAATAAAGTCTATATTTGTACCCACCGTGTCGTTTCGTACCTTTTCATTTGAACACACCTTGTATATAACGTAAAATTTAAGTACTTGCAATTAGAAATTTATTTTATTAATTAATGCTAATTATTAATACAATAATTTATTTTTTTCTGTTTTTTGTTAACAAAATTGGAAGAATCAATTGGTGTTGTGTCTTGCGGTATGATACGAGTTGGGGGACTTTCGACTATGGACTCCCCCCCCCCCTGAAATTGTTTTGTTTGCGCTACTGGCTCAAACTCATGACACGCCAGGCACGAGTTCGAAACCTTGTAGAAGAGTCTTAACAATTAAGTAAAAATATTCAGAGTTGGTTAAGATTTTCCCTTTTTCTTCCTCCGGTTTAGAACAAATCTATGTTCTAATATGAAAATTTCTAGTTCTATGTTCTCAATTACTATTCTATATTCAAAAAATTTCTATATTATTCTAGATTCCGATAACTATGACAATGTATCTAAAATATGTATGGGAAATTTTTACCATACATATGCAAGAAATAATCATTTGAATACATAAAAGCTGTTCAAATGATTATTACTTCCTACTTATGAATGATTGAAAAATTATCGTTGCTACAAGAACAGTGGCGCACACAAAATTTTTTTCAAGGGATCCAGGGTCGAAAGTCCATTATTCTCATATCATACCTCAATGCGACGTCCAACGTATTCTTTTGATTTTGTCGGTTTAGGAACAAAAAACAGTTAAAAAATAAACTATCGAATTAATAATTAGCATTAATTGATAAAATAAATTGTTAATAACAAATACTGAATTAAATTTCACGTCCTATATACATAGGATTATCAATCGAAAAAAAATTCAAAGGCTATAATAGGGGGTCCGGACCCCTTGGACCCCCTTTGCGTGCGTCACTGCACGAAAACGATTCTTTAGAATATTAGACATAGAGAGGCAAAACATTTTCTCTAAATGTATTATATTACAAACTGGTGAGTTCTTTTTTCTTTGCAAGATGTCAATGATCATTAAAAAAACATCATTGAAGTTTCTCCTCTTTTTTAAACTTTACCCATCAAAAATATGAAACGGTTTCTTAGCAAAAAATCTGCTTACAAGAAGCTGATCCTAATACCCCGTAAAATAACAATGAAATTTTCCCAGCAGGAAATCAAACCTTGGAAACCATTAGAGAAATAAGTCTGGATGGTATTCGACTAACAAACAGTGGAAGCTACCAACTCATAATAAATAGCAAAAACTTTTTTTTTTTCCTTTCAAAAATACCAAGACCAACCTCGCGGATATACATACCGAAGGTAATCCACCTTTGGAAGAATAACAATAACAGTAAGAAAGAGCATCTTGACACTTTCTGTGCATGCTATTTAATATTTTTTTAGGGGGAAAGTTGTATGATCCAACCTTGTCAGATGTAACTAAACTTCTATATGATTTCTTTAAAAGTGGATAGCTTATCATGTATTACTGTCATTCTAGTGCATCAAAATTGATTGACATTTTGAGGTCGGTCTTTGGCAAGGCATATCCAGTTCTGATATGCTTACACACGAGCTTTTGGAGTGGTATGTGTATAAGCAGTGCACCCCTCCCTATATGCCCACAATTACTTTCAAATAAGTAACTCTTCAGGTGTTTGAGGTTTTTGGCAACTGGTAATTTGCTATTTTTATTCCCCATATGTGGTACTTGAAAAGCTTAAAAATTTTCTCTTCTCGAAATGGTATTTTAAGTGTTTACTTGCTTATTAAAAAAAAATTTTGGAAAATTTTCCAAGTCGAAATATTTTTACTAGACTAAACTAAAGACAATTGCACCTTCTTTTCCCCAAATAACTTTTGAAAAAGGAAAGGTTACATTAATTTAAACATAATTGTACGTTACTTATTTATTCTTTCCCTTTCTTGGTTTCCCTTCCCCTATTTTTCACTTCTACTGATATTTCGATAGAACTTTAATATCTGACTTTAAAATGGTTGAAATATCCCATGAAACATATCTATTTCAAATTGTGAATCACCATTATTCATCTTCTAAGCTCCGTATCCCCCAAAGTTTCAATTTACCGTAAATAGATAATGACAGATAATGATGATATCATCGATGAAACTCGTTCTGAATAAAAGTAAAAGAATGATTTGTGATTTAAATTTAAATGATACTCCCTCGAACTATTTTAATAATGTTTCAAGAGTGCCCAAAACAATTATAGAACAAAAAGGAAACCCTTAGCCTAGCGTTCATAGGGATAAAAACTTTCTCCCAAAAAGGCTGATTTCAAGAAAGAAATAATAAGAAAAAGAATAAAAAAGAGTGAAATAAATCTCTGAAGAAAGATATCGAGACGCTAATTGGGAAGTAGAAGAAAATTCTTTTGTCGGGAAGTATTTACTAACTTCAAAGATATTGCTCCGTCTGTGGATTACTAGTCAAATAGGGGGAAAGGAGGGAAAAAATCTTTTTAACAAAAGTAGTGTTAAATTGATGAGCATTTTTCATGTAAGGATAGAATTTTGCTTTTTATAACTTTTCATTTCTTGGAAATTCTGCATTTTATGTAAGATAAGCGCAATCAAATTACCTTTTGCCTCATTTTTTGTTGTTGTTCTGTTGTCTTTTGTGTGTGACTGTATAGTTACATCTGTATGACGTAAATACTTGTATAATAATGCAAGACTTTCTGTTGTTGGAGGTTGAGAAAAATGCATATCACGGTTACCTGGCTGATTATTTGACCTATCACGCTGCTAGAGATTGTTTTTTCCAGACCTCACGATTGCATTCTTCGATCACTGAATCATGCACGTCTTATCAATTGGCGAAATATTTCCTAAATATTTCAACTCAAAAAACTAGAACTAGAACACAACTAAAAATAAATACTTTTCCTAAAATTGGCTACTAATTAAATGGGATGAAAAGGAGAATAAGCAATTTTAATTCTTTAATTCCCTTGTAATTAAACGGAACTTGGATCAAATGATTTAGATTTAAATTAAGTGGTAAAGTTAGGTAAAAAAAAGTTTTAAGAGGATTTGGAGACCCTATATCCCCCCAAAATAATAATATCAAAACAGTTCGAAAAATAACGATAACTCTCCAAATTCTTTACTATTATTGGCTATTGGCTTAGTAAGAATTTTTGTAAGCTACTATCAATAGGAATTAGAAATAATTCACAAAATAAATGTTTTGTTATTTATTATCTTTCATAGATACATATTTATTCCTAGATATTTTGATTGTTTGGAGTATTTGATTATTTGAACTATAAAAACCTGCCAATTTCATCAGTCTTTGTATCAACATTGCCTTTGCTTTAAACAGGCTGATTTATAGTAGCATACATCAGACTATCTGAATATTAAATGTTTGTACTCTTTAAATGTAGGTCGCTAAAGCCGAAGGAGAGAGGCAATAAATTGTCTTGAGACGTTACTCAGTTTGCAGAAGAAGTTGCATCCAGTTCTTAAAAGATCGTTCGATGTACACTCACCTTAACAGGAGCTACACCCCTCAACCCTCCCTCTAAATGAACTCCTCTACATATTAACCTTTCTTATCTTCTAGAAGCAAGGCAAGGAAAATAAACTTTTGATTGCCGCCCTCCTCTGAATTTTGTGGAACGAGACCTTCCATTAAATCTGTTTCTGAGCACGCAATTCGCACATTTAAGTAAGATTCAAGAATGCCGTGTGCGGGCAGGAAAAGGCCTGAGTCAATTTTTTTTTAAACCTCCCTACCCTTTAACTGCCTTTTGGATTCTAACGCAACGCAACGCAACGCAACCTTTACAACCTCTTGCAAAAAGTAATCTGGAAGCTTTGACGGGCGAAGAATTTTCCTTTGCAATTGCTTTTGGTGGTTGGTGCGTTGGAATTTGTTTTTTCCCCGTTGTTGCTTATTTATTTTCTTTGGGGTGCGTGCGTCGATGCGGCTTGTTAGGTGGGTAAGTGCGTTGCCAAAAAGCGACTGAGTAATTCCCAAGCAATATAACTTGAGTGATGTGAATTTCATGGCCCGGAACAAACATCACAGGTTTTTCGAAAGGTGGAAAAAATCAAGTCAATTCAATTTTCACTTTTTTGTATGTTAAACAAAGAAACTCGGCTGATTGGATAAGTACATCACAAAAAGTTATTTTGGGACCGTTTTGTGCTCGTCTCTCTTGAAATTATGCTTTGAATTTATTTTTAGTAGTCTAATGATGGAGACTTTTATGGTACTGAAGATGTGTTCAACAAACTTGGCTGTTCAAAAAACTCAAAATATTTGGGAAAAAATCGGTAGAGCTCAAGTATTTGGGGGAAAATTCATGCAAAGTAACATTGTTTGAGAAAAGTAATAATAAAAAAGTTACTTTTCAGTGGGGAATTTTCAACAAATAGTTCTGTAAACTACAAACAATTTTACAATGAAATAAAGCAAAACTAATTTCATGTGCTATTATTAACATAAAAGTGAAGCTGTGAGAGAAAATCGTTTTAATAATTAAAAAAACTTTTAAAGAGCGTTTTGTGGCAAAACAGTAAAGTTTTGCGCTTAATTTCAATTATAAATATATAAATACAGTAAAGCATGTTTTTGTGCGGTAGATAGGGGCCGCATCCTCTTTTCGAAATTTCATACTCCTTTCAGAATTGGTTTCTATTTTAAGAAATGCTTTTCCAATTTGTTGGAAAGCTGTATCCCTGCATATATTTTATCCACTCTCAAAGAACCCTGTTCTTCTTGTCCGTCTTCATAATCAATCAAATTATTGATAATGTCACTGTCATTGAAAGTTTCATCTTTAATGAATCGCAGGCTGTTGGCGCGTTGAGAGAAAGTTTCTGAACGTGAATTGTCGATAGACAGTTTATAACAAATGAACGCAGGGTCTTGAAATATGTATACATTATACATATACATTACATTATACATATACATTATATACATATACATGTATACATATACATTATATGCAACTGCATGTCTCTTGGGGGTTCACGGCCTGCCTAACGCCAAGTACGTATTTACACAATTTGTAAAATATTAAAAGCCAAATCTGACTGTTTGCAGGGGCGCCCTAACGTTCTCCGTTACGCCACTGGTGCATTGATAGAAAACATTACAGTGGCGCCAAAGCCGTTGAAATTCATATACTGCATAAAAAATCGCATAAAAAAAGAATCGCACGGAAACATGTTCTACTGTACATATAACGAACAAGCTTGAATTATTTCTCAAATTTCTTCCTTTGAAATCTTTGAAAAAATTTAATTAAAAAAAAACCTTGCCTACAATATTGGAGTAACACAGTAACTTAATATAAAATATTTGTTGATTTTATAAGCAAGCGATTTGCCGTAGTATTGATTCAATACCCACTAATTAGTTGAAAAATACGAAACAATATTCGAACTAAAATTGTTTCAAGAAATTTTGTTTACTTCTGTCATTTCAAAATTTAACATAAAGTCAATTTTTTAACTGAAAAAAAATATGTATCGCAATTTACATTCAACAAAGCATACCGTATAATGAATAACATTGTATTTTTTTATAAGTTATAAATAAGGAAAATTATTTATATTTTTAATAAACAAACTAAGAAGAATTCATTAAAAACAAACAAGACTGCTATTTTTTTTTATCATAAGCAATACGCGCGCGCGAGTGATAAGCTTTTTATGTTCGTTCCCTTATTCAATTTAATATTTTCTGATAGATTTTCCCAGCATTTTATTTGATTTGACGTTACACTCTTTGCAAAAGTATGAAAATTAATGAACACATCACTACATAATTGAGTTAAAATCTAATACGTGTTTTCTTGATACTAAGCCATGATAAAAAACAGTAAATAAGCATTCTAGTAGCAAGTTGTACGTGCAATGAAAATGGCATTTTAGACAGTAATATTCAACCAAGTATTTAAATACCTAAAAGAGCGTTGTTAAAAGTTGGCAAATGATTGTCTAGCGTTTGAATTTAGGAAAGGATTATTTCAAGAATTGTAATATATGTATGTTATTCACGTCAAAATAGCTACAAAGTTTTTTCTGTGATTTGCCACACTTCTCGTATTATAATTGTTGTTGTTGTTGTTGTTATTGCTGCTAACGCCACCTGTCTGACGGTGTCAGATCGAGAACCACGAAATTCATCCCGGCAAAGGGTATGCCTGTCGTTAGCCGTAGTTTTGAGCTCCATACGGATTTATAATTAGATATTTTAATTAGAATAATAAATTCTCTCGTAATTTAATTAGAAATGATAACAATAAAAGCGTCATATATATATAACTGGCTCCAGAGAGAGCTCCTGGCTCAAGTTCTGTGTTGCTTTTTTCACACATGTTATCTTATACTGCATCGTCTTGACATCAAAATTTTTGTATGCTTTAATAGACAGATATCCATTGTTTTTGACAGATATTTAATACTAGCCACTCTTTCCAAATTTGTGTAGCTGTGGTAGTCTAGTGCTTATGGTCACAAACTCGTGGCCTGAGTGTCGTGGGTTCCAATCTTGGAGCCACTGAAGACCCGCCGTGTAGAGGGTAGCGATGCACGTTAAGTCTGTCAATACTAAACCCCCTCCCGCTTGAGTGATGAGGGAGTTCCAGACCTTAATATAACTTATCACTTACACCCTCCAAATATGTTCAACATAACACTAAAATCTGTTTTGAGCATCATTCGCAGCATTAAACTTCGAAAAGTACATCAATTAGCAGAAAATAAAATGCTAGCATATTACTATAGAATTTTCAGATGTTCATTTCTCAACTTTCCCCCCTTACTTATCCTGGGCACTATATAAGCATATGATTCTTTATTATAAGTTTAGGAATGCTTATATCTTGTATTACTTTCCGCTTAGAAACGTTAAATCTTATAAATGGATTAATTAATAGAAAATCTGTCCCAAATATTTTTTCTTCAACCTTCCGAAAGTATTACCCAATTCTTTCTACTTAACTTTACCCATGCAGCACAAAAACATTCGATTCCTAAGACTTACGAAAGAGAAGAAAGCTTTCAATTCCCTTGAGAGTGTAAGCTCTCGAACAACTAAGAGCCTTATTCATATTCAATATGTCTTTGGGGCCATTTGTAAGCAGGGCATGTTCGGTTATACAGTCTTGGTCAGACGCTTCTTCAACTACGATGATACTGTTTTCGGTTAATAGCGTTTATTTTTCTTACCAATGAGTTATTCTTACACATATTTTTGGCCAAATTGGCTCCTATTTTTGAAAAATCAATCCAATGATTTTCAGGTAATATTTTTACTGAATGCAATAACTTTCGCCATTAGTTATATTGGACGCTTGATCTTAATTGTCATTAATAACTAGATATTGTAATCTTTTGATAACTATTTTGCTTCGACTGTGAAAACATTGGTAAATTTCTTTCGTTGGTAAAAATTGGTAAATTTTTACCAACGAAAGAAATTTAGTAATAATGTTATTTTAAAAATTGAGCGGCAAAATATATCAGTTTTAAGTCTTTGATGCTAAGGATGCAATGAAAAATACCAAATGCTTTGAGAAAGATGCTTCTCAAAAAGATGACTAACTTCTCAGTTTGAAGATAGTGAAAATTGTTTATAAAATTTCCTTACATTCATTCACTTAATGTATCTATTTTTTTATGTACTTTCACCAAAAGATTTCAAGACATATACGAATTCAATTTTTCATATACGAATTCAATTTTTTTAGACATATACGAATTCAAATTATTAGAGGAATCTGCAAAACCATTTATTAATTTTTTCCCGAGTTACGGTTTAAATGCAACTTTTTTTAATCCATATTACGATGTAAAATACTTGAATGCAGGTTTTTTAAATGCAGTTGTTTTATTTTGTAAATTTTGCTATGATAAATAATGCAATTAGGGTACTTAACATTCCCTGAATTCTATCTTCTACTGAAACATGTTCTCGCATTTCTTAAACGCTAACTTTTATTTCTGCAAAATATTTCAAAAGCTATTTAGTTAAGCTGTACTTAAAAACTTCACAAATTGATATTTATCTCATGTTTTCAGTTAAATTAAAATATTTTTTCTTAAAAAAAGTTGTTTTGTAACATTTAGCTTAGAAAAATTTATATTAGTTTTATTTTGCTCTAGAAACTTCCGTCGTTTCCAAAAGAGTGCTTACGAAAAAAATGGCTTTTAATTATTTCTAAACGACGCTTTGCTTAAATTAAAACAATTTTACCTCATCGAACGACGGTGACTCTAACAGACTATAACTTTATCGGATAACGGTTTTTAAAAAAAATCTTCTGCATGCGCTACTCATATTTCTGGTTATTCGCGTCATAAATGAAAGGAAATAGCAAAAAATACATAAAGGAGGGGAAAAAAATCTTTTTTTTTTTAAGAACAAGCAGAAAATATCGCAAGAAAGCTATTACATTTTATTTATTTACGTTTTTTTCCCAAAAAATAAATACATAAATAAAAACTCAGATATGGGGTAGAAAAGTTGTTTAGGTACAAAATTCGGGAAATTTGAAGCGAAAGTAAAAGCACTTTACCCGGGGAAGATAATAAGCCGTCTTTTTTTACCATTGAGGGGGGGAAACTGAGGTCGCTCCGTTATAAACTGTTGTAAGTAATTACTTTATCAGTAAAGAGTAAGAACTTCAAAAAAAAAAAAATTAAAAAATCGAGTAGCGCTTGCAGCTATTACTACGAGTCAGACCAATTCGGTAGTTGGAATACGTTCCAGCAGCTGTGCTGGTCATTTATTTAAAAAAAAAAATAACTGAGCGTTTGGGAGCGGTTTTGTTAATGGAGGTAAAAAATTCGCTCCGGGGATAATGTGCCAATGATAACCTTTCTCGCCATGAGAGAGCTAACCCACCATGAGTTAATAGTTGATGGGCGTTTTTTTATAAATATGTTTTCCTTCAAAAAGCGTTTTTCGTGAAAGAAGCCCTCTCATTCAAAGTCTTACGCAACAATTGTTTGTTATGAGCAATTGGTGAGATGGATATAGATACGTAATAGAACATTTGCATACTTTCTTTTTATCACGGATGCTCGGGGGAAAAATAATGCATAATGATTATTTCGTTGTTAATACGCTCCGTACTACAAATGATCAAAATACAATAAATCACCAAGCAAAAGCAAAAATCCTTTAAAACTGTAAAGGTATAAGGTCACTCATTTTATTCGATGGATGAAATGAAGTTTTAAACCTTTATGTCATAGTTGGTCATTTGAGGGACAGGGATTAATACTGCCTTTGAACCGTTGGTCCTAGGTTGACACTAGTGAAGGATACACATGCCATGAGGATTTCGACATGAGAGGGAGGATGAGATTCAGATGGCTTTAAAGATATTGTCATATATGCCTGAATATTTCAAACGCTAAAATTTCCGTGCAGCTTGCGTAGTTGATTAACGAGTAGTTTTCAAATGGTTATAGAGACATTTTTATGGCTTTTACCATACTTATTATTCTTGGTATTTGAATATACTCGATGTAATCATTTAGACTGCTTTCTCTTCTGGGTCCAAAGGAGAAAAAATATTATGCAGAAAATGAACAAGTCAGGAAAACGAACATCTTTTAATAAAACGAAGAAGTATCTTTGCTGTATTTATGTAATAGATTTTTAAAAAATAAAGAATAGCGGTTTTTAGTACTACTTGTTCTTCAGGTGAGCGGAATTTGGTACTTATCATCATCCCCCTCAAAAAAAGAAATTATTAATTTTCAAACTTTTCAATTCCAAAAAATAATTTCCTCCTAAAAAGGAGGAAGAGGATATATATATTGCTAAAACTCTCTTAAAAAGTATTGTTATTTCCTACCATCTCATTACAGAATATTCCGAAAAATAAATATTTAGCATAGTGACAATTTAGTGCGAAGTCATTTTCTTAATACCCCAATTTATTTTATTAAAGTTAAGAAAAGAATTATTACATCATTTTTGAAATATATATATATATAAAGGATTATTGTATATATTTCTAATTCGAAAAAATCATATAGCCTCTTTGTATTATTTATGAAGCTTAAAATATTATATTAACTTCAAATAAGAAACTTTGATATTAAAAGAAATTGGAGAAAATTGAAATGCTACGTATAATGATCCAGAATGAGACACTGTTTGGTAAAGCGGAATAAATTATAATACTATAATACTTTGCTATAATACTATACTATAATACTATTATAAATTATAATATTATGCTATAAAATCATAGTTTTGATGTTTCCGCCTTCTTTGTAGACAGATGTCTTATTTATCCTTTGTCAAATTATAGACTATTACAGTAAAATTTTGAAAATTTCCTTCTAATTTTTTCATTCGCTTCAATCAAAAATTACGTCTTCGAGCGCCATCTGTTATGCAAGCTGAATGTTAAAATTGCATCCAAAACAATTGTAGCGTTTAGATTTTTTCCCCTCCTTAAACGAAAGAATAATGAGTATTCTTTTTATAAAGGACTGCAATTATGGTCAAACTCTGAGACCATGAACACTTATTAAAGACGGTGAAGTTACGTTATCTGATTGCTGACAAAAAAACGACTTTCACAGCAGCTGCCGAATGAAATAAAAAATAGGTAATAAAGCAAATAAAGGAAATTCAGTGAACTGTCCCCCATTAAGCCAGAACATGGATAATTTGCGTAATATGCTAGTAGAATTTTATTATTATTTTTAATTTTAAGAAAAATTTAACTTTTTTCATTCTAAACTGATTGAAGAAATCTATGTTACTCATTCGTTTTGAGATCAAATTTCTGGGGGGGGGGGGTCTATTTTTTTAAGCTGTATTTTTTGTACAGTTATCTCTTTCATATACTAATTCATTTAAAGTTTTCAGTTTTATATTCAAAATGATTAAGCACAAAGATTATTGCGTGTGAAAAGTATGCTTAATTTTAAAAATACTTTGAAAAAAACTTTTTAAATGCTTCTAACCAACAATATTAATACAAAAATATCTTTCAGTGAGATATATGTCTATTTTTAAGAAGTAATTTTCTTATTTCGGAACATAAGTTGACGTTTTTTGCAAAACGGCAATTTTAAAAGTAAAATAAAAATAATACAAAACGCAAAATTGTCACTTTTGATACTGTAGCTTTTGTTAAATTTTATTAAGAAAAAAATTACGCATTCTAGTCAAATTATGCTAAAGTTCTTAGAAACTGAAAGATAACCTTACTTTCAGTCAAAAGAAAATGGAAAAAGATAAGTACTACAAATAATAATAATAATAAGAGTTTTTTTAAGCCATGATAATTGGTTTAATAAGTAATTATAATTATTAAATGTATAAGCTGTTTAGTGAGATTTTATTTACTGTAGACTTAAAATTTACATTGCGTGTTGATTTATCCAAACGTTGTATCAATTACCGAACGACTCAACTGGATGAATAAATAAAAGTGTAACGAATAAGCAAATTATTATACTGGATATATATATGAAATGATCCAAGGAATGTTAAAAGAATAGGAATATAAATTAATATCTTGTTTCCATAGATGTGTATCTATCCCCACTGTTATATAAATTGTTTTATATATAAGCTGTCCTAAGTCAGCAACGTTTAGAATACTGCAGCATCCCTATTTTTATATTGAACTCTATTATTTTTATTTTTTCATATATCCTTTCTAAAATCTATTGTTTGGTTAACTTGCAATTGGAATTTTTTTTAGTTTTGATAATTGTTTATTCATCTCATTCTAGTAGAGAATTTTGACTAGACATATATACACATATATCAATATTTTTTAAAAACCTCCTGGAATAGAAAATGAACTTTATTCTTAAAAAAATTGGGATAAAAAAATAATCATCTATCTCTTTAATTTTTGTTCTAAAAAAAGTAATGAGAGAAGCAGCATACCTGTTAAATATAGCGTGTAAATGACAAACATGGAGTACATAAACAGGTGGCCGGATTGAATATCCTTGACAATCTTTCATGCATTTTCACATTGCGTTTTGAAAATTGATAGACACGTTATTACGAGACAAATAAATGAAAATTAATTCTATGCAGTTAATTTCACGAGCAAACGACTGTTTTCCGCTTCACGCTTTGCTGCAAACTCGCAAACACCTGCGTTAGAAACCACCTACTGCTGCTTTATTTTTTTTCTCTTTCCTGTCACTGCAAGCCCTTAGCCAGTTTTATCAAAGATGAAGTTTTTAGAAGAATAATAAGCAGAGACACAGCAGAAGAATAATTTTTTTAATTGTTATTAAATTTAACTAATATTCTGGCCACAAATGATAATTTTTAAATAAATTTTCATATTTACGTAATATTATTTAAGTTTCTCTTTTACTTACATATAATGAAGATTGTTAGTTGTTGTTAAACACTACAGATGTGGTTTAATTACGTCAAAGCCCTGGTGCTGATGAACAAGCAGTTCAGAGTGCGCCTTACCTTAAAAACTGGAAAAATGAAAAGAAAAAAAAATTACAAACGCATCTCTGAAGCTTTAGAAAAAAAGGGCAAATTTTGTAGGCTTAGCGGATAAGACAATTTTACAGTTTAACTTAAGGTAATTAAGTTCTCAGAACTAAATGTAAGAAAAACTAAAGTTTTTTTGCGCAACTCTGTTTTATATTAGGAAGAGATAGTTACTATTATATATATATAATTTTAAAAGATTATGAATTCGTGAATTTATTACGCAAATATTGTAATTACTAGTTTCTTCAGATGTTTTTTTAACGGTATGGGAAATATAAAATTTGTGTGTGTGTGTGAAAGATCATTAGTTGCTGTTGAATTTAAATTTTGATATTTAAAAAATATACCATAACGGTGTTAGATCCATATTTTTTGTTTATTTAAATCAGGATTTTTTTATTGAAAAAAAAAGCGTCTTGGGACTTTTTTTTTTTTTTTTTTTTTTTTAAATCTAATTCTAAATTTACTCAAAATCTGCAAAACAGTTTTTCAATAAAATTATATCTATTTTTTTTAATTGTTTCATTTTTGTATTTAAAGCATTTTAGTACATTTTCGCAAAAATGCTCGAAATTCCAGCCAAATATTAAAGAACGAAAAGAAACCGGGAAGTTCTTTCAACAATGAAAACAAAAATCGTTGTGATTCAATGTTACCTCAGTTTAAATACTAGTCCTTTAATGGCATGAAATATTTTCCTACATTGAATTTTTCTGATATTTTAGCTTAAATTTCTAATGATTAAAATGGAAATATGTATTGTTGTAAGAAACAAACACTTGTCAATACCCAATGCCTGATAGAAAGTTTCTTAGTAGAAAGGAAATGCTGATGCTTTTTTATAAAAATTTGTATAATGATGGTTATATTATTAGAAATAAGAATATCAGTTAAATCCATACTTTTAAAATCGCAGCAGAAGTTTCTTTTAAAATATGTATAAAGATTCTCTTTTATATAGATGTCAAAATAGTCATAAGTAGTGTATACGTGTGACGAAATCTCTTCTCAATCATCAAATACTATTTTCTTAAGCTCTTTTTTCTTTTCTCTTTAGGTGCGATGATCACCTTATATTAGTTTACTCATAAGAGAGGGTAAACCAGTTATTTTTATTTTTTATACCTACCGCAAACGCCATTCATAACCGCATCTTTACAACTTATATTCATGTTCTTCCGCTTTCGAAGTTGCACAAATTCGAAGAAACCCTTCCATCAGTTTGACACCTGTGAGTTGATGTCTTCATTTTCCTCACAGCAGCGGCGTAACCACTAACTGCTCTTTACTTGGGCACCGGTCAACGAAAACCACCTCCACCACAGTTGAAAATAAAATTGGGGAAAAAATAAGTGTCCAATAACTATTCGCAACTTTCACAAACCTTCGTTTCAAAGCATACGCGCGTCCAACCAGAATGTTGTCCTTGAATTGTCACCTGAAAGCGAAGAGTTGATGTCTTCATTTTCTTCAAGCGGTAATGGGCGGTAGACCACGGAGAAAAAGAAGCAAAAAATCACAGCGTATTCCTTGATTGAGTCATTTCTTCCAGCGACCCAGCGCGGAAAATTACAGATATTCAGCAAGAGCGTCTTAACCAACATCCGAATTCCATTACACGCTTTGTGATAAAGTGGGTTGTCCCAAGGACATGAAATGGCAACTAAAATGATTAAAATCTCCGAGAGTTGGAGGGGGGATGGGATGACGTCACAGTTAATAACTCAATTACTTCTAGACTTCTTATGGAACTGCTCGGTAGGTCGAACGCTTTGGGTGTCCAGGGGATTCTTTTTTTCATCCTTCCCTTTTATTTCTATTTTATTTCTTTCATTTTTTTCCTGTATATTTGTGTGTTTCCTCTTCTCCTTATAACACTACACGTTATTTTCGTTTTATTTGTTTATTTATTCGCGGTAATCACTCGTTACGTAAGAATGAATTTCTGAAGGACATTTCTTAAGAATATAAGTTATTTTTATTTTATCCACACCTGAGGCATTACTGTTTACTCTTCGCTGCAGTCGTTATTATTAAATGATTTAGGTGATTGATTTTGGGGAATTGACTGTTCGGCTGGTAAATTTGTTGGGATACACCGATTTTATCAACCGTTTCTTTCGGCGATCTATCATTAAACGAAAAAATTTCACGCATTGGTAGGTTAAACATTGTCGAAGCATTTGGGCCTTCACACATTAAGTAATCTTAACACTTTTATTTGATTTTTTGTCGCTATCTAATGGTGGAAGGCAAGCAAACCTGTCATTGGGTAAACTTTTTTTAAGAGGGGAAAACTATTAACGAGAGAAAATATAAAATAGAAATTGAAAACTAGTGCATGAGTATATTTCTTTACAAAAATATTTTATAAAATTAACTGTCTTAATGTTATGATTTTTATTTTGCTTTCCTTTCTTAACATTTATATTACATATTCGTAAGAATTTTACTCTCGGAGAACAATTTTAACTTTCTGTGTACTTTTATATAAACAGCGTTCTATGAATTTAAATAATATTCCATCTGCATTTTACAACTTGTGTCTTATTTTTTATTCTGAAGCTTACTAGACCATGTTTTTAATATTTTAAATTTTATTACGAAAGGCGGATTTGAAACTATCTCTAGAATATTCAAATGAATTCTTGCTATTTATTTTTCTTGGGAACTTTCTAGTCTGGTGAAGGATGTCTTTCATTTGATTATTATGACTAATTAATTAAAAGGTTTTGGTGGATGAAAATATTCGTCAGAGTACAAGATACAAAGAAAATGTCTTAAAATATAAAAAAAAATGGTGGGGCCGTAATATTAATTTTTTTATTTTAGTTAAAAAGGGAATTAACTAATCAAGAAGTATATAGATTAAATTTTTCGTACAGTTATCTGTAAGAAGAGGAATATAGAAGAGAACTTACATAAAATTTTTACAAACTTTTTGAATGTGTGTGGGGGGGGGGGGAGTGCTTGATTCTTTCGAGAAGCAAATTGCTGAATATTTATTTTTAGTCTCACAAAAAAAAAAGTTTATTTTTGAAGGGTTCAGTAGAATTTTTTTTTCCAAATGTTTATTTATCCCCCCCCCTCTCTCTTTCCTTCTTACAAAATACTGTTTTCAACTTTTAAGCTCCTGTATCTGTCTTGAACTGCTGAAAGAAAGGGGAAAGTTAATATTTTCGTATAAAATAAAATGAATCAGTTTTTCTCTTTGAAAAGTAAATTAAAACTAAGTTACTTCAAAGCTTTCAGATTGTTTTTGCTTCGTAAATACGTAAGAATAAGCTCAAAATAAAATTTTTTTTTTGACAAATCAGCTTAGTTGACCTTATTTTGTTGATTGTTATGGCAAACGTTAATTCCTCGCTTTTCTTTCCCAGCAGATTTTTTTAAAGCTTGATGTGAGTGATAATTTATTAAGAGCTCATTAAGAAGTTTTAAAAAATAATGATGCCTTTCATCAGGTTACAAAATGTACCACAGAGGTTTTCCTTTCTTTTTTTTTTAATTGATCGTTTAATATTCATCACCAGTTCTTTCAAAATTATTTTAGATGAGATTTGATATTAGAGTTTTCTAAGTTTCAAATTCTTATCTTCCACTTAATATTAAAAACTGAACAAAAGCTCTCGGATTACATTTTTGGATTAGAAAACAATTTTAGGAAGATCAAATTCCTCGCTTGTCTTGATGGTAGAGGGGACGAAAAATTGAGCATCAATACGGGAGGTAGGGTAGGTAAAATAAAATAAAAATATCGACTTTGAATTTAATAAAATTGCTAGGTGGTTTCTCCATGCAGGGTCAGTTTTAATACCATATTAAAACAATGCAAACTCTATATTGAATAGCAATGAATTAAATCCAAAAAATATTCCCCTATTTCATAGAATTTCTCTGAATTAATTCTCTTAGTTTAAGTTTTAGTGTTTTCTTTCTTTTGAAATTAATTTTTTATTCTTTATTTGAATTTTACATAATTTTATAAAAACATACCTCTGTTTTAAGTTGTGTGATAAGATCGACATAAATTATTGATTTTTATTAGAATTTACATCTTGCTTAGCACTACCCTTAGGGAAATTATAATGTAAAAATGTTGTTTAACGTTTGCATATATCGGTTAGTGTCATTTTAACAATAATTATTCATTTGTAATTTATATACTTATTCCTTTTCGTATTATATTGTTTGCTGAATTTATTCATGAATACTTCAGCTAAAGTTTCCTTTTTTTTAAAGTAGTTTTATTATTCTTGTGGGAAATTAAAATAATTTTTTTTTATTTCAATGTAAGTCAGAATAGGAAAACACGTAAAAAATTTAACATGACTTCACAATTCATTAAATAACCCTTTGTAATTCATCTATCAATTTTTATTCCTCTTTAAATAATAATTGTTGGTGAAAAACTATTTTCTTGTCCTTCCGTTACAAATTTTATTGCTTGCCTAATTCGTTGAAAACAGTTCCACTTTCTGTTCCTTTTTATTATGTTTTGCTTTCTTTTCTTTTTAGTGAGTGACAATTGACAACTACCCCTTTTGTTTAGTATTAATTACGAACAAATAAATTGCGAAAACACGACAGGAAATTTAACGCGACTCCATCATTGTTCATTGGCAAATGTTTTCACGAAAGACCACCAGGAGAGCTACACCGCGCCGTACACATCTGTCCTTCTAGCAATTCCTCTCGCTTTAATAACGTTTTCCTTTATCTTTCACGCAACGATTTAGTATGGAGTAGAAGTCGAATCCTGGCAGGGCCTCCACGTAGCGGTGTCTCACCAGATCAACACACGACTGTGGAATGACTTGCTGGGTGGGCCTGGCTAGGGCCCAAAAACCGCCAAAATCCGGGCCTGTGAGGCAACAGCATTTAGGGAGGGATCGCCTTTGAAAAATCTACCAGCAGAACTGATGTGACGAAAAACATTCATTCGTCAGTTCGTTTCGCTCTACTATTTCGGGCTTCGGGAAATGAAGATATGTATGCTCTCTTGCTTCGATTTGATTCGAGTTTTTTAAAAAATTTTTATTATTATTTTTTTTTATCATGTGTGTTTAGGAGAACCTGGATATTTTCCTCCGTTCCTTGTGCGTTTTTTAACTTTGAGTGTGAATGAAGAAGCTTTTGTTTCCCTCATCTTATCTTTGAAAGAAAGGGATGTTGGTTTTTAACGGCTCGACGTAAAAAGCAAACACGATTCAACAGATGCTCGTTTGTTTACTTTCGCGAAACACGAAAAGTGGAAACTAGGGCAGATGTATGAAGCTAGGCTTTGATGATGCGAGGTGAACTTAGAAATATTTATCATAACGTGTACGTTTTGTTCAGCTTTTAACTTGGGATGTTAGTTTTCAATGACGGAATGAATAAACTAAACTAGACTCAACAAATAATCTTTTGTTGACTTTCAGAAAGAAGGAAAAGAGCCGATATTAGAAACGATATACCAGGCGTTGAAGTCAAAAGCGCAGATTTATAGAATGTTTGTTTTCGTAATGAATGAAACGTTTCCCAGAAGTTTAAAGGAAATTTTAGATTTTTCAGTTCTGTTCCTATTTTATCAAGAGCCTGTGTTGGAAATATTTCATCTGTGCTATTTTAAAGGAGAATTGCACTCATCAAAAGTATTCTATTTTTTAGATGTATTGAAAACTGAAAGGGGTAGGGACTAAACACAAATATTGATTTTTAAGCTTCATTTTTTTTATTTATTTAAGCTCTATAATTTATTTTAATTCGTTTGTCAAAATGTGAAGTCATTTATGAACCCATAAATTTTTAATGTGTCTATGAATAAACGTGGAAGTAAAATTGCATTTTCGTATAACTGTAATAAATTTCTCCCCCCCCCCCCGGAATGTGGTCTGTTTTCAAAACAGCTGTTTAACATCTATTTTTGGATTTAAAGTACTTTAAATACTAGTATGATATTCTTATTCATAAAAATAAAACTGATTTTGAAATTGAAATTAATTTTAAATTTACAGCATATGGTAAACGTGCGTGTGAATCCGAGTACCTATCAGTTATTTGTTTATTTTGTTATGAGTTATTTGAAATGTGTACAACTATAGGCTTTTATCACGGTTTGTTGGTATAGTTATATGTAAATACTACATTGTAATAACAAATATGAGCAGCTTAATATACAAGCATGCTACAATTCAACATATGGTTGGTACACTACTTTAACTAAATCGCTTGTAATCTTTAGTATTTTTACACTTTCAAATTGAGAGACAAAAACATATTTTCGACCAATAATCTTCTCAAATTGAGTCTAATGATTGAATTAATTGATTTCTTATTAATCAATTAATAAAATATTTGGTTAAATTTCGTAAAGATATAATGATAAAACACCAATTTTTCAGATTTTGATTTTATTGTTGAAAAGCGTGCATTAAGTACTTAAAATGATTACCGATGAATCTACAGAATATTGTAGGTAATTATAGATAGACTTGCAAATGATATACTTAGACTTATGCTTACTATCGTTTTAGAATAATGTTATCTTATTTTAAACTTGCTCCCGAGTCACAATAGTTCTTGCTCCAGTAGAAGTTGACATCAAACATTTGATGTGCTGATATCCCCCATGCTAGGATACATTGCAATGTGTTGATATTTTGTGCTTAAAAATATGTCATGCGTCTAATAGGTGTGAAATTACCCCTTATTATCACATAGAGTTGTCATGTTAATAAAATTTTATGCGTTTAGTAATAGAAGAATTTTTAGTGCTCAAGCTTTCTGAGTTAAGTCTGAAAAAATTAATCTGTTTTAATTGGCGGAATGAGATTAGGTCGAACAACTGAAAGAGAGACTGGTAAAAAGTATAAGAATTCTGAACTGTTATTCTCAAAGATGCCAAATCAAATTTAAACCACCCAAAAATGAAGTTTGTGAATTCGGTTTAGTGCTGGGAGCGTCCTAGTTGAATTAATCTCTTATGACTTTCGACAGCAATTTAATATTTTTTTCCCCACCAGATCGATGAACCGGATGGAAACTTAATATTTCTTCCTTATTACGCTGTCAAGAGATTTGACTCCCACACATTACAAAAAAAAAGCAACAGTTTAGGGTAACGCTTCTCCAAGACATAATGAAAAACCGCTGGCTTTTCTCTTCCAGTCAATCTTTTGAGATGACGGCTTTTGTAATTAGTCGTCAGGAGTCATTGGCAGATGTCGCCAAACGTTTTCTGAGATTCGTTGCTTTTATAGCATTGAAATTTTTTCCCCCGGTGAGATGCAATTGTGACTTTTTTAAAAAAAAAAATTGGATTGGGAAGCGAGCCTTGGAATCTAAAAGTAATGTTGCATTTAATTTCTTTCTTGCTTTTCAATCCATGATCAAAACCTAAACTTATAATCTCTTCAAGGAGCTTCATAAATATTTTTTTCCCTTTCAGACTTCTGAAATATTCTTTATTTCTTCTAAGAACTTAGCCACATACAATTGCGCTTGAGTGGTACCTTTATATCTGATCGATATGTATTACGAAATGCCAAAATCAGTATAGTACTATATTTATGATGTATTTTATCCTCAAATACTCATAAGAAATACCGTAACAGTAAAACTTGCAAAATTAAATACAAGTATTTTTTGTGCCAAACTAATTATCCTCCAACTTAGTTCGGCGATCTATATCTCTTATATATATATATATATATATATATATATATATATATATATATATATATATATATATAGAAATAGTAACCCTTATATAGGCAGCATTGCAAAAACATAATATGAAAAGTAACATGAGATTAACAAAATAACTCGAGTCACAGTTTTATTACGCTTATAAGTATATATTTTAAAAAGTTCAATTTTCTCTCTCAGTCGGCAGTCGTTTTATATCTTCAATAAAGTTGAGACTTCAAAATATTATTTATAACAATATAAGCACCAAGATTTTATGAGAGATTACTACGTATTCTTGATTTAAAAAGCACAGTTACTTTATCCTCTAATTATATATTATTAATCGTACTCGTAATAAAAACATTTAATCCCTTGTTGGTAACTAAGAAGCCCTGTTTATTTTCAGAAAATTTATGTATTACCCTATCCCTTTAATTTTAGTTGCCTGTATGTAATAAAGTACAATCAAGAATCTCGCAATTGAAGGGGGAGGAAAGGTATATATGATTATATTGTTATCTCAAATTAGAATGTAAAATGGGTGAATAGCTTATTCAAAATGTTATAAAAAATACCATCATTTCTTTACCATCTGTGTGGTACTATCAGAAACATGTTAAACGACACTCTTATCCATATTCTTCTCGCTGTGTGACAGTATTTAATTAACTACTTACATATTTGCGAAAAAAAGCATATGCCAAATTCATTGATAGTATTTAAATTCTAAACATGTTTTAAAATATTCAAGTACTTATATCGGTACTAGAGACTTGCCCTACAATTTCTAGGTGTACTTTTTTTGTAGTTTTTTGTGTGTTATTACGAATTTGCTTTGTTATTTTGTGATAAAAAGATTCCCCATATTAAAAAAAATCATATCCGATGAGAAATTTAAAATAAAGGGATGTGTTTAATAATCATGCTCTGAATTAAACATTTTCACTTTTGCTATTTTTTATCACTGCGTTTGATAAAAAAGAGCATCTTTTTTGGAAAAAAAGGACTTCATTAACTTAATTAGGGGGGAAATGTTCTAATGGGAGAGATTAATTATCAGGGACCTCTTGAAATTCACCACGTTTGAAATATTTTAATTTAATTATATTGGAAACATTTCTAAACTTTTTAGATAGTAGTTCCCCCTAGAGACTAGTTTCTAGAAAGAGTTTTTATTTACTTACATAGCAGCGCATAACATCCTCCACTTTAACTCTTTATTTCGGCAACAGTCACTAAGCAAAAATTTTAACGAGTGCAATCTAATCAGACGTAATTTTATTTCTGAAAATTTCTTTATATTTTTTATTTGAAAATTCATTTTTCAGTTATATTTCAATGTGCAAAAAGAATGTTCTATTTTAAGTGAAAAGCATTTTTCCCAATCTTTAAGACGAAGCTGACATTGAAGCTAGTCCCATCTCTTAACCATCGAAGAAAAGAAATAGCACCTCATAAGAGTAAATCAAATACAACAGCCCGGTATGTGCACCTCCGCTCTTTTTTTTGCTCCATTGCACACTAAATGATCGTTAATCTAGTATTCTACTCTCACCCCACGGTGAACAAAAAAGTCGACATGGATGGAATAGCAGTCACTTTTTTATGTGCACTTCCCCCTCCTCTCCAACTATCTCAATCGAACTATCTCCGCTAACCTCAATCGAAATACAGAAGACACACTATTCAGGTGTACAGCATTGTTTATTTACTATTTCTTGGGGAAAAATAACAGTCCATAGCCTTTTTGCCGTTTCCTTTTGCACAGGTAATAATTATCTTTTCCTTTATACGCTTTTCCTGTTCTTTTTCGTTTTCTCTGTGTGCTTACATATTAAAGGCGGACTAGAAGAAAGATAATTGCAGATCTAGAAAGGGAATTTTTTTTTCAAGAACACCCGTTCTTTCGAGATTTTGAACTTTATGACGGTTCAGCGGCACTGCGTCAGTATATATATTGTACACAAACCGCTGATTATCAAGTCTTGATACTGAAACGGCTCGGGATATTTTCTTATTATATATATATATATAATTTCTTTTTCTTTTTATCATAAGAGGTGGGGAGAGCATTAAGTAGAAAATATCTTAACATCAGACAAATTACGCATTCTTTGACTCAATTTTATGTTTTTCGTTGGTTTGAAAACGAACTGATAACACTTTCATTCGGATTGCATATAAACATTTCATGTGCTAACAAGTGTTGATTATATGTTAACTGTTTATTATTCTTGGATATATGTTTCTTACACTACTTTCGAATTGTTATATAATAACAGCAATATTGAAAAGAAAAAAAAGTTGTATTTACTTATTTAAAGTAACATTTATCCATTACTAATGTCAAAAAAAGGTGCTGGGAAACACGTACGAGATATTGTACACAATTTAATATCATAAATACGAATTTTTTTTTAAAAAAATGTGATATATGAACCATAAAATAAATTTTAAAATTATTTCTCCCTGAACATAATTTATATATTTACTGCTATGCAATATTTGTACAATTTATATATTTTTAAAGCAACAGGAATCATATATCAAAGTTAACTACTCAATTAGCATAAAGATATTCATTGACTTTAATACGATAAACGAGCATTTCATTATTACAATGGATTTACCCATTAGATTCTTTATACTATTTTATTTTGTGTTTCAAAATTTTAAAGACTTATTTCTTCTGTTAAGAATTCATCATTTGTTCCAATAATTATTTTAATTTCTGAAAACATGAACGTCATAAATATCTTAAATGTCAAGAAACAAAACATAGTTGCAGTGATCAGACGTATCATAGAAATTTTAGATAGTTTTGACTTAAAAGCTTTCTGTAATAAGCCCTTATTGTATATTTCTATTTTTATTATTTTACTTTTTCACTTACTGTAGGCTATATACGCAATAAAGGAAGACAAAAAAAGTTTTAAAGTAGTGTTTCCTAAATCTTTTTTAAAACTCTTTCCTAGGTATCTGAGACTACTTCCTGGAAGAAAAAGAATATCGCGTTCAGAGAGAAATTAAAGAGAGAGAGAGAAGAACCGGCAATTGGTGGTGATTTCATTTGAGCAGGTAGAAAAGAGAAAATCTGATTTTCTTCTTGCTTGAAAAGATTCTCAATCCGGGAATGGTACTAATACAGCAGATGTCTGGCTAATCTGCAATCTTCAATCTCGGGATTCCACACCAGCGCGCTGCAGTGAAATCTCGAGATTGGATTTAACGCTATGTCATTGTAGAAATTGGGAATATAAAAAACTCCTTCTGAAGAGTGGATTAGAAGACATGGTACAGGCATCGATTGAGGAGATGATTGTTCTTATCGACTTGGATAGATCGCTTACTTTCTGCTGAATAAGATTTGAACTGAATCACATTTGTTAGACATGGAAACCATTGGGGAACTCTGCGCAAACTCTCCCAGCCGCCATCTGAAAAGAAGGCTTAGGACTGCTCTTATAGTACTTATTTTTCTGCTACAATGTGTAGCTGCGTCGTCAGTAATGTATTCAGCGCCGCAAGAATGTAAGTGGGCGTTGATAAGTGGCAGTGATGTATCTTTGACCTGCACTCCAAAGACACTTGTGGGGACTGGTAGTTTCGTTACTAATTTCAGTATGATACAAAGTGACCACACTACGGTTCTAAATATACTGTGTGAGTCATGGTTTTTTGAAAGTACTTTGGCTCCGATGGCTTTGTCACATCTTAGATATCTAAAAGCGTTGCATGTCCAACAGTGTAAATTGAGGGAATTGCCGATGGATGCTTTTGCTGGGCTGAATGAATTGAGAAATCTCTCTATTCGGACAATGAATGACGAGTGGGGTGAATTTCCTTTATCCTTACAACCTGACAGTTTCGACAATTTGAATCAGTTAGAAGCTCTTGATTTAGGTCACAACAAACTCGAGAAAATTTCGGATGAGATGATATGTCATCTAGGGTCTTTGAAGATTTTGAATCTAACTCATAATGACCTGACTTCTACAATAACTTTTTCCAATAATTCAGGTAGTAAAATTTTTAAACACTGCATGAGTAGTCTCTCGGAACTCGACTTGTCTCACAACAAAATATCGGCCATTACCAAAAAAGATTTGCAGAACTTCAAAAGATTGCGTCTTCTCAATCTAGCACATAATGACATTTTTGATCTTGATCCTGCAGTTTTCACAAACTTCGCTAAATTGCAAATCGTTGATTTGTCAGATAACGAGGTGGTGAATATTCCCGCCCGGATATTTCAAGATTCCCCAGACATCAGAGAATTGTACTTATATAATAATTCAATAGTTAACGTTCCTCCGGACTTGTTTAACGGCTTACAACAGCTTGTGATTTTGAATCTGAGTTTCAACAAGATTTCCAGTTCATCTTTTGGCCCTGAGACATTTGTCGATCTCATTCGGCTCGTGATTCTTGATCTCAGTAGAAATAAGATAAATTTCATCAACAATACTTTATTTCAGTCGCAGTATTCTTTACAAATGCTTTTTCTCTCCCACAATGAAATTGACATCATTGCTGAAAACTCTTTCTCATCTCTGTACAATTTATATACTCTTGACTTGAGTTATAATCGATTGAAATACTTGGATATTTTCACATTAAATGGATTGTATGTCCTAAGTGATCTTAAGCTGTCTCACAATAGTATTTACAGTATGCATTCCGATGCATTTAAAAATTGCAGTAGTGTCGAAGATCTCACTCTCCAAGGAAATAATTTAAGTTACGTCCCGACTGCTTTAAAGTCGTTGCAATTTCTCAAAACTCTCAACCTTAATAACAATACTTTGGGCAGCTTGAATAATTCATCTTTCCAAGATTTGAAGCAACTTCGTTATCTGAGTCTATCACAAAATCAAATTGGCAATTTAACTAAAGACGCTTTCAAACATTTAGCGTCTTTGAAAACATTGATTTTATCAAAAAACAACATTCACAACTTGGAACAAGGTATTTTTGATGAATGTGAAGCTTTAAATGCCATAGACCTAAGCGACAACCATCTAACTCACATCAATGGATTATTTATTAATTTAAAAAGCCTAACCTTTCTTAATGTTTCCCGAAATAATATTCAGTGGTTTGATTACGCCGTGATACCGATAGAGCTTGATGAGCTAGATCTTCATAGCAATGAAATCCCATCTCTAAGCAATTATTACGAACTCGAAGATACCCTGCAGCTTCGTGCTTTAGATGCATCCTTCAATTTCATATCTTTAGTCAATGGAGGCTCATTTCCACACCGCATCAGTCGATTAAAAATTAACAACAATCGTATAAGCCAAGTACATCATTTTACATTCTTAGCCAAAAGCAACTTATCTTATGTTAATATGGCAAATAACAATATCGAAAGCCTCGAAATTAATACATTTCGATTGAATGCTTCAAAGAAACCATTACCAGAATTCGCGATTTCTGGAAATCCATTTTTTTGTGATTGTAACATGGAATGGCTGCAACACATGAATAAACTGGATGGAAATGTTCAGTATCCTCACATAGTAGATTTAGATCAAGTTGTCTGCAAGTTGTCTTTCAAGCGTCACAGCTCGTACTTACCTTTATCTATGTCTAAATCATCTGATTTCCTTTGTAAATATAATAGTCATTGCTTTGCACTGTGCCACTGTTGTGAATTTGATGCCTGCGATTGTGAAATGGTCTGCCCTGATAATTGCACTTGCTATTCAGATCAAACTTGGAACACGAACATAGTGGACTGCAGCTCCCAGAATTTTTCTTCAATGCCATCAGTCATACCCATGGACGTTACTGACCTCTATTTAGACGGAAATAACATATTTCAGCTCACTAGTCACACATTAATAGGTCGTAAAAATATGCGAATTATTTACTTGAACAATAGTAACATCCATGTTATTAATAATCGAACTTTTAACGGCCTATTGATACTCAGAGCTCTTCACTTGGAAAATAATCAACTAAAAGCTCTAAACGGATATGAATTTGAAACTTTGGTACATTTAGAAGAGTTATATCTTTCAAACAATAAAATACGATTTATAGCAAACACCACATTTCAGAATTTGAAATCCTTGACCATTTTGAATCTGGATCATAATTCCATTAAAGAATTCCAAGTTTGGAATTTAAGATGGAACCCACATCTAACCAGTGTACAGCTGGGCCATAATCCTTGGATATGCAACTGTGAATATTTAGAATCATACTATGAATGGCTTCGGGGTGCCTCTTCTGTAGTACAAGACCTCGGATCAATCCAATGCCGCTATAATCAGTCAGCTGGTCCGTATCTCGTTGAGTTCAATGTTTCATCGTGTTCTAATTACAGCTCCATTACTTACTTCCAGTCTGTGTTTCAAACGGATTATGTTGCAGTAATCATAGTTGTGTCAGTTCTTTTACTGCTGCTTATAATATTCTCCATACTGCTATGTGTGTACTGGAGAGAATTGCAAGTTTGGTTATACTCTAAGTATGGCATTCGCTTGTTCCAAGGAAATGATTTTCCTCCCGAGACTGAAAAATTGTTTGATGCTTTTGTATCTTACAGCAAAAAGGATGAAAATTTTATCACACAGTTTCTAGCTCCAGAGTTGGAATATGGTGCTCCATCGTATCGGCTTTGTCTGCGTTATCGTGACTTACCTATGTCTGGATATGTAGCTGAAGCTATTACGGAAGCTATTGAATGTAGCCACAGGACAATAATTGTTTTGTCAGAACAATTCTTAAAGAGCGAATGGTGCCGCTTCGAGTTAAAGAGCGCACATCGGGAGTCACAATGTAACCGTAAACACAAAATAGTTGTGGTACTCATTGATACAATGCCATTTAAAAGTATAAATCCTGATGCTAAAATGTGCTTTCGAAATGCACCTGTTATTCGTTGGGGAGACAAGAGATTCTGGGAGAAACTTAGGTATGCCATGCCTAACGGTCAAGGGCATCCTGCGGATCCAAAAGTGAAATATTCTCACCAAAGTCTTCCCCCTTCAAATAACATTAAATTGGTGTAATCAAATGATTGTGAACTTTCATTGACTGTATCTTCAATGTTTCTCAAAAAATGTTTAATTTTTCTTTATGGAAAAGTTTATAATTGTTCCTAATTGTCTTTCGACGAAACTGCCCAAGTATTACGGCATTCCTTTTCTCCCTGTAAATGGTCGGTTTTCACTTAATTACATACGAGAGAAAAAATCAATGTGAACAGATTTTTTTTCCTTCGTCCTTCATTACCTTTCTTTAAATAACGTGAAATTTCATACTGTGTAGCCAAGCAAAAACTTCCAAGAGCTTTCAAAAACAGTGAACATTACAGATCGTCTCTTGCAAATTGGGTGACAGTCACAATTTAAGAGAAATGCTCGTGATTTGCAATTGGCCAAAAAAAAATATTTCTCACATTCTCTTAAACTTCTATTATCCTTTGGTGTCATCTAGTTGTTATTACATCTTGGACACTTAAAAAGAGTACTTTTCCTTAAAGTGGATGGGCTATTTTTCGCTGAAACTTTACACTTAAGCTGACTGACTTTGCTGAGCTGTGACCACAGTTATAGTTCCTTCATGGAGATGTTTGAGATTTGTATTATACAGCTGAACATTGTAAATGTGCTCTATGTGTTTATTTTTATTTCCATTCGTGTTTATATATATATATATCAAGAACGAATCTCTCTCTCTAGATGAGAGTTACATTGTAAAGATGCATTTTTGTTTGTTAACATTTCACCGTTTTTGTCTTTGGTGTAATTAAATATTTCTTCAGGCAAATGTCTGATGAAAAAAAATGAACTGTTTTTCAGAACTCTAGTACTTGAACAAGTGGGAAAATGTTTGGACATACTCGGCATTTAAGTTTCTTCTTTTCCCTGCATGCAGTGTGTGTTTGAAATATACAATAATATGTTTCTAATAAATATTTATTTGGAATGATTAGAAATGAGATAATAGAAATTGGCTAGCTTGAAGTTTCATCTTTATGTTTGTAAATATGTGTTATTTGCATTTTCAAAAATCCTTCAAAAGTCAATCCGCAGAACACTAAAACTGACAACCCAAGCTCGATCTGATGTATTCGATTAGACATGCATAAACTTAAAAAAAAAATATATTAAATTTTTATAAAAATACATTATTTATAAAATTTTACTTTTAATAGGTTTATATTAATTTGAATTCATTCGTTATTTAAGAAGAAGGTAAGTGGGTCCAAATTCTAAATTTTTTCTTTTATAAATAGTAAAAAAAAGAGTTACGGTCGTTTTTATTTAATAAATTTGATTTATTAATATTAAATTAAAACATTTTTTTTAAATAGAATTATGTAATTTAATTTAAGTTAATGAAAAAAGAATAACCCAAATTTCTCAGTACGGATTAAGTATTGCAATTAAAAAATAATAGTGTAAACATTATTTTCCCCCTTTATTATTAATCACTTATAGCAATTCAGACCAACAATATCGTGAATGGTTTTATTCAAATAGACTTATGTTTTATGCATTTCTAATCGGAATGGCTTATAATAGTAAATGGAGCTTGGTTAACTGTGCCACATAACTGTGATTTACAGGAATCCTGCCCAAAAGAAAGTAGGTGTGGTGCTAGTTTCGGGTATTGTCCTTACATACACATGCCATTTTGGAGCATTATGATATCTGTGATAATATTCGAGTACTCTTTCTTATGCTGTCAGTTGTAATAAGCTAGGAAAAAAAGTGTGACTTCAAATTGAGTTTTGTGTTTCTTTTGAGCTTTATTTATTTGGCATTTGAGAAAAATGTAATACACCTTGTAATATATATATATATATGTATTGTAATGGTATTCATGAGACTTAATTTTTGATCATTTTCCTTAAAATGATCTGAAATGATTGTGTAAGTGTTTATTTTAAAGTCATAGAATTATTGTTGCACTAACTGTTTGAATGTAAATGTTGCATATAATAAAAGTCGAAGTGAATGTGTGAGTTTCATTCATTAAAAAATAAACACTAGCAGACAAAACTCTTACAGGGTTTTATTATACATCGGATAGATAATGATGAATAGACATTGTTCTGGATTGGAGTCTTAGAACATGATAAAGTGTATATAATTTATCATACTTTTAATAAATTACTTATTTGTTTTCATATTAGAGATATAAAAATCATTTTGGCATTATGAGAAACAGGGACAGTAAAAAAAATTAAGAAAGCTGATGAAAATGACGTATAAAATACCCAAAAAGGGCAAAAAAAAACCCTTTTAAAATAACATATAACACAAAAATAACTATGTAAATTAATAATGTTAATTTTCTTACGTTGACTCATATATCTTCTCCACAATTTGATATATTTTCTCAAGTCAATAAAAATGAGGCAAGGTTTGAAAATCTTCGATTATTGAAAAGAACAATGAATTAAACTGAATAATTGTTATAACTTAAGTAATATAATATGAAACCATAGTTAAATTAAAAATTTTTTTCTTTTTCTTTAGCCCTTATAGAACCATAAGTTTGATAAGAGTAAATATTAGTTCCTAATTTTAGCTATTTAAGATGTCAAATAAGAAAGCGGCATATTTTATCATATTCCTCATTTCTATCCAAGTTGCAAGTATGTGTTTCGCATTTTTTCTCCTTACTGCAATGTTAAATCAGCTATCCTTTGACGTGTTAAAAGGAAAAAATAATTAGTTATGGAATATTTTGAAATTTTAAAAGCATTATATTATAAGCAAATGTATGTGTTACAATAATACAAAGTTTCGTGAAAATTGAGACATTTTCTTGCTTGAAAATGTGTTCCGTGTTTAGTTCAGGGGCTCGTACATTTGGCGAAAACAGCCTTGAGTTTTTTTAGTGAACTTCACTATGGATGAAAATTACATATTCAGAAGCATGTGTAATTTTCCAAATTATTCATAGCGAATTCATTCATTCATTCCTGAAGAACAGACATTTCTTGAAAAGACAATATGGGAGAATGTGTATGTGGTTTTAGCTTATTTATAAACATAATAATCTTATTTATTTCATATGACAGCATTTTATTTCAACTTTCAATTATTTTGAACGTGACGAGAAAAGATCGGTAAAGAAGGAAGTAGTAACTGGATTATATTTCAATGGAGGATTCATCATTGTAAATAAATAAGAAACAATATTTATAAAAACTAAAGAATTTCTTCCTTGAACATATTTAAAATCTAAGTTGCTTCATATTTTTTACCTAAATAATTTTTTCATTCACTCAAATCTTATGAAGAAAATTGTGTCTATTATAAAAACTTGTTATATTTCTTTCAAAAGAGCATAACATTGAGCTTCAACACTGCTCATACATTGGGTAGTTTTAATATTCCTTCATTGTATTATAAATAGGCGTTTGCATAATATAAAAATATTGGTCTTTAAACTAAAAAAAAATCTCTAAATTCAAAAAAAAATCCCATCAAACAGTATATTTTGATAAATCTTGGAATTGTCAACTTTTTATCTTTCGCACAGTTTCCACGATTTATTCATTGTAACAATGAAAGATTCAAACAGATGACTTGTCACATTCACTGTAATACTTTCTTAATTTTCAATCTGAAAAATGTCCAAAATTAAAGGATCCAAATCAAGTTTCTCCATTCTGAATTTTTAAGTGAAACCTTTTACTTTATAATCCAATTTTAGTTTTTTCTTTAAGAAGAAGGAATTAATATCAATTGAGAGAAACTTCTTCGAACGGCTATGCTAATCAAATAAGAACAATTTATTATTCAAGGGAATTCAAACGCTATCCTTCATTCCGCCAAAGTCCAGAATTTATTCACAGAAACTAAAAAATAGGTTTTAATTGAAATCTTGAATTAAATTGTTTATATACTTAGGAGCAGAAAATAAAATAATCACTCACAAGTGATGAAAAATCAATGGAAACTTTCAACAATGAAACGAAATGCATAAGTTCTTTTCTTTAAACAAATACCTATTGCGCACTATTTATCTATTACATAAAATAAATTAGCAACAATATAACTAATAATTAAAAATTTTGAATCTGTTTCATGTTATATTAAATTAATTGGAAACTTCACATTTTATGTATTTTAACACAAACTTTCCCTTGTTTGGATGAAATTTAATGGAATTAAGACTTCGAAGCGCTGATTCTAATTAAATAGCGTAAAGTGAATAAGTGATCAACGAAAAAATAGAGAGAATTAGAAATATTATACCAATCTTAAACTCAAGAAGAGCCAATTTTGCCAGAGAAACAGAAACATCAATCTACAGATTGGGATATATATGTGAACCTTAGTCTGCCTTTAAATGAGTAAAGTTATAAAAAATTTCCGGTCAAATATATATTTACACACACTCAAATTTTGCAAACAAATAAAATCATCAAATATTTTGTTGTACATATAATTTCCAAAACAAAATTTTTTGAAAAATTGGTAGTAAAATATGTTTGGAAAAATCCTCATTTTGTGAGCCACATATAATAATGTAATATATCATGTATTTAAATGCTATTTATGTGAGGGAAAACGAAGTATTTTTGAGAGGAACGAGAGACGCAAAAAATTGCATGTACTTTGAAGAAAAAAATGGTTTAAATCTTGATAAGTTATCAGCGAAAATTTGGGATAAATTTGAGTGCAAGTATTTATAGATGGAGGAATGCTGCAAAAGGGTAAATTTTAGACTTTTAAAAGGTGTTGTCCATTGAATAACTTTATTGCTTTCAATAAGGTATCCAGGATATTTCCTCCAGTATTTCTGAATCTTTATGTACATTTAGAAATGCTATTTATCGCTAATAACCACATTTAAATTGAACCATGCCAACATTTAGTTTTCAGGGTGTTGTCGAATTCGACCGTCAAATTCAGAGGGGTGATAGGAGGCAGTATGGAGACGACAAATCACCATAAAACATGCGATCACAAACCACTTTTAGTCGGGGAAAATCGCAATAATAGTAGCCGTCAGGAGGACGATGAGCCAGACGAGGGAATGTGGAGATTTGGAATGCCATAAAAGGGTTGAAGAACCTGCGCGTACGCAATTATGGGGCCACCTGAAATCGCTTGTTGTATGAGACGTCGGTGGCTACAGTTGAGGATCTCACGGCACGGATCGTCAATGCTTCTGCTGGCATTGAAATCCCTTCAAATTTGTTTGAACGAGTCCGGCAATCCTTCGTCCGTCGGTGTAGGCTGTACTATGATCTAGACGGCCACAACTTTGAACAATTCCTGTGACTACCACTTATGAGTGCATTTCTGACGTCGAGCTATGATGCATCGTTCGTATTGAAAACATGTTTGACGGCTAATAAATGTATTTCTTATCACTTATTGCCCCTTTTCATTCCACTCGACATTAAACCCTTGATAACTGATTTTATAAATTAATCCGATTAAACGTGGTTTGCGACCCGATGTTCTACGGTAATTTGTCGTTCCCATGCTTCCTACTATTTCCCCTCTGAAATAGTCGGTTGAATTCAGCAACACGCTGTATATATCCACCACAAATAAGAAAATTTTTTTTTACAAACAACACTCCAATATATTTCTTTTAACGAAATTAGAATATATTTTTAAGAGGCTTATAACGTTCGCAAATAAATGTATATAAGCACCACAAATAAAAAACTTTTATTTTTCATTTAGTGTGGGAATAAACATTTAGTTTCTTTAATACATAAAAAAATAAAATTGTTTGAAAACTATTATCAAGTCAAGTGAAACAGGATTAAAGATGAAAGGAACCATGCAGCATTATAAAGAAAAAAAATACAGGAAACAGAACAGACTCATAAATATGAAAAGTGAAAAAAGTTCAAAATGAAAATTATAAACATGAATTGAAATTTTATTGAAGATCAAAATATAAGATGATAAATACTTGATAAGCACGAAACTATTGTCTTCATTTAATTTAAGAAAACAATTTCAAAGATGAAAATGTAAAAAAAAAAGCAGGAAAAGAGCTTTCATGCATACTATTTTACGAAATTAGTGATAGTTACAAATCATCCAGTCACATTCTATTATTTAACTTCCATAAAATCATTATATCTTTAAAAAGGGACCAATTTACTTATTCTTTATTCTTTTTTAAGAATACCTTTAGAAATATAATGCAATTTTTACTCCGTTAAACAAGGACACTTACGAACTTTCTTATACAGCATGGTGTATTTTTTTGTTTAATACATTTTGTTACATGTTTTATTTATTCAGGTCAGAAAAGTTAAAAACCTCAAAAAAATACATGATAAATAAAACTATTTTATGCAAGAGAAATATTTCTTACATAATCATTGTCAACTCTTAATTTTAAAGTAATGTTTGATCGAAAAAAAATTTGCTCAGATTACTATAGGTATATGATAACGGAGTTTTTAATAATCCATTATAAAAATTACAAAAATCCCCTGAGACTTTTTTAATGTATACAGATTTTAGTGCATGTGTGAGCTACATCTACTATTTTTAAGTAATTCAGCAATACATAATAAATAAAAGGAATAAAAAAGATCACATAAGTCGTAAGGTATACAGAGGGGTTCCAAATTCATGGTACAAACTTTAAGAGTAAGAACAGGATATTGCAACAATAATTTATTGTATAGGAATGTATGAGCGCAAGTGTGTGTGTGACGCAGTGAGGCACAAACACAAAAAATAAGAGACGAAAGTAAAGACAGTGTTCATTGACAGCGTCGTTGAGAAGTGTAATATTTACAATAACTGTTCAGCACATGAACTATGAAGTCCAGTTGCCGCGCACATTGCTTAACCATCTCCTGGCAGTCGGAGAAGATAGTCTGCCGAGTTCAAAGCTTGTAATAACTGAAAATGGAAAAGGTTCAAGAGATTTTCGTTTAACACTCTACAAACGGTCTGATGACTCACACTTACGTGTTGAGCAATAGCTCTTGTACTTGACTGTGGTATATCAGACACAACGTTCAAGAGGCTTTCTTTCAGGCTTGGACTGTGTACAGCTCTTCGTTAACTAGCATCATGTCTGGTGACGTGGAACGAACATGTTTTACGAAGTTGATAATGTAACCGCCGAAAATTCTGTCGTCGATCAGGTACACGACATTCGTGTACCTACGATCGGGATACATTCGTAGCGCAGCTCTGCAGTTTCCATTTGCACGGCCGTACATGGAATGCATTTTCAGCATACGCCAAGTCTCCCATTTTAGATCTCAGCACAATTGCTAAAGGTGCTTTCCCCTACTTAGATGCATCATGTTGAATGGCGACTAGACATCTACTGCCCTCTACCGGCAACGCAACCAACCGATAACTCAATTTCTCTTTTCTTTTATTTCCCCTGTTTGTACCTCACTGTGTCACTTGCGCCCAATTCCTATACAATATATGATTGTTACAATGTCCTGTAAGTCTTTAAATGTCCTTAAAGTTTGTACCATGAATTGGGGACAACCCTGTATATTAAAGTTGATGCAGCAATATATATATATATATATTCTATCTACTAATCACTAAATATTGCCTTGGTTTGCGAGATGGATAAAAGATACTATGAGTAAATTTAACTGAAAAATAATACATCATTGACACTACTTTTTGAAAAAATATTGGTTTTTAAAATATGAAGTGTCACGCACTGCCAAAAAGATTGAATATCGCTGGGTATATGGATCACTGGTATATTCTGAATTCTTCACTAATAATAATCAATATACAAGATACACATTCAAAGTTTCCAAAATAATTGATGATTGTAAGGAAAATACTTATAACTGACTCAAATCTCCCTATGCCACAAAGCAAGATGTTTTGTCTCGTGGAAATATATTCGAAGAATTGAATACAGTTTTTCCATTTGCAGTGTGTACGATTATAGGTAAAAATTCATAAAACAATAATTTAATTAAGTATTTAAGAAAGTATTTAATTTATATCTATTTAAAATAAATAAATTTGAACAGTGTGAAGGAAAAACAAAGTGGATGAAAATCATATAAAAAAACTACTACTACTACCAACTTTTTAAAACATACCAATATGTAAAAAAGTAGCCACAAATGTTGATATATTTTTACCAAAATTTTAAGGCTTGGGAAAATAAAACTTTCATCTATATACCTTACTTGATGGTTATAAACATTATATCCCAATTAACAACCAAACCCCAAAACAAGTAAGTATATCCACAAGACTTTCAAGAAATCACGTTTTTCCCTAAGGTTTGCAAAAACTGATAGTTAAATATATTTGTTTTTTTTTAAATTACTACATCTCATCTCTAAAAACTGCATTGAAAAGACCAAAAACCCTAGTGGGAAGTAGAAAACCTATATTTCTTAAGTCAACTATAAAAAATTCATTAATTTGTCAAAACTGATCTGTTAAATCAGGCGAGTAACTTAAAGCAATGTACTACACTGTCTTAAGATTGAATGCTGGGAATCCTCAAATCTATTCAAGCTGTTTCTAAGCCTGTTCATTAGATCCTGAAGCAAATTAAACCATTTATGCTCGAAAGCAGATTAGAGCCCAACAAGGTGACCGGAGATCTGTTAGTGATTAGTGAAACAGCGCATACACAGTGGCTGGAAGAGATATGTTACCCAATTCATCTTAGACGTGTTGGATCCTTGTCCAGAGAATGATTCAACCATAATGTGCTTCACCCTTCTCATTCATCAGAACATCCTCAATTAAAATATACACACACAATATTATACATAATGATATTTCTTGAACCAACAAAATCTGAAAGATATTGAAATCCGGATAAAAACCTATTTATGTTTCTATATGCGATTAAAGATTGGTTATTAGAACCTATAACAGAACACAAACGACCTGTAGAACTTGGGGTAGTATAGATATTCAATGACCTGCGACTGGATAGCATAGATTTTCTGCTACATATTGAAAAATCAGATTGAGAAAAATAATTTAGCACAGTAATTTATTTATATTTATTGAAACGTTTTTATACAAAGATAAATAAAAAACAATTATTACTGACTGTACATTAATTATATAATTTATAGTTCCTATTTTTCGTTTTGTTAATAAGTATAAATGAATATATTTGTTTGTTGACCTGAGGGGCTTATATGAATTGTTTTCTTTACCAGAAAGATTTATAATTATTTATGATAATACGTTATAACAAAGTAAAGAATATTCTCTCCATTAAAATTAAAATTGAGCGGTCATGATTGAGAACTTAGTGACCATTGATGTTCGAGTCCAGTTTTAAATAAAGATTCGTCTTACAAAACAATGAAGGTTGCTGCACTGGATCTCAAGTCAGATAGTATGGCGTAAAATTTTAAATAGCTCAAGTGTTGACCTTCATAATCAACCACGATAAAAAAATTATAAGGCTTTTCCTCATACACCTTTAGAGTGACATTAATTCACTCTTAATTCATAATAGGGTCTATCTTGATAGTCAGAGGCGGATTAAGGTAGTTAGAGGCCCCTGGCGGTAAAAGCTTTGAGACCCATGGGCTTAAGAGTCGAAAAACTAAAATAGTGAAAAAGAGTAGCTCTCTCTTACTTTAAATTCTCAAAATAAAATGTATTCCTTTTTTAAAACTCATCGGCGAATGAAAAATCTTAACTGTATATAAAAAAATTTAAAAACCTTACTTAAGAGCTTACAGTTTTTCTATACAATTTGATTTCTCTTTGGCAAATTCATCCATTATTTTTACCATATCTATTTTGCCCAAAACATTTTATTCTATATATAATATGGCCATGTTGTTCAATTTGTCTTTTCTCCCATTCTTAAATTATTTTTCACACGTTTTAAAACTAAAAAAGATCATTCACCTGATGCATTCGATATCGGTATTGTTAAAATATTTTCAAAAGTTTTTCTACTTTAGGATTTCTCTTGAATCTCGATAAATATCTAGCGAGGTTTCATGGTATCTTGGTTTTCTTTTCATTTCTCATTCCAAGGGGGCGTGGTGGGTTTGTCACTGGCCTTTACACTGGCCGCCAGGTCCGACACCCTCTTAATTCGCCACTGTTAACAGGGTGAAGTTCTTAGTATTGTAGGAATTCACACTACAGACTCAGTCAAGTAATTAAGAAAACTTTATCCTAAGTGAATAAAAAACAACTCATCTCTTACATTGAAGATGGAAATACATAAGAAGCACCAGTAAATTGAAAATGGAGATGCTAACACATTAAACACAGCAAACTGAGGATTACTTTTTATGGAGTTAATCCAGTTTTTAAGGGCATGTCCATCTTCTGTTTACAATACTGAGTAAAAATCTAAATAGTTTTAATATACATAAATAGGACTATATTAACAGAAGAAGGATTCTCTCTCTCTCTCTTGACAGACTGATATCATGAATCAATATTTTAAATCAATGCAGTCTAAAAACTTGCACCGGACTATTCAAAAATTTTCTTTGAAATAGCAATAATAAATCTTTAACTTCTTAATGAATTTAAAACAGATCAACTTATATCGAAGAGACAAATTTATTTCTAAGGAATGCATGTAGTAGTTTATATATTCTTGACACATGGAACTGTATGCAACGGGAGGCTTCATTTCCCTTCAGTTATTTCTTTTAAGTTGATTTTTTTCTTGTTTATATCAAGGGTTATGCGGTGCATTTCAAGATTGTCCCATGAACGAACGATTCATCGAATAAAATAATACTTGAGTTGTTCTAACGCAAAGATTTGTCTAAACATTCTTTTCAATTGATATGAGTCATATTCTTGGATGCATGGAAAAATTCGAAACTTATGAAAGCTTTCTTATAACACATGCTATTAAATATGGGCTTCATAGGTGGCACATATGTGCTCTTTTACACTACCTTGGCTATAATAAGTTACAACAGTTTATTGTATGTAGTGATAATTTGACGGTGATATACTGTTAGTGGTCAATTTTCTACAGTTCCTTATAAAAAAAACATAACTCATACAGAAATTCTTTTAGCAAAAATCAAGATGTGACTGTATCTGTAAAGACAATTTATAAGCGAATAACCAAAAAAGTCTTCAACCAACTGTTTTTTTTTTTTTCAATCGCTTTTTACTTAAGGTATATTATACCAGTTTTATTGTATCTACAAATTTTTTTCTTCAAGTCACGTTTGTAATAGTAGACGATATCCAGCTGTATTACGTGGATGCAAATAAATACACAAAATTAATTATTTTCGTGATGTAATGATAAAAACAATTGAATTTCTGAAAAAAAATATTCAAAAGAAATTGCTTTTACTTGTCATTTCTATTTCAGTCTCAACAAAAGACTCTGTTACAAATATTTTGAGTTACTTATCTGTAACAAAGTTAATTAATCAAAATCATTCTCAAACAAAAATCTTCTTTGAAATGATTAGTGGAACTTTTAATACGCGATGAAGTAACACGACAGAACTATACAGAAAAATGAGTAGAATATTCGTTTTTCAGCAGTAAATGTTTTCCATTCCTCTTGGAGGAAATGAAGATGTGAAAATATTGCTTCACACAGTATTCGAAAGCTCGTTGCTTTCTATTCAGAAATTAGACAAGATTAGAATTTCTTTTTTTTTTATTTATCACAATGAGAGGAAAATATGCTTCACTCACTTTTCCAAACGCGTTTGGACTTTCTTTTTTTCAACTTTTGCTTGGCTTTTAACTTCGGTTCATAAAATATTGCTTTCAAATAAAATACAAAGTCCTAATGGAGCAATGGTACATTATTAGAGAGTATTCTGGATTTATTTGTCTCCCTCTAAACTGCACTACGTTATTGCTCGTAGCTACGAAGCCATGAGACCCTCTTCGTATAGCTGCGATTTTATGACCAGAGAGTCATAGGTTCGATTCAAAATTATTTAAAAGGTCATTGCTCAGAATAACAAGTTTGCATGATATTAAGTCTAACAGAGCAACTAAGTCTAACTTAATTGGCAGGATGTTTGTTAACTGAACTACCTATCAGGTGTCATACTTATCATTTACAAGCTACTTGAAATAATGAGATCCATTGTCAATATAGTATGTTGCACTCATCTAATGCAAGGTTAACTAAAAAAAGAAAAGAAAGGAATTATCTAAAATGATTAAACAAACATATTTTCAAGAACGAAAAATTCCGGAATTATTTAATAAAAATGGAATTAACACTATTCAAGCAAGCTTTTTAATAAGAAAATTATTATAGAAGTATGTATAGTAATTGTCGATATGGATAGACTAAAAACTGTTTTATATCAACTTTGGGATGACGCGGATGGGAAGAGTGAGTGTTGGCTCACTGACTCTTTGTCATCTGACCGTAGTTCAAAGTTATGAAACGTGTTTATTTGTTATCCATAGAAACCCAGCTCCCCTAAGAAGGGCTTAGAGCAGTGTTACTCAAACATTTTCTTTTTCAATACCTCACTTCGACTTTTTTAAGAATCGAATGCCTCCATATAACATATGCTTAATTTTTAATATTGAAGAACTATTATTCATTGAATGAAACCTATATAAATGACAATTTTTTCAGGACACGACTTCTGTTTTTGTAATAAATCATTAAGAAATTGTTAAGACATACAGCAAGTAAATTTTTAAAGCATATAATAGGGAATTGAAATTCATGTACAAAATAATTATAATGAAAGATTTTTCTGTAATGTTAAAACTATTTTAATAGTTATTGTACTACAATAAGTGCGATGGGAGGTCATTTCTAGATTAGTGTATTAAATTTAGTAATAACTTTTGCTTGATGCTTTCTGGAGAGATATTACACTCCAATTTAGTCAGCTTAAGTCTCGAATCTCCCTATATTTCATAATATCCAGTTACTTTATTTCTTCAATAACATCATATGTATGACACTAAATCCATGTTTAACGAACGATAGTAATAGTTTTCTAGCAAAGTTGGTTGAATTTGGAAATTTAATGTATGTTTTTAAAACAAAGTCATGTCATCTCTCCTTTTACAAGTTGAGTAAAATTTTAATAAATTCATAATTTTACATTTCTGAAAGTTCTTTTGAATACTGCACTGAAACAACAGAAAAATCTACTAATAATGAATACATCTTCCAGGTTAGAAAACCAATTCGTTTTAAATAAAAAATCTTTCTTTTGATACTGCACCAGGTATTATGGTTTGGGTGGTATTGGATTCCACTTCCACATTCCCTAGTACTCATTGACGGTACAACGACCAGCTAGAGCTACATCTTAAGTTTTTGGAGTCTTTTGTTCTCCCTTACCTTCAGAGCTTGCCTGCGGTCACATTCCAATAGAACAATGCTCGACTACACGGGACACGCAGTATAGAAGACTCCTTCGCCCATCAAATTACACTGGTGCCTTGCCCTGCCCGTTCTCCAGACCGATCGCCTATCGAACAAGAATCACTTCTGAATTTCCATTTTTCATCAATAATAAGCAGCTATTTTTCTTGTCCATTACATTGGGAGGATCATCTTCAACACAAACAAAAGGAGAACCCTATTTTCGACAACGGCTCACTCTTACTGGAAATCCTTACCGCGATGAAATTATTCCACACATGTATTTGTTCCAATGTGCCATTGGCCCACGTATTATTTTTGTAGACGACAATGCAATCCCCACGGGACCTCTGCTCTTGACGAGCTTCTAAAAATAATGATATCTGTAGAATAGATTGGCCAGTGTGCTCTCCTTATGTAAATCTCATCGGAGATGTGTAGGATGCTATGGGGTGACATCCAGTAGAAAAATCGTATTTTTCGGAGAACACCAGTCAGCTGAAACAGTCCTTGAATAGGGGCTACTCTTACCTCAAGAACTACTGGATAATTTGGTATTAAGTATGAACAGATGGTGTCACGTAACCATTGCAGTTAGGGAGATCATATCCCTAACTAAAGGACTTTGGTTTGTTCTTCCTCATGGTCAAACAATATTTTTTGCTAACGCTATCCTGTCAATGAAGTCTTTTTTTTTTTTTTGCTTTGTTCCATAATGTACCCATACAGTTTTAGTTTTTAAGCTTTTATTAACCTTTAAATGCTACAATATACTTCTGCAGCTTGAATTTCATGTTATCCAATTGATTTTTTTCGGAATTATGGTCCAGTCTGAAAAGTTGCTTAAGTTTTGCACACTAGTGTATTTTCTCTCTCTGTCACGCACCGTTAATTATAAAAGGAAGTTAGCAATTAGCAGCAAGTGCTTCTTCCTCTTTGATTAATCCATTTTATTATCCAGATATTATAATGTGATTACTTCATTTAATCATATTTATTACGTATATAACCTAGATATGACTCATTCACTGGCATTTTAAGTTTGTCTGGCGGGTTAGATAACCTTTAATGGGTCCAAAAATACGTAAATAGTACAAATACTGTTTTTTAACAAAAAGATATTACACTTTCATAAGCATAAAATTTGTTATTTTCGGAATTTTTTACCTGTAATAAGTGTATTAAGGCTGCAAGGTGTGTAAACCTCTCACCCATTTAAAATAAGCACTCTAACCACTTTAAAAGAACCATTACACTTGATCTAAATCCAAGCTAAAAAAATGTAAATCTCATTTCTATAAGACTACACAGAAAAAGGATAACTCAAAAGTTTTTTTTTAAATTTAAATATTTGATTAGTAAATAAAGTAATAACTGCTTTCTAGAAATAAAAATATACTATAAAAACCTCTCTGAGCTTTTCTGTGCTTGCTTCGAAACATTTACATGAAATATTAGTTATCTCTGTTATTTGAAAGTTAGAGCCACTACCTTATTTACTGCTGTAAAGCATGTTAGTAATGTTGCGAACTCTCGCCAGCTGAAGTATAAACATTCACCAAAGGAGGAGATTTTTTCTTAAAATATGCACTTTATTATGACTATCAAATCACTATCTAAACTCAGCCTAAGCTATGAAAGCATATCAGCATAAGCAATAGTCTAACTATCCAGAATCTAAATATACTTATCAACTGAAGATACTCGACAATAATGCTAGTTCTAGAATGTCCTGTCGTATTTTTTCAACTTGAAAGACGGCTATTTCCAATATTAACTTCTCTAACTCTTTAGGCTCCGTATGAAAACAATCACCCTCCTCTCAACTTCCCTCTTCACTTGACTTTAAATAGTAACCCTCATTAACATAAATCGCGGTTCCTTTACAGCAGGAGTACTCATCCTTTTTTTCCCCTGCCGGGCCACATACGTTTGACAGGTATTTCACGCGTTTCGCAACATGAGGATAATGGGGGAAAACATTGAGACCAAAGCAACATTGTACAAAACAAAATTAATCTAAGTATTAATTTTTTTAGCATTTGTTTTAATACTAAATTAACCTTTCTATCAAACACACATAAGAAACTATTTACTTTCATGCATTTTTCTACTGATTTATGGGGTAGTTTCGATTTCCTTTCATCCATGACCAAGCCTCTTGTTTACATTCTGCTATAAAAAGAAGCTGATTGATAACGAAATTGATAGATGTAATTGCTTGATTGATAGAGTTTCTCACTAAATATTTAATACAATGTTTTTAAATAATTGAATTTCTCTATTGTCACTTAGCCATGACCTAGCCACTCAGAAAAGGCCGGCGGGCCATATGCGAATCTCGGGCTGCACGTTGAGTATCACTGCTTTACAAAAAGAAGTTTTGTAATCCTATAACATCATAAAAAGTATTTACTCTATAGGATTAGTAAAAATACCGAATAGAACCCATTGCAGTATAGACCTTAATATTTAAAAGAAATATAGTTTCAATAAAATATATCGCAGAACTATCGTTAATTCTTGTGTTCAATTAAAGATATTTTAATATTCTAAGAACATCTAAAATATATATCAGTACCCCTCCCTCCAAAACTTTGACAATAATATAAAATAAATCAAAAAGTAAAGATAGTAAAATACAATTATATACAATGAGTACATACAAATTAAAAACTTTTTATGTTTTAGAATGAAAATAAAAACTGTGTCTTTCCACCGAATTTTTAAGATATTATGAGAGATATATTTGGAATTTCAATGCAATTTCTGGCAAGAATAATCTGGTAAGAAAAAGAAAGAAAGAAATGGCAGCAGATTTGAATGAGCTTTTTTTGAAGATAAAAATATCTCGCATCTTTGCAATCTTAAGTTTATCTTAAAGCAAGTCTTAAGTTGAACAGCCAAACTCAAATTTTTCAAACAAGGCACGTTTTTAGGTAGTTTAAAAAAAGGGAGAGAGAATTCCCAGTGTTTAAAAACAGCTTTTTGTTTTTCCTTTTATGTAGCAATAATATATCGCAGTGGTGCACGAATAAACTTTTTAGGGGGGGGGGAGGGTTTCCTAGGTCGAAAGTCGACCATTATCGTATCATACCTCAATACGCCAAACATATTCTTCTGATTTTGTCGATTGGGGGAACAAAAAACAGTAAAAAATAAATTGTTGAATTAATAATTAACATTAATTAATGAAATAAATTTTTCATAACAAATAATTAAATTTTATACACTACATACATATTATTATCATCAATAAAAAAAATCAAGAGCTATGAGGACACGAGCCCGCCCCCCCCCCTTTTTCCTTTGTGTGCTCCACTGATGTATCGAGTTTCTCGAGTACATGATTTTCCTGGGTAAATTGTTTGAATGTGTTATCAAGTTCTACTTATGGTGCAAATTTTAGGCCTATTAAATGCTTCCGTCATGGATTTTGGATGACCAGTAGTTTAGTAAAGTTAAAACTTTTTTAGCAGTGCAATCTACTAATTAAAATGTGGCGCATATTTTTTGTAGGAAAACAATAGAGTGATGTTTTTAAAAATGAATAATATAATAACAAAATGTGTTGTTTTATGTGACATCAAATCCAGAATATGATACCAATTTTGTAACCTATTTGTGCTAGAAAAGGTGTTAAGAGTTTTATTTAATGTTTTTTAACATAATGCACACATTCAAAGGCAATATTAACTCTTTCAAGCGCTAAATTTTTGGCAAAAATAATGTACTACAGGGAAGTAATTACAAATGCTTTAGATATAGACCCACAAAACTATAATTATTGAACAAAAAAAAGCTGGTACATATTAACAATATTAAATACTTTAAATAAAGGGTGCCCAAAGTTTTAAAAAATAGGTGGTACATATTTTGTACCACCACGCTTCAAGCAGCATGATAGTTCTAGAAACATGATTATTTCTCCCTAGGAACTTTAGCTAGTTATTTTACATTTGGAAAATAAATAAATATACTTCTCTCTCTTCATCTTATACTGTTATTCTCTCTCTCATCCTATATATTAAAAATATATTAAAACATTTTCAATTTTTCCTAATCTAATGTTGTAAGCTTAAGTTTAGTTTAGTCCTAATTTACCTATGTTAGTTTTAATTTTAAATATTCTATTCTATATATTATATTATTTTACCTAATTTTTATTTAGTGAAGATATATAAGTGTACTAGTTGTGTTTATTTTTTTAAAAAACGTAATTTATACAAAAAATTTATAACAGAATCAATAAACATCAATAAACATGTCCCTTATTGCGAAAAAAATATGTGGAATGCGTTTTGTATTTGTAAAAAAGATGGCTTTCAAAAGCGTGGTGATACATTTTTGGACTATTTTATTTTCATATAGCATTACACATGTGAGGTACTAATTATTGTAATGTTGACTTGTTTAGTTACATAATATATGTACTTACCTGATTTTTATCAAATAGTACAAGAATCACTTTGACTTACACTTAAAAATACACTAAACAGTCATTTCCAAAATATACCACTCCACAGACTCTCATCTGATCAAAGAATGAACTGCTGCATAAACCCATTGCACACAATTAGCTTCTGACATCTGTTGGAAACTTGATTAACTGCTAGGAGTTGACCCCTGTGGTGGTTCAGAAAATGTACCATCTAGAATAAATTTCTGTGGCTTTCAAACAAGTGGTACATTTTATATACCACCACGCAATAAACGAATAAGAATTGGCGGTACAAAATATATATCACCAAGAATGAAAGAGTTAAATAGCGCTACTTTCATGTAGTTGAATTACCTAACCGTAAAATTTTCAACTTAAAATAAGACAGTTAAATATTTTTAACAATTGCATTCAAAGTAGCTCATTTATTTTTTCTTTGCACTCTTATTTCACACACACAGAAATGCTTTTATAGCATGCTTATATATTACCGAGATATCTCGAACTGTAGAAATAAACATAAATAATAAAACAAAAAATGTGGCAAGTAATGTATAAAAAATTACGAAAAAGAATAATAAGTTGTATACATTTTGCTACCCTTTTTTTTTAAAAAAAATTTACATCAATGTAATAAGCATAAGTACAATATTTTCTTCCAAGTTCTGTAAATCGGTTCATGAAACCCCATTTTATATTTAAAAAAAAGAACATTCAGAAACGAAAAGATATATTGGATTTGTTAACAACCATTCAAGATGTGTTTTTTCATCATTTATATCACTGTGCGGAGCAGAAATAAATCAAGCAGCCGTCTGGTACGAAAGCGAAAAAATTCCAAACTCTTTCTACAAAATTACAATCTGCGTTGGATTATATTTTTTCTCCAATGTTTGGTGAAATTTTCTTTTGTGAATGCAACGTTAACAAAGGAATATTTTTGCTTCCTGGGTTATTCTAAGGAATAATATGCAAATTAATCATCATCCTAACCTCCTAAGCCCCTGTGATGGATTATGTCACGCGACACCCAATAATGTGAAACTGATTCTCATTTTCTTTTCTTCCATTTTTTAATGCTTTTCCTCTCTGGAGGAAATTTTGCTTCCACTCTAAAGGGAATTATTCCTTGTTTTTAGCGACATCTGCATAAATTTGCAAATTGCTGTACCATAGTACAATTTCTTTTTTCTACCCCAGGAGTTTTACTATCGAATAACAGTTAATATACTGGAGCATTGTCCAATGAAAGTATCAAATGTTATTTACACTGGAACTTCCTTTTTTTTAATTGAAGATGCTGGCAGATTTTGAAATAAATGAGCAATGGATTTTGAGATTTGAGTAGAGGGGAGAATATATATATATGAATCAGGATCATATTCCGACCCTCCCTAACAGTTATTTTTTTACTTAAAATATTTACCTTAATTGCGAATAATCGAGAAATAAGTTTAATACCTTCCCTCAAAAACCAAAGAAAAACATTTTGTATTTACCTCGATGTGCGTCCCTTCTACTTAAAAATATTTTAATATCTTTATACCTAAAAATATATTAAACTTGAGTTTAACTACTGAACAACTTGATGAGTGATCAAGTGGGGGTGATAGCCCAATGATCAATGGTTGCGAGCTCGTGGCAAGTTGAAATCGACTCATGAGTTCCAGTCTTGATGTCGCTAAAGATCCGTCATGCAGCAGAGCTGGTTCATGCTCGAGGCTCAGAGCTCTTACATTGGATTGATATGAAAGAGTTTACTCTGTAACGTAGTTTCTTAGTAGACCAGCTATCTTCTACCCCTTTTTCTTATTTCCCGGCACCCCAGGCGAAAATACTCAATAAAATGCTTCTTTCTTCAAAGCGGGCAATATGTAGGCCGCGCTGTGTCTGTTGTCAGCTGTAAGGATCCATCCATATGAGTTTCATGGAACACGTGGCCCTGCCACACAAATGTATGCAAATGATGGGCAACTATTGTGAGGAAGAAATGTCATGCATTGTGTATTATCCGACGGAGTGACATGTCGATTTATGGCCCATTTGTATGACTTTAACCAGGGACGTCTTAAGACATGGGACAACTGGGCCCGGGCCCAGGGCCTCGTCTCGTTCTTGACTCAGTAAGATAATGATTCGAATAATTTCAACGGTCAAATGTATGTGTGTTTTCGGTTGTATTTTCCAAAAAACATGGAATTTTGGACATTATGTCAACTGGCTACATGTGAGAACCGTCGTCCATGTATAGGCCTAGGCCTACCACCATACATGATCATTACTCCTTCAGTCAAAAGGTGACAGTCGGTCGAGTGGGTTTGTGTGATTGTAAGTCATGCACATTTATTTGTTTCGGGTTATTGTTTGTACGGTTATTTGACAACGTATGCTATGTACTATAATTTAAGGGTCATATGTGGGGCCCATATTTGCGTAGGAGTCCAGGGCAGGGGTGTTGCAACCACAGCATCAGTGGAATCAGTGATACGGGGTCCCAACATATGTAAGCAAAAATCGTTAAATATTAAGGGGCCTCTAACAAGAACCCCCAAGGAATTTTTGATACAGGGCCCTCTTGGAACTCGCTACGCCAGAGGCCCAAGGACTACTTTTTCGTAGGAGCTCAGGGCCTCAAGAAGTCTTAAGACCTGCTTTCAAGAAGTCTGCTTTCAAGATGTAATGCCAAAAAGGGAGGGGGGCTGGACTAAACCCTATCCCAAAAGAACGAATAGTGTCTCGGTCAGCATCTAAGTAGTTGTGTGCAAAATACATCTGTCCATTCTGGAATGGAATGGTTTTGCTCAAAAGTCTTAAGAGATAGGATTGAAAGTGAAAAAGAGGAGAGTGAAAAAAGAAAGAAAACTTTTGTTTTTTGGTGGACTGATAAAGTGGACCTTTGACGTTGCGATATTCGGCGAGATGACCCAACCCGACGATAGGACAAAGTATACGTCATAGCTGTATGTGCAAAGCCGAAAACGCCTTCTGACAGCTTACGAATTAAAATTTAAAATATTTTTGTGTAAGGCTTTCGTAATCCATGTTCACTCCCTGAAAATTTTATTAAATCTTGGGTCACTGCATTACAGGGCAGTAGGGTGCCAGCTTTGGTGTCATTTTCGAAATTACGAATTCTGCCATCAATAACTCTCTTGTTGCTTCTAAGAGTGAGGTTAACAAAATAATAAATCAGTTATGTGATTTTTTACCTTATGTGAATGTGACTGCGAATATTGTTTAGATTTTAAAAAATACTTAACAAAATAAGCAAAATAATAATAATTTTTTTTAACTTTCTCAGAGCAATACATTTTTACATCTAATTCATGAATAATAATTACTCCAAATACAAGCTTTTACATTAAATGCACAATGTCATATTTTATAAATAGTTTTTAATGCTTATAAATCGAATTAGTTTATACAGACATTGAAATAAAATATCTGATTGCATTTTGATTATGTTTCTGTATAAATAAGGTAGCCGCTGTAGCCAAGTAGCCATGGTCACGAGGTGTCCTGAGTTTGAGCACTTGTGCCAAAGGGGCTGATGCACGTTAAATCTGTCGTGTCTCATTGTCCTTTCGTTAGAGTGGTGTGGTTGTTAGACAGTGCTCGAGCCCAGGTGTCATCCTCATCACTTGACCGAAGTTCAAAATCATCGTCCGTATCACAGTCCGTCTCCAATAGCACTCGTGTAGCTTTATAGTATGACATTAATTAGCTCTTATGCACTCTATATAAATTAGATATAAAAGAGTTATATTTCCTTCCATTATTAGTATCTTGATTATAGAAATAATTACTATATTCATATTTAAAAAATGACATCTTACAGATCACAGGAGGGGGAAACTAAAAAGCATACATGTGACAAAATAAGTTTTAATATTTCATTACGATATATGTCCCATAATTTATTCAGTTTTATAAATTCGTGTCAATCGTAAATATGTTAAGATGAAAATGTATGAAATATGTATTCAATGGGCAATTTCAGTCTTCAGTTTTTATTCTTATATAAAAGGATCAGCATAAATCTTATATATAAATAAATATATGTGAGTGCGTAATTTTTTTATCGTGTTTCTTATTTACAATGTATAGAGCAATTATTTACTACCATATCAATTGTTCAAATATGGATGTATCTCATATAAACTTAATCATGCTTATTTGAAAATTACTCATGGGAAAAAAAGAGACAATGACAATATATATAAATAATTTTAAGATTTATGAAAATGAAATGCTTAGTGTATTTTCATCTTTGCTAAAAAGAAAAACTGCAAAATGTTAAAAATTCCTGGTTTTGATATCAAATAAAAGCCCCCAGATATCGGGATGGGATCTATTTATCAAATTCTAGCATGACTTGAAATGCTGGTATCTATTTATCTGAAATTCTAAGACGGCGGTCAGAGAAAGGACCAGTTTCACGGATTGATACACAATTATTGGTTGCCTGTGGTTACAATGTGTGTAATTAGGTTTCCGCTGTGGACTTATGGGTAATATGGTTGGATTCTGAGATGTATTGAAGCACTAATGTGTGTAATATAGTGTGTGTGATATTGTCTCTCAAATCAGGGTTTCAAACTGCTTCCCGTAATAAGTTATTTTATAGAATTGACAAGTATACAATGTCGGAAATAAACCGAGATATATGAAGATAAATTTTAAACTGATTTTCGTATTTAAAGGAACTAGTATAAAAACTAAAAAAAAAAATGTTAAACCTCACTAATAATTTTAATCCCAACATTTCCATACAGCAGCGCTTAAAAACTTTAAAACCTTACTGGATTATTCTTAGAAATCAACAAATAAAAATAATAAATCTCGAATTATAAAATAATAATAATAATTGTGCTTATTTACATTATAAACTGTTTTAATACTTATTGTTAGTCATGAGATCTATTTCTGTAATGTTTAGTATTTCTTTTTTTTTATTGAGTATTTTTTTTCTAACTTGTAAGTTATTTACCGTAAAATGTCTGGTTACACATATAAAACAAATCTTCTGTAATATATCTACAAATGCTATTTAAGAAAACATGCTTTGGCTGAAAAATTTAGATTTTATCATGTTGAACTGATGATGATCCACAATTTGGAGTCAATCACAGAAGAAAGTATCGCAACCCGGAGGTTGCAGGTGTAAGAGGGGTCGGGAAGAAGTAGATATTATTTTTAAAAATAATTACTTTTGTTTAGTATTTATCACTTCATGAGCACTTTATAACTAATTCAATAACCTTAGGAGCAATCTTAATCTATATAAGCTCTCTCTTAGTCTAATTTATAAGATTATTCAAAATAACTAATCTCTAATTCCGCTTCTAGATCCCTTGTCAACTCCTTCCTAAACGGCAACAACTTTGTTCAAATCAGCTTTTATTTTACTCCCACTGCTCTGAATGGAAGTTATAGTTTAATACTAACTTCAGTGCAAACAACTCTCTACTCACAATTCACGTTCCATGATTAACCTTCTATGATTAAACTAATACACCCATAGTCAGGTTTTGAATAGCATTTACATTAGCATAAAATCAAGTCATCTCTACGGGAAAATGTTTTTAAATTCAAATCACAATTAAAGAATAGTTTCCCCAAGATTAACTGTAGCCCTGCGGACAGAACCCGTCACAAAAGGACCCCGAACAAAAGAAGTTGATATCTATCAAATTTTATTGATTTGAATTAACATCTTGGTAAAATTCCACCTATGTTACTGGTAGACTTTGAAATTTTGATGATTAAATTGAAATTAATGGTCAGATGACGAGAACTCCCAATTTTGATTGCTTGTTAACATCCCCCTCTAAATCAACGTGAAGGTTACTGGTAACGAAGCTTATAATTCTGAAAAATGGCCAGGTAAAGAGGACGACACTTGAGCTGGCACCCATTCTCTAAACATCCCGCCAACAAATCTTCGACAGATTCAACTGTTATCAGCCACGCTATATGAAGGTTCCTTAATAATATCAGAATTCGAAACCAAGATTTGAGAAAAATACACCGAGTTCAAGCTCGAGCCCACAACTTCTCGGCTACCGTAGACTATGTGACCTTTGGTTGAGCGAGAGAGTGAGGGAATGTTAACTTCGCCCTGTTCAGCTACACGAGGGCTTTGGGTGACTGACCTCGTAATTTTGAGCCATGGTCAAGTGACGAGGACGATACCTGAGCTGGTGCTCTCTCTCCTAACTTCCACACCACACCAATGAGAGGACGTTTGAGCCCCGGCAGATTTTACGTTTATCAGCCCCTCTATAGCTGCATGAGGCTCGAACTCATGACACGCCGACCTCGAGTCCGTGACCTTAACCATTAGGCTACCGCGGCCACACCTGTGGGGTTGAAAACTTGTTCGTCACACTTCGGAGCAACACCTGTGTTTATGAAACACATCCGAAAAATATCAACCATTAGTGTTTTATTAAAGCTCAAATTAGGATAATTTTTCACACCCGAATTTACTATAATATGGGTCGGCAATCTATGGCATGCTTGCGACATGTGGCACGCGGTACAGTTTTCAATGGCACTCTGCACTACTCTACAAATTTGTCAGTTTTTGAGTGGATGGAGGTTGATAAATTTGGAATGGACCTTATTTGACAAACATCACCAGAATTTCGGACATTTACAGAATTACGAAAAAATCTGAAAGATAACTCTAAAGATTAATGTACAGCTATACAGGAGAGATTTAATCGTTTAAGGGAGAAAATTGCATTTACTCTGCTTTCCTCTTTTGGTTCTACATATCTAAGTAAAAATTCTTGCCTGATAGAAAAATATTTCGAGTCTGCAAAGAAATTATTTAACAGCTGAATGCTCAGAATATTATGAAATTGAAAGTCACAAATTGTACCCTTGATTTTGCGATATGAAGGTCGAGAGGTGCAAGCACTAGGTTTGCATTTTATTTATCTTTTTACCTAAATGTAATGAAGGAAAATGCTTATATTATATGTAGTCTATTTCTTATTTTAGAAGAATATGGTAAAAGATACATTATGTACAATTTTAATTGCTTTACTTTACTTGAAGGAATACTTATACTTTATGCTGTTTATTTTTATGTTAAGAAATATCTTGAAACAGTGCAAAATTAAGACATAACAAAACTACATAGATCTGTAGTATTAACCTTTATTCTCTAACCCTGCCTGCATTCTCGTGGCAATTGAATTGTTTCAAATATATCCTACTGAGTGGAATCCTATTGGTAGATTGGTTTGGCACGCCACAACCCCTGTTGCCGACCCCTGTGCTATAATATACATAAAGGCGGATACCTCACATTTCTATCCTTTAAAAATTTATTCAATTTTTCTTCGCGTTCCTTTTCTTTAAGCTTGAAGAAATGCTTATGAATTCCTTTTTTTAATTCTAGTTTTTCTGTTTTAGAAGTGGAAGAAAACAATAGCAACAATAAGAACTAGAGATATTGAAGAAATGATACACATTTCCAGAGCTTACTGTCTCGAGTGTTGTGTTCTCCCAAACATAATACCTTAGAATATCGATAAATATGTCGTTAGTACATCGTTGTGTCCGAATTCAATTTCAACTTTGTGTCGTTCATGAAATGCGAGTAGAATACTAAAATGCGACATTGAAGAAAGGAAGTACCTATTGTAAAATTTTTCTCTTCGATATGTAAGAAAGATGTAAGATCCAACCTATGTATGAAAATAAAATACCAATGGAATTTTACTTCAGTGTCAAGAAATATATTGCATAGAAATATTTTTCATAGATCAATCATTTCCTTTTTATAATTGTTGTTAAACAGAGACTTTTTATCTCATTGCTTGCTGCTTTAAAATTAGTTTATTATTATCCCAAATCTTTGCTGGATTAATTTTTATTTAAATTCTCTCTGCCTGTAGATACTAAAAAGCTATGATGAATATAAAAATCACATAAACACAAGGGTATCCTCTGCGTTAGCACCTCTCTCATCTAACTTCCAAACCACATCATATGAGTACTGTGTGGTTTAGTTTAATTTTATGTACAATTGCACCGTTTTTTAAAACACAATCTTTTGTAGCATTTGAACTCAAATTCATTAATCCACTGGAATGACACCGGTTATAAAATTGGCCACTTTCAACTTTAGACTACTATGGCTTTTCTAAAGCCAAGTATGATGTTGACATTCCTTATTTATCCTACATTCTGGCAAGAAATAAAGATTATGACTTACACGTAAAACAAAAGAAGCGTAAATATATATAGTGGAGGTGTTGATTTTTTTCAATACTATTTTATATATATTGACATCTCACTCGAAAAAAATTACGGACTTTTACTGAAGAGCCTGTTAGATTTTATACCCATTAATAAGCGATAAAAGAAATAGAAACGCTGTTATCCAAGCTAAACGACACTTCCCATTCTTTTTTCAGGCCGTGGTAGCCATGGTCATGGTCATGGCCGTGAACTCGTGGTTCGAATTGTCAAGTCACGGATATGAAACGTAGCGTCATTGAAGACCTGCCCTGTAGAGAAACTGATGCACGTTAAATCGGGAGACTCAAAGCCCTCCCTTTGGGTAGGCAATGAAGTTTCGAAATAGAGAATGTCAGCTCAGGTGTCGTCCTAGCCACATGATCGTGGTTCAAAAATGCGAGGTCCGTTGCCAATAGCCCTCGCTTCAGACTGTGATGCAAATTTTAAAAATCCACTCCTTTTTTAAGTTGTTCTCATGCAAAAAATATAATGAGTTTACTAATCGATACATCTAGATTTTCTAATAGGTTTGGTTACAAATATCAAATTGAATTTTTTGAAACACCATTAATGTATTTTCTCTTGATTTGGCATCCAAAGCAGAGTTACTTATCATAAAATTCCTTTATTTTAGCTTCTACAAAATGTGGATTCAATGTAGCCGAATAAGTACTAATCTAAAAGCTCGTCATTTGTGGTTCTTATCAAACCAAAAAAAATATACAACTACACTACTGGCCACCGTAAATGCAACACCAAGAAAGACAAGAGATAGCACAACAAAATTTATTTCGTAGATAACATGTTGACCAAGTATCGAATGATTAAATTTATAGACTTCTGTGAAATGTGGTTCCTGCCAGAATCAGTTGCCAGAGTAGCCACCATTGTTGGAGATCACCGCTGCCACACGCCTCGGCATTGATTCAAAGAGAATTTGGATATGTTCTTGGGGTACAGCAGACCAAGCAGCTTCCACACGTTGCCAAAGTTGATCTGGTGTGGCAGCTGGGGGTGTAATCTGGGTCAATCATTGAGCAACCATGAACCCCATGTTTTCTATCGGTGAAAGATCAGGAGAGCGAGCTGGCCAGGGAAGGTGATTGACGAAGAACCTTTGGACAATGCGTGTCATGTGTGATCGGTCATTATCCTGTTGAAATATGACTGTGGCGAAGCCCTGAAGGTAAGGAAGGACAACTGGCTCCAACACCTCGAAGATGTAGCGCTGGCTGTTTAAAATAAAGGCAATGCGTACTAGAGGAGTGCGAAAAAGATATCCAATACCGCCCAATACCATAATACCCGGTGCAGGACCAGTATGGAGGTGCATAACGCAGCTGTTCAGCATTCTATCTCCACGGTGTCTCCAGACTCGAATCCGACCATCGTGGTGTTGCAGACAGATGCGTGACTCGTCATTAAAGACAACTTCATTCCATTCTGCCACCCACATCCTTCTTTCATCGCACCATTGGTGGCGGAGACGTCTGTGGTTCTGCTTCAAGGGTAGACCAAGCAATGGACGTCTTGCGGACAGACCACTCTGCTGTAAACGGCGTCGAATGGTACGCGCCGACACTGAATGATGCATTACTGAGTGATCCGTCACTGCCATGCGCACAATTTGGCTGTCCTCACGTGAAGTGATGCACTGAGGTGGATACGATCGACCACGTCGGTCCCTCGTACCCTCCTGCATCCAACGGTCACATATCCGCATTACAGTTGTTTGGTTTCATCCAACACGACTACCGATTTCCCTGAAAGATAATCCACAATCTCGGTAGGCCACTATCCTTCCTCTGTCGAACTCGGATACTTGATCAAAAGCTGATCGCTGTTTTCTACGAGACATAACTGATCGTTTTTTGAAAAAACCACAAGAAAAACACAATTGCTGAACTTGAAATCGTGGAAATCTCCAAACCTTAAATAGCGCTTTGAGATGGCGCCACAGGCGTGCGTGATGTCTGACTGCGCTGAAATTCTAATCATTTGCATATCTCACCTCTGCTAATGCATGTTGTAAATTTCATGTTATTTGCGTGCTTCCACCATTTACGGTGGCCAGCAGTGTAGTATAGCATACTAAAAATAAAAGGTTCAAAAACACAGCAATAGTATTTTTACGTATATCAGTAATGATAAAAACAGTTTTGTCAACAAAAGACACTATACTGCATATTTGCTCTGTTATTAAGTAGGACCATTTAATTTATTTTGTGTGCTAAAAAGCATTGATTAAAGGTGAAATTGATTTATTTACGCATAATAAATATGAGACAACCTATCATTATATATTGAAAAAAAGCCTACACGAGTATTAAGAAAACATAAAAAAAAATCTACTCTAGAATCTGTAAGACACCTTCACCCAGGACTCGCATTAGGCTCCTTCACCCAAAAAACTCAGGTTTCTGAAGGGCTACATTTCCGTTTCTCGCTATTTACTGCCTTGGATTAAAAAATCTTTAAAGTTCGACGAAAATGTCTTCATACAGAAAATGCGTAAAAGAAAAATACAGAACGTTACATAAGTAGTGCTAACATAGAGCATAAAATTTTATAAACAATTTATTGTTTTTAAGTATTACATTTGTTAAATTCAAGCCGTTTTAAAATAGTTTTAAATTTTTTTTAATTTGATTATTCATTTATTGTATTAATCATAATACCCCCCCCCTTTTTATTGGGTTTTTGCCACATTTGTTGTCAATTTCATTACAAGAGATTCTAGAACATGCATCTATTTTTCTCATCAACATCGTACTTAGAAGCAATTCCAGAGCTACTGTTAACAAATTTCGTAATTCACAGAACTACTCTCAAATGGCGGGATGACACCTGAGCTGACCATATTCTCTTAACACTACATCCAGTGAGAGAACTGTGAGTACTAATAGATTTCATGTGTGTCAACTTCGCTACGCACCAATCTTTCGAATCACGGGACCCGGGCATACTTCGGTTACCTACTCACGCAAATGAAATACCGCGGCTAATCTCATTTAACTAGCTACATGAAACTCACGCGGCTAGCTTCATGGCTTCCCCCCCCCCAAATCTGAACCTTTATTTCTTTTGAATACGGACTAATTATGGGAATTGCAATATCAGACCAAAAGTTCAATACCGGTATTTGGTATTTTTCAGATCTTAATACCGGGATACCGGTTTTAAAATACCGGTAGTAGAAATTTTAGAAAAAGAATGAAAACACAGGTGTTTCTTTGTTTTATGTGCCAGTTTTATTAGAAAGTGTAAATATCACAAAAAATAATTTGTAACTTGTAAATTATAACAGTATATGAAGAATCGCAAAAAAGGTAAAGGAACATCTTAATTATTTAAAATCACAAAAAAATGTAAATATCATTATTCACTATTCTGTAGTACTATTACAAATTTTTGAAATGTGATCCTAAAAAACGTAAAGATCAATTGTACTATTATTAAGCCTGGAACGTAATTTTATGCAATAGATCTTTCGGCATCTTTTTCGGTTAGTGGTACTGTTAACAATGGCAAGCAAATGGCAATGGCATGCTGTCGCATTACTTATAAATTCATGCAAATTATTTTTTTAAAACAAAATAATCTAAAATCCCTGATGGCTTGGGCTTAGAAACTGTGCTTAAATTTGTATCTTCATCGCAATTAGATTTTCTTCTTCTTTCCTCTTTAACGAATTCGTATAATATTTTGTTTTTAAATGTTTGTACTTCATTCACTTTAATAACACTTGAACATTTTTTACATTGTGCCACCCTATTCTTTTCATCATATAAATAATGAAACCAAATCGAAGCATTAACTACTGATTTTTTATGTTCTTGTTCATTATTATGGTTATTATTTATGAGTATGTATTTTTTTTTATATAATGAATCTGAAAAATATTTTGAACCCTAAAGTATGATATGCAAATATATGTGAATAACAAACTAACCAATTAAAAAAAATATCAAAATATTACACTCTTCCTTCACAATTACAACCTTGTTTTCTCATATACGAATATCAGACTACGAATCCTGCGCGTGTGCAGTATTGCTCTGAGCTGTAATAGGATAGTTTTGTCCCACCATCTTGGAAGATTCACATATTTTATCACTTCTCTTGATTGTACGATGCAACTTTTTATTCACAGTCTAATTAGTTTCGCTCGTTAGTGAGACATAAAAACAAAAAGATATACTATTTTGCTATGTTGGCGATCCCTGAATGTAAAGGGAGAGAATTTAAAAAATTTCTAGTAAATACCGAAAGAACAGTATTTAAACTTGAGAATAATGGTATTACAAAATTGTACAAGTGGCTCAAAATACCAGTATTCGGTATCCTGGTATACCGGTATTGCAATCCCTAGAAGTAATGCTACCCAATACATATGAGCAAATTGTTTCATGAAAAGGGGCATCATTTTAAAATATATTTTTCTTTTTTTTACGTTAAAATATATATATAAAGAAAATCAATCCACAAATGCTATTTTAAAAATGTATTACATACTAAAAAGTATTATAAAATATACCTTAGACATGAACATATTCAAATGAATGATCTCACTCGAAGCGTAGAAGAGAAACATTTTCTATCTCTAGCATTTACTTAAAGAAAAATAATTTGGGTAGTAAATTATTTTTTCTTATTTTTCACAATCATATACAGGGTGTCCCAAAATTAGCACCCAAGCTCTGCACAGCCAGATTTCTCGTTGGGAGCATATAATACAGGCACAAAGAAGTGTATCTTTTTGATCCATAGTTTAAGAGAAAAATACCGTAAATGATGATGAATTAATGGCGATGCATAACGTTGCTTCGGCGCATTTCTGTGCTCCTGTACGGGATTGATTGGATATGGCATATTCCAGTCGCTGGATCAGACATGGGGGTCCATTTAGATGGCCACCACGATCACCAGATCTCCCACCAATGGATTTTTTTCTGTGAGGCCATCTCTAGGAATTGGTGTATCGAGACGTAGTGACTACACAAACGGAAAAAGTTGCTCGTCTGCATGCTGCTTTTACTTTGGGGGAGCCCACGCTGCTGCGATAAGTGTGCTTATACATTCCACGGGGTGCTCAAGTCTGCCTTGATATGCATGGAGGACATTCTGAACATCTGTCTTTTAAAAAATTTGCAAATACTGCTTTTGATGTGTCCATTCCTTGAATCGGCTCATACTTTGTTTTTCGTATTTTTCTCGTAAGCTATGAATCGTACAGGTGCAGTTTTTTGGGCAGTTTTTATATACTCCTATCGAGGAATCTAGCTTTGCAGTGTTTGGGTGCTATTTTTGGGGCACTGTATATCTTACTGAATGAACTAAAGTTCTAAAGAAGATCTCGAAAGCAAGTTTTCCTGGAACAAACTGCCACCCCTTCGCAAGCTTATTTGAGTTTTTAATTCACTCCTTATTAATATTGCCAGCTAATAAAAAAAAACGGCGTTGTTTCTGGTGAGCCATGGGTATGATATGCATTACTGAGGTCACTAAAGACTTGTCTTGCAGAGTTTATGATACACATTAAATTTATTGAGGCTCCGAGTCTTCAAATTGGAGTGGCTTGGAGCTCGTGACCGGTGTATCATAAGTTCGAGCCCTAGAGGAGCTGATGTCAGTGGCGTACACAAGGGGGTGTCCTAGGGGTCAGGACCCCCCAAGCCCTAGAGTTGATGATAATCCTGTATGTATGTAATGAAAAATTTAACTAAGTACTTGTAATTAACAACTTACTTATTAATGCTAATTATTAATTCAATAATCTATTTTTTTTGTTAACAAAATCGACAAAATCAGAAGAATCAATTGGTGTTGTCTTGAGGTATGATACGAGTTGTGGGACTTTCGACCATGAACCCCCCACTTGAAAAATGTTTGAGGGCGCGACTGGCTGATGTACTGCCGTGGCTCAAGGTCCTCTTATTGGCATGGTATGGTAGTTTGGAGTGGGAGTGCCAGCTCAGGTGTATCCCTCATCATTTGACCTTGGTTTAAAATTAAGAGGTGTTGTTGCTAATAATCCTCGTGTTGCTTTATAGTGTGACGTTAGTAAACACTCTCTCACTCACTTGACCATAGTTCAACATCAGGAGATCCGTCCCCAATACCCTTCGAATTGCTTCTAAATGTGACGTTAATAAAGCAAACAACAACCAATAACATCCATTAACAACTTCGGGAAGCAACGAAGGCTCGTTATAAGAAGTAAAATCAATAGAATTAAATAAAATAGCATAAAATAAAGTCGAAATAAGAGTGAACTTCGCAATACTTTCATTTATATTAATGTGTGTGACACACTCAAAAAAAATCTCTAATTTGTTTAAACTTATTCAGCTAACAGAATAAGGCAAATGAGATTGCTGCATTGTCATGCCTAATAAATACATAGCTATCTAAAGAAATACACCAAAAGCCTATGCCATAGGTTGTACATAATATACAGCAAAGACATAACTAAATGGAAGATTAAAACCTCAGCTAAACCTCAAGCAACTGACGATTGGAGAAATCTCCTTGCCTGCGACATTCATCTCAACTTAGTAGAGACAGTCCATCTCGGTCCGCCGTCCTTCCTAATACATATTAATTGCACCCAGAGACATATAATGAGGCGGAAGACATTTCCTATCTTACTTTATGGAAAAATAATACGCTGGAATTCACCAGAGAAAGTCAAAGGAATTAAGTAATGTGTCACAGCTGCGTAAGGAAATTAATGTGGTTGGTGGTAAAAGTTGGGTTTTTTAGTATCAATTTGTTTCAAAACTAAAAGTCTGGAAGTGTGACCGATAAATGATGTCGATCGATTTGTTTGATGGTTCGACTCGAAACTTTTTTGCAAGTCATTAGCTTAAAAATACTCAGATTCTCACCGTTTACCTTGTTACATGACTTAGAAGAGCAAATAGTAAATCAAAATATAAATTATTTTGCAATGAATTATTGATGTATGGATAAAAAAGTCAGAAATCTGAAGGAAATAAACATACATATATATATATATTGTAGAAGTTATCGAACATACTGTACTAAACTGTGAATCAAGTAAAATAAATTCGATAAGGAAATAGATGTAAAATGTTTTATGTCTTTTCCTTTTATAAAAGCCCAGTATAGTGGATTTCTTTCGGCTGCAATTTTAGTCCAAAATTTTAGCGACACATAAAAAAACAGCTCAGGAAATTTATCTTGAAACTTAGCAAGATAAAAAAAATAGCACATACTCTTATCACATTCTCTTGCAATTTGTTAAATATTTTCAGTTATTATAATAATTGTAACAGAAATCCATATCCATCAAATATTAGTTCGATTTAATAAAATAATTCAATTAAAGAAAAGAATTAAATTTTAGGAATTAAGTAAATAAAAAATAATTATATTAATGAAGTTTAATTATAAGTCAGGGTTCTTTCTCTTTTATGGTTTGAAAAACATTCTAAATGTTGTTAATTCCATCGATACATGTTAATTTTTTAATTAGGATAAGTAACTAATAATTAGGTAAGATATAATAAAAATGTGTAATTATGTAGTGGGATAATCGATAATCATTCGGTCCACAGACCCCTAAGGCATTATTATACCTATTCAGTCAAAAGACCTAAATTCTTCTGTTATGTCAAATTGAAGCTACTCCAGCAAGATATTCAACATAATGAGCTATAATTCCAACTACCTGCTTAACACTAGCGATAATAGCAAATAATCAATTAAAAAAAAGCACGAGCTCTTATTGACTAGTTCATCAGGTTACATGCAATCTCCTACACAAAACATTATTTCAAGCAAGCCTTTGGATGAACACTGCATCAGTCAATTTTAAACGGAGTTCACTGAAGCTTAGAGAGCAAAAATAAAAATGGAATTAAAAAAAAGAGCTTTTCGAGAGGCAACCCTATCTCTTTCCAAGTCAAATGTGTATCCCACGAAAAAAAATGTGAAATCGACCTAATAATATGTATTTAAAATAATCAGTTACATTTAACAATTTTCATCTTATCGTCTGATGTTGAAAGACTGTCAATTGATAAACAGAAGCTAGAATCAAATTAATTAGAAAGTGTTCAATAAGAAAATACTTCCCATCATTTAATTGACACGAATTGAAAACTTATGATTATGAATTACATATGTTTGTAGGTATTTTTATTATTCATGTTGCAAGTTCTACTTCCACTTCCAGCAAAAACCGCTAACTTAACTATTAGTTGCGACTGTGACTGTTTACCTTTTTATCACAGAGACTATTAATCGAACGTTAAGAGCAACCACTCCCAATATATCCTGCTGAAACTCAGTTATTCTCTAAGCTTTTTTCTATTTAATCGTAACATGTAATTAAATGGCTATTAAATTTATTTAGTAATCCAGAGACTCATCATTGATTACGAGTATGCTTAACTTATTTGGATTCATGGAATAGGTTTGCTCGGATCCGATCGACTTCGAAGCTAGCTGCAAAGAAAAGGTAAGTTTTTAACTTAATTTTGTTGGATATAGGCTTTGTAGCTAGATATAAAAATATTTACAATAATTCTCCTTCAAACACGTCAACCATGCCAACTAAAGGGGCCCCCGCCAGCGGCTCCTTGACATCAACTTACTCTTTGTTGTAAAAGAATGCCAACAACTTATATAATGAATAGGATGAAGTAAAAAAACTTTAATGAGCTATTTGTGGAAAAATGTTTTAATGTGTTACGTTTCGAAACATTTTGGTGAATAAGATTTCAATCACAAACATGTATTAAAAGGGCTTCTTAATATTTAGAATATTACTTAATTACATAGAATGTAGTGTTTTTAAACTAGACCACCAAAAATTTTAGAATTTTTGTTATATATTTTGCATAAAATAGCTTGTTCAGCATTAATAATAATAGCAATTTAATTGTTTATTTAGATTCTTATTGAAGTATCGATCAAATATTAATGATATTGAGGAAGTACTCAGCTCGTCGGTGTCGACAGTTATTCCAAGCTTTAATAACGAATACATACAAATTTTACATAATCAAAAATAACCAAGCACATCCTTCCCTTTGATTTTTAAATCTTTCATATACCGCTGTTAATAAAAGGTGATGATCTCAGAAATCAAGACTTAACACTACACTTAACTCTACACTTAACAAACAGATTACAGTTTATGCATAATTTACTGTGTAATTAAAAAATATAATTTTTAAAAATTTTGTTTAGTAAAATCTATATCGCTATATTCAGAGTAAAAACGGAGTGTGTGGATGTTTATTACTGCAATATATATATATATATATATATACACTGGTGTGCAAAAACTAAGGACGAAGTCGAAAAATGAGCATATCAGCTGAACGAAGAGGCAAAGCGGACAGAAAGACCAATCAGGAGATTATGTGAGGTGATGTACGGTATCACATGCGCAGATATGCAGGTAGACGTAATGGGGGAGTGTCTGAGTAGTAAAGCATGTTGTCGGTGTAAGATTAGTATTTCTGGCAAAGAGATTGCACACCGTATAGCAGTTAAAATCACACCGAGTTGCTGCCTCAGCGAGAAATGGCGAATAATCAATCTGTTAGACGACATCTGGATGCTTTTACCCGAGGTCGAATCATTGGGAAGTTGGAGGAAGGTTGCAGTGTGACAAGTGTGGCTGCAGAGTTTGGAATTGCTCACAGCATCGTTTCACGACTTTGGAGACAATTTCAAACTACAGGAACAGCTATCCGGGGGTTCAGTAGTGGTCGTCCACGAGGAACCACACCCGCAGATGACCGGTATATTGCCTTACAGGCCAGAAGAAACAGGCGGAAGACAGCGGGAGAAATCGCTAGACACACGACACAGGCGACTGGGCGACCGATATCGCGTTTTACAGTGGCCAGAAGACTGCACGGTGGTGGTCTGTTTGCACGACGCCCTGCACGGTGTGTACCTCTAACGCCTGCCCATCGGAGGCGTTCTCTGTGGTGCCGGGAATACCGGAATTGGAGAGACAATGAATGGGGACGAGTACTCTTTACAGATGAGAGCAGATTCAGTCTGGGTAGCGATTCTCATCGCATACTCATCTGGAGAGAGCGGGGAAGCCGCAATCATCTCTCGAACATCATTGAAAGGGACAGGTATGGAGGTGGCGGTGTTCTCGTTTGGGGAGGCATCATGCTTGGTAGTCGTACAGACCTTCACATCTTCGACGCAGGTTCAGTCAACGGGATCCGTTATTGTAACGAGATTCTTCTTCCATATGTGCGTCTTTTTAGAGGCGCTATGGGTCCGCAGTTCCTTTTCATGGACGACAATGCACCATGTCATCGCACAGTAGCTGCCGAACAGCTCTTAGAGAGTGAGGATATTGACCGTATGGATTGGCCGGCACGATCTCCGGATCTCAATCCCATCGAGCATGTATGGGATTTTCTAGGCAGACGCTTGGCAGCTCGTACCTTACCACCAGTAACGATTCCGGAGCTTTGATTGGCGCTGCAAGACGAATGGGCAGCAATGCCTCAACAACTCATTGACACCCTCATTCTCAGCATGGGCAGACGCTGTGAAACCTGCCTAGCAGTCAGGGGAGATCATATCCCCTACTAAAGACCGGATATTTCTTACTGGACACCCATCACAGGGATGTTTCGGCCTTCAGTCGCATTGCGCTCCATGCTACTTTTTCAATAAAGCTTCTTTTTATCCCTCTGATTTCTCTTTTAGTAAGTGTTGCTTACATTACTCATGTCCTTACGTATTGGGGATCTTACGGTATTAAATGTGTTGATTTGGAATGCTTTTGTACAAACTTATATTGAAAAAACCGTCTCGTCCTTAATTTTTTCACAACCGTGTATATAAAACACATATGGAAATATCCCAGCGTGTGTAAACTTAGCGCAATGCTTACGGTGTGGCATAAAATTTTTGTGCAAAAAATTTGGTCTCTCTTACCATTTTGAAAAGTTTAAGAACCCTTGACATAGAATATAGTGAGAGTGCATTAGTTTAGTTAGTATTAGCATAGTTTATGCTTATTAGTAACATAAGAAGTGTTAATTATTCAATGAGGAAAAGAGTTTTTGAAAATTACTGCTAATGTGTTCATAAACACAATTAATATCCATTATATTCAATAGACAGTTTTTTTTTAATGTTAAAAGGCAAAGAATATTAGAATAGTTATCAGCTTGATTAAGTTAAGTAATTTTTTGATAGAAGATGATTCTGTAACTTCTAATGAAAATTCAGAATATAATTATTTATCTTTTAGAACTCAATCAGAGGTCAACTAACTAAACATAACAAAGATGTCCCAACTTATTCAGAAATAAATTTTTTATTCAATCAATGTAATTATACGTATATAAAGAATAGCTGAACTGTCATCAAACTGCATAATCATTCTTAAGATTTCAATTAGAGAACAAATAAAAGAATATAGTCTCATTGCTTTTTTTTCAAACATATATTTTTATTCTCGATTAGTGCAATTTTTTTTCAAGAAAATTGATTTTAAATAACGAGGTAATAGATTTGTAAGCTCTATTAAACATTTATATTACCATATTTTTACGATTATTTTATTCATAGAAAAAATATCTTCTAGCTAACCGATTGGAAATGTCATCTACATTGAACAACTTAATTGTTTCCTGCTTCACCTTGTGCATGTTAATTTTAAACAAAAAAAAATAAATACAAGTAAGTAGCAATAAAGCTATGGAAATCATATATCAAGCACATCGATGGCTAATAAAGTCTATTTTAAAAATTTGATAGATGTACCGCACCCATGATTGGTTAGTCTGGTTATGTATATTAATTGCTTTGCAATGATGAATCCATAATTCAAATGAAATTTAGATTTATTACATGCATTAAATAGCAAGCCCGAAATTCACTTAAAAATTCTAATAATACTTCTTTAATATATTAAAAAATTTTGTGCGATTATTTTTAATGAATTAAGGAAATGCAATATTACGTATTTCTGTCTTTATTAATTCCTGTCAAAAATAATTTTTAGACTTGTCCATCGTGTAGTCCGTTATAAAAACTATTGTTTGCTGAATATATCGCTACTATTTTCAGTTTCAGTTTAAAACAAATTGAGATATAAATAACTTTTTCATAAAATAAATTTCGAGAAAAGGATTTATTTCTTAAAATATAAGTTACTGCAAATGGAAGAAGTTAGGTTATTAAGAATTATATTAAGAATATATCCCCGAGAGAGATTAATTCCTATTAATGTATATTTTTGTACAATAAAATTTTGGGGATATTTAATTAAATTATATCAACTAGTCTTTCTTAAATATAACAAGGGGAGAATGTGCGTATGAGCGTGCATGGGAAGAATTAAAGATTCGTTTTCAAAGAAGTTACTTTTTCTCTTTGGAATTTAGCACTATAGCGACATTTCACACATACCTATTTTTAACACAAGGGTCAAATGTACCGTGTTTTGAAAGTTATATATTTCAAGACATTGTAAAAAAATACCCTTTGGTTCAATTTAGTTTATGGATAAAATATTTTTTCTAAACAACAATTCTATCTTCTTATTTATTATATTAATGCATAATTTAATGCATACTTTATTTATTAAATTAATACATAAAAGTCTTAAATTTGGAAATAAATAATATATAAAGCTTATTTAGGTTTTTGCACTTTTTTTCAAGAAATGGGACTTGTAATATTCATTTCAATGAGCAACACGTAAGTTCATGTGGAATTTATAAATATTTTTCTTCAAACTTATATAAACAAAAGCAAAAAAGCGTAATCGAAGGGTTCCCATTTACACAATTATGTGTATTTCATACAAATAATTCAATTACTCCTTGCGTTAAATAAGCCAAATGACATTTCTTTCTGGGTAAAAAATAAGAACAAGATAGGGGTAAATATTAAAAAATTGCACTTCATATACTTCTAAATAAAAGCATTAAATTCAAATTGCAAAAGGATCATTTTTATATTCATGAACTTTTAACAAAAAGTTCAAAAAGGGTCATTTGACCCGTCGTGGTAGGTTTAATGTTAACGTCTTCAATGCAAAATTAAAAATAACCTTAATTGCAACTTTCTTTGTCCTATTTTCGAAGTTAGTGACATATTGTAAATAAATATTAAGTAGCAGCAGTAGCCAAGTCGTCATGATAGTGAACTCTTAGCTGACGTTGCTCCTGTCGAGTCGGGGACTCGAATTCTGGTGCTACTAAAGACACGCCTTTTGTGGGATTCCTTCACATTAAACCTCTCAAAGCTCAAAAACCTCTCACTGGCGTGCCTTGGAAGTTTGGAGAGGGGGTGTCAGTTCAGGAGTTCTCCTCATCCCTTGACAGTAGCTCAAAATTACGAGATCCGTCACCAAGAGATCTGGTGCACAAGCTCGAAACCCTTTAGGTGAGCTCGATTCTCCCGAGTAAGTAAGTAATCAAGAGCTCTAGTGTAGCTCCGAAATGTGACGTTAGTAAATAAGTAATCAACATAAAATCCGGCAGTCCAGGGCCGTCATAAGGTAAAGGAAAAATTGTTACGTTGGTTAATAATGTTAATAAGCGTTAAATGTATGTAAATTGTGTGTAGAACAATTATAATGAATGTATACAATGCTTTTAGAATCTTAAATACGTATCTACCGTATTTACTTGAATCTAAGCCGCACCCCCCACCCCCCAATGTTAATGCTACTGAAAATCGCATGCGGCTTATATATATACAATCGAGGGGGGGGGGGAATTCGCTGGATGGGACAGTTAGAGCAACTACAGGATCATGTATTTATTTATAAGTTTATAATACCGCTGAAAATAACTAGTTATTTACTACTTATTAGTTCTCAGTTTAAATTATTTATTTTAATTTCTTATCGGTAAACCATTTTATACAATTTTTCCTTTTTCACAAGAATGTATTGAGTATTTGAGAGGTGCGTCTTAGAATCGAGGTTGGCTTAGATTCGAATAAATATGGTAATTCTCAGGTTTTACATAAGATGTTTTAAAAAATTCCAATCCGTGTGTTATATCTCTAAAGGTATAAATATTTAAAAAATATTAAAGTTCGTGACATATTGATAAGAATATATACAAAACTTCTTCAATGGCTTGACAGACCTGGATGGGACCCGGCCTTTTTCAGAAGTTTTCTCTAGGCATCTCTACTTTTGGCAACTGTTTTCCGGTTTTTGACCTTTAAAATATTTAGGTCTTTTTTGACACAGTCAATCCATCTTAACGGGGGTCAGCCCTGAGGTCTATTTTTCATGAGCTTTGCCAGAAAGATTTTCTTGCAGCAACGTTCTTCATTCATTCTAGTCAGATGACCACCCCATTTTAAGTCTCTGTAATTCGACAAATTTTACAATATTAGGTTGTTTGTAAATTTTTTGCAGAATTCTAAGTTAGATCTTCTTCTCCATGGTCCATTCACTTGGATCCCACCAAGAATGCAGCGTAAGATCTTTTTCTAGAAAATTCCCAAAGCTTCCTCATCACGTAAAGTCAATGGCCAAGTCTCTGATGCATAAATCAGGATTGATCTTATAAGACTTTTGTAAAGAAGCAATTTAGTTCTTAATTTGAGAAAACTGGGTTTTAAATAACTCTTCAATGCATAAAAACATCTATTTGCAGCAATGATTCTTTTATAAATTTCTGGGGCCAGCTCATTTTTATTATTTATGTCAGTTCCCACACAAGTAACATTGTTCACTTTTTCAAATTTATATTTGTTAATTTCTATGTGACTAAGTTGTAAAAGTCGGACTTTAAGCAAGGTAAATATTTAGTTCCGTGTTATATCTCCAAAGGTATAAATTTAAAAAATATATTAAAGTTAGCGACATATTGATAAGAATATATAGATAACTAGTTATATAAAAATATAAATACAAAAGTATATGACATATGAAATATATGATAACTATCTGTGGCAGAAAATGACAGGTAAAATATGAAAATGATTTTCCATCGAACTTAAACCCCTGTAATGTGCTCAAATGAAGGAAAGGGAAAAAGTATTAAAGTTCTCATCCATCGAGGCATGTTATAGTAACGGGTACAGATTACGTCGTCACCCCGTTCCCAGTTTTATCCCCATCGGAATACATTGGGGCATGTAGTATCAAGTTTTCTCGAACACAGTCTGAAAGGCGGGTGGCAGTTGCCTTTCGCTTCTCTTATCATCAGTTTCAGAAGGTAACGCTTCTTCAAAAAAGGGGATTTCTTAGAGCGGAAACTCCAATCCTATTCGATCGCATCGAGACATAAAGGAAGCATGCGGGCAATACGCTTCGTTGGGCAACGTCATTCTAAATTTAAAGGGCTCATCTCTTGCTTTAAAAATAAAAAAGGGGAAAAGATTACTCCGCTTTTCCCTCAGAGGGAAAAGAAATCAAGTTATGAATGCGACCGAGATTGTACCATGGACAGGACATCCAATGGGAAGTGCCTCAATTGATTCTTGACGTTAAAAGGTTGTCGTGTTGAAGGATTCAGTTTAGTGAATAATCAAAATGTGTTGACTTTTACGTGACCTAATTGATAATATATGTCACGTTGCGACAAGCTTGAATTTCTAAATATTTTTTCAGTAAGTTTTTATTAAATATGTGAAATAATATAATCTATTTATATTATTATTTATGTTTATAAGCTTTAAATTAAAAAAAAAAAAACAAGAATATATTTTTGTTCTCCATTTTTCCCTTAAAGAGATTAGAAACAAAGCTTCTAATTCGATTAAGATTGATTGGAAGGGATGTTAGAGAAAAGGGAATTCTAAACTGTAAACTTCTCCCAAATGAATCCGGACGTCAGAAGACAATTGCTAAGTGTCAGAAATAATTGTAGTAAAGTAAGGTATTAAAAAATTTGTTTCTTAATATCAGATAATTGATGATATTTAGAATTAAAAGAATTTAATAATGGGGGGTTATTTCGGTGAAATTTTCTAAGATATTTATCACATTTGCTTAAAAATTTATTAAATGAGGAAAAGGCATTCCTTTGCTTTTCTATTTGAGAAAAGGAAGCATATCGTAAAAGTAGGCGAGTTGAAGCTTGAAAAGGTGAGCCTTATGAAGATCATCGCTTTTGAATCTAATACTTAGAAACAAAGCAATAAAAATATAGTTACAACATATTGGAATAATTAACAATATATGAATTTATATACATTCGGCTATGATAAGGCTACTTTACAAAATAACTTTCTCCAATTCTAGCTATTTATGATTTTAATAAAAACTTTATCAGAAAAAAAGAAAACATTTCACGTTTCTTTATGCATAAGCAGATTACAAATCAAACTATTGATTTGATAGCATTTGTTAAAATGCTTAGTCTACGGCTTCAATTGGAGGTCTTTTCAGCACAAGATATGGCAACAATTAGATTCTTAGGATAAAATGTTTAGTAAACTATCAAGTGGTAAAAGAATAACTATGGTTGCAATAATTATACCGTTTTATAAGCAGATTTCCAACGAACATAACTCTTCGCAAGTTTGATAATAAAAAAATTAATTTTTTAAATAATCTTTGAAATTAAAATACTGTTATCGATATAGCCTATCAATAAGATATGGCTTCAAAGATAGAACAGAATAGAAGATAAAGAGAAAAGATGTATGACGCTATTTTTTTCGCAAAAATGTAAGAATAGAATTTCATGTTTAATTAATTTGCTTAAATGTTTTTATGTATGCATACATGAATGAATGAATGGGGAGAGGGGGGTGATTATTTCGGTTGATTATTTTTTTCTTACATGGTTATGCATGCTCAATAATAATAACCAAACAATGATCTATTTTTATTTAATTTGTTAAATCATTTGTTTTTATTAAATGTCATTTTTTCTTCAAAAATAAAAAAATGGAACTTTACTTTCGATAGAGACTTTTGACATAATGTTTTAATAAGAATATAAAAAGATACTTTTAAGAATCATTTTTTCAAACATTATGACTAACACGCTACTGTTATTTAATAGTTAATACTACACAGCATTATTATAAAATATACTATATGAATATATTAATACAGGAAAGTATTTATATTATATGAATTTTGTAATTACTCAAGACAAGTTTTTGAAAACTTTCAGAATACAAATATGTATATTCATCTTCCAGCAACGCTTTTGGAGTTATGAAATACTCTAATATTTGAGAAATATTTCACATTTTTTATCAATAATAAAACCCCTTCTTTCTTCAAATTCAGCTTCAATTGTAATTCACTCCTGAAAAAATGTATACCCCACTGCCTTACATTCTGTACACATTTCAGTCGCAACAGTTGATGGCAACGGTAGTCCAGTGTTAATAGCCGGACTAGCGATAATCGAAATTCCTACAAAATATAATGTCAACACAATAAATGTCAAACGGTCTATTAAAGAGGACAGAACTGGAGCTGGCCATTCACTTTTCCTTTTCTTGCCCGTTCCATGTTAACGGAAGAACTTTGGTTGCATTCTTTGCAAAGAGAAGACTCGAGTGAATCAGTGCTCATTAACGTTCCACTATAAAGTAACACGAGGGCTATTGGCTGCGGACCTCATAATTTTGAACCTCGATCGAGGACGACAACAGAACTGACACCTCCCTCTCCAAACAACACCCCGCTAACGGGAGGACTTTGAGGTACGACATATTTAACGTACACCAGCCCCTCTACACGGTGGATCTTTCGTGGTTCTAGGGCTCAAACTCATGACACGCCGGCCACGAGTTCGTGACCATAACCACTGTACCCGAGATGGGCATTAAGTCGATCACGTCTGGACATTTTGAGGTGACAGCCTTCACTAAGAGTTAAGACGTGCTTACTAAAACAAATATATTTATGGAGCACCGACGCCAGCTAGACTGGAAGAGCGACTCTTCAAAATCGATGCGACTGTGTTTACTTAAGCAAATGATTCGATAAATGTGTAGACGACACATGTACCTTCATTGGGAGCGAACAATGACGCTTAACACTTTCGCTGCCACTGTAGGAAAAAAAAGCGATTACTGCGATGCCTGCCGTAAAAATGAATTTTTACCCACGCGCCGACTAAAGGGGAGAATAAATATTGATGAACAGTTCTTCCCGTGATAGCACTGGATTGGCTATTTAAACATCTTCCTATAACCCGCGGTTCCACGGGATTGGGTTTTCGAGTATGTCATGTCCCGCAATGGCGAAGGAATCGGCAGCGAAAAAATGTAAGTACATACGTTGGTTTCAGATCCACCCGTTCACGTATGTTCTCTGCTGGCTACATTAAATACATCCACGCTCCACAGTCTAGTAGTTGCTCATAGCTGTTCGAGCATTGAAATTGACTATTCTGTGTTACAGTAGAACGTCGTTTATCCGAATCAATTGGGACCGGACACCGTTCGGATACGCGATTGTTCGGACAACTGAAAACTGAATACGATCCATGCAGTACATAATACTGGACACTATACAAATATTGAAAATCATCACATGCGGGAAACGTGCTTGAAGAAAAAGCAAAATAGGTGCAAAATGTCGCAATTTTACCTTGATTGTGGAAAATCATCACTTATTTTTCGCTGTACCATTTTACACCTTCGTTTTTTCAATGCAAGGTATCTCATTCTCTTTAGCAGCAGTAGTTAAGTAGGACAGCACTCTGATTGTTGTTCGTACCACTCCGTAGCTGTTTCTAACGCAGAAAAGCGTCAGAATTCTCTACTTCCATTGTTGTTGTTCTCGTCTTCATCCGTTTCATCGTCGTCAGGGTGGGATTCTTCTTGCACGGAAGTCACAATCTCGTCATCAATTAGAATTTGAAATCCACAGTCGCCAATCCGCATCGCATGCCATCCAGGTTTCTACATCAACAAAACTCAACAAAAGAGCACGTATACACCTCTTCACTTGGAAACAAACTGAACTAATATTCCGCGCAGATGTTAACCAAATCACACACAGCTGAAATCCCCCAAATGTCCCTCCCTTGGGGTTTTCCCGTCACTTTTGGCCTCACAGGAAACAACTGTTGAGCATTGCACTGTTCGAAAACGTATCCGGACTTTGGTTCGGATATTTGACGCTCCGTATAGTAAACGTTCGGATATTTGACGCTCCGTATAGTAAACGTTCGGATAAACGACGTTCTACTGAACTTGTGTTTTTGCACGAGTACTTCTAATAAAAAAGTAAAAGTAGTAATATGTCATTTTAAACGAGGGGGGGGGGGTTACAAAGTCGAAAACAAGTGTTAAGAAAAGAAAATATACAATTTTAATACTGAATGGCCACACCAACGCCAATGGGTGGACAGCAACACATTAAAAACATTAGAAGTAACCCTTACACTGGAAAAGTCTGCCTACCTTTACTCTAGACCAGCGGTCTTCAATTTTTTTCAACTCATTGAACCCCTTGGACTTGAAGATGTTTTTGTGGAACCTCTAGAACTCTCTAGTTCGTAAAACCCCATTTCACACACACACACACATAGAAGAATATATTTCGAAACAATATTTAAAGTAGATCAACATGTGTGTTATAGGTACTTTATATAAAGGCCAATAAAAATAGTATTACATTTATTATTTAAAAAAATTCTAATCTAATTTTTTATTATGATTAAATAATTAATAATACTAATTTTTGATTCGTGTCACCTACCCAAGCTTCATATTTAGTAACTGGGATATCTGCTTGCTTTTTTTCACTCAAACTTTTGAAGTCTACGTCTTTTGAAATTAAATGCAATCGATTACGTATTCTGAGTTTAACTTGTTTTAATACTTTGCTTTTGTACAGCCCCTCCATTCGGAAATATATTTCATTTAAACATAATTTTCTGAATGTCATTAAAATGCTTATAACTTTGCATATTTTGCATGAATTTGCGATATAAAATTTAGGAGATGTTCTTGCTTAAATTTAGATTTTAACAAATCGAATCTGTTGATATGCCGATAAGTTTTTTCCTCTCCTTCAATATAGGTGTTTTTTTCTTCACAAATGCAAAAAAAAGTGCATTTCCCTTCAGAAAACTGCTTAGTTTACCCAGACATTGTGCTAACGAGTATAAAATTATTTCGTGGAACCCGAGGTAGCGAACAATAGAATACAATATAACCTGTTTTTGTGCGATCTTTTTTATGCGAGTTTTTCTGTGAGTCTTTTTTTCTGCGGTATATAAATTTCAACGGCTTTGGCACCACTGAAATGTTTTTTTATCAATGTACCAGTGTCGATGCAGAATGTTAGGATCTTCCTGCAATGTCCTGTTTTGCCTTTAACATTTTATAGTCGTTGGGGAAGGGATGACCAGAGTGCCTAGCTGTTTCGAGCTTTAACCTCTCATCATTAGGATTTTGAATGACTGTAATGTTGTGACTCTTTCCCTTTGTGAATATTTTATAAATTGGGTAGATACATACTTGGAGTTAGTTCGACCTTGGGCCTCCGAGAGTCCTGAGCCCCCTCCCCCTTGCGAGACGGAGGTGCATGTTACGCCATTGCAATGTACATATATACACTTCAAGACGCTATGCTCATTTGTTATAAACAGTCTCCCGACAATGTACGTTCAGTTGCTTTCTCTCAACGGACGGACAAGAAGAACCGGATTCTTTGAGAGAGGATAAAATATATACAGGGATACAGCTTTCCAAAGAATTGGAAAACTATTTTCTTAATATAGATACCAATCCCGAAAGAAGTATGAAATTTCACACAAAAGGAGGTACAATCATGCATATCTGGTTCTCTGACATTTACAAGCAACTGATCAACCAACCTTCTTCGTAAAAAATTATTTCTTACTTTATGGTGTCAAAAAATAAATCAATTGAAATTGTATCTTCAAGTAACGAAAGCGATTCTGAACTCATTCATCACAGGTAGATGAGCGCTTTGGATTGCGATGAGTAGCAGTAAATTATGTATGTGCATTTTGAAAAGTTTTCCATGTATACAATGAGAAACTAAATGTTTTTTAAACATTTCCATGTGTAATTTAACTATTTATTTTGTTATGGAAATTCTTTCTGATGAATTTCGTAAATAATTGGCGTATTTTCTTTTTTTATGTGGTTTCTCTCCACCGTATAAAAAATTTTCTGTAGTATTTCGACGAATTTGTTTGTTATAGGTAGGAATTTGAAATTTTCGAATATTTTTTGTGCGGTTTTTTTATGTGGTCCCTATCTAGCGCACAAAAACAGGTTTAACTGTATTCATAATCTAGTAGGAAGTATTCATAAACAAAGAGATGAGCTTTAGGTGCTTGTAATTCTACAAATTTCATAGAAAACGTGAGAATGCCTTGTGGAACCAAAGGATTCTGTGGAACGAAGACTACTGGTCTAGACAATTGCGGCCACAAAACAAGACTCAAACCAGCTAGACTTGAGTTTCTACAACGTTTTTCTACCAATAGTGTATTGGGGTTATTAACAACATTTGATACAGTAAGTTAGAGATCAGTCGCTAATAGTCCTCGTGTACGAATGGTTCGTGTGATTTCAAGTCACTGTGTGGGATTGTGTTACTTAATATATTGCTCACGTTCATTGGATATTTTCTGTCCTAATAAGCTTTACTGATTTTTTCTTGAAGGGTTTTAATTCTTGTATCAAGATTTTATGGAGGAATTTCCCCTAAATATCAATTTCAAGCATGTCAATAAATTTAAAATTTATTTTAAGTTTTAGAAAGAAAGCTGAATTTTTCAAGAATTTAAGAGAGTAATTTCTCAAGATACACATTTTCTTTTAAACTCAGTTGTGTAAGCATCTTTTTAAATTCAAAAGGGTTTTTGATTGTAGAAAGGAAGGAGTGTTTTTTGTGATTATTTAAAAATTTAAAAGCATAAGTTATAAAAGAAAATAATTTTTGACCTAATACATTTATTTTAGTTTTGAGTGATTAAAGCATGAATTTAATAACATAATCTAGAAATAGTTCGCAAATAATTATATATAAAATATCAGATTATTTATTTATTTATTTTAACAAAAATCTATGTCATTTCTTCCTTAATTTCTTAGCACAAATTATTTACAATATATAAATAGATATTTTTTTTTAAAAAAAAATACTTGATGTATAACATCAATAACAATTCACGCCTTGGATGTCGATTGCCGCATTTCCCATTCTTGGCGGGTCAAAAGAAACATGTCCGCCAAATCCAAATTTAATATCTGTTCGTTTAATAGTTCAAGAGATATTGTGATGAGTGAGGGAGTGAGTTGCTTTTTTACTTTATATATATATATATATAGATTCTGAATAAGTGCATATTATATGATATTTTGAAAAGGCTATTTCATGACTTATTCAAAATATATAAGTTCTTAGAGGAAATTGCGCAGACTTTTTTCTCAGCTTGGAGTGCAAAATAAAAAGGATTCTCAGCTTCAGGCAAGTTAACTTTAGAAACTTAACAGAAAGTGGAATACAGTTCCAGTCGCAACTAAATAAACAAAAGTTAGAAATTATCGTAACTTTACATCGTTCATCTCTAACTGAAATATGGTTAAAGTGACCGCGGTCATTTAGTGGTCATAGTCACTAACTCGTGGTTGGCATTGCTTCTGTTTAGTCGTAGATTCAAACCCTTTTTCCACTAACAACCCGCGTGTAGAGAGGCTGATTCATGAGAAATCTTTCAATACTTAAAGTTCTCACATTGACGTAATGGGGAAGTTTAGAGAATCAAGTGCCATCTTAGGAGTCCTCCTCGTCATTTGATCGTGGTTTAATATTAAGAGATCTCTCTCACCAATATCTCTGCTGTTACTTCAAAAAACGACGATAGTATAAAAATCAATCCAATTCCTCTTTAGGTATTAATGCAATTCTGAACACTGACCTAGAATGCGTTAGAAAACACTATTCTATATTAAACTGGAAATTATATTGATATAAGATCTTTGAATATTTATATAAACAGCTCTGGAAAACTTATGCAGTCTGTTTGAAAAAGGTAAAAATGGTACCGCCGAATGAAAACATACTTGCAAAACGAAGTAATTGAAAATACGAGCAAGTGCGCCTTACAACGTTTAAGATATATATAGTTTTCCTATTCATATTCACACTGACAATATGTCTCATATTGATTCCATTTTTTTTAATATTCACATAAACAGCTTTGGGAAATTTATGTAGTCTATTTGAAAGAGGTACAATTGATAGAACCGAATGAAAACACGCACAAAACCAAGTAATTGAAAATACGAGTAAGCCTTATACAATGCTTAAGATATATAATTTTTTTACTATTCATATTCACATTATATATATTGGCAGTATGTGTCAGTAATTCAAACTATTTATTCAAAGATACTTCCGCCAAAAACTCATGTTTATTTTTTATAGATTATCTTCCACAATATATACGGGTAAAACTCTAAAAAAAGCTCTCTTCTAATCTAATGTTTATTAATTTTAGATGCTCGAAATTTATTAATATTTTTGTAAAGAAAAACAGGTCACATAAAATAAAAGCTTTTCTTCAGTGGAAAGGTTTCCCCCAAAATGTCACAGTAATCTTCTTTGTGACAAATCAAATCTTCGTTATCTCCCCTACGAAAGCATAGCCTCCGAAAGAAGCAACCATACCGTTAATCTTAATTCCACACAGAAAAAAAGCCAACTATCCACTATTTATTTCGACTCAGTGATCAACTGATTCATTCAAGCTGCGATATAACTAAGTGGACTATTCGTCCGGTTATCGCCGTGGAAGACCGAAAAAAAATACAGCCTTCTCTAACTCAACGAAGTCTTTTCGAAATAAAATATCCCTCGGTTAAACGCCGAAAGACGTTTTCTTATCTTCACCATCAATGAATAAAATAAACGTTTTTCTGAGGTCACTAGCCGGCTACGGATAAGCGGCGAAACAAATTCTAGTGCTTCTGAGATAAACGCTCTTATCATAGGTTTTCTAGTCCGTGTGACAAAGTATTTGTCGTCGCTCGTAAAATAAGTTCACTGGGCTGCTGAACAAAGAAAGCGAGATTCAGATTGTCATTGTCTCTACACTCGCCCACGACTGCTATTATCCACTTGGCCAATCGGGATGGGAAAGCAGGATACGTCTGAACATCGTGAATTTCGAGTGGGTTAGAAGGGCAATATTCAAATTGTGTCTCTTGGGGCTCACAGTTTTTGGTCTTATCAGATCGCTTAAGATATTCCAAGACGTATAAAGACGTTTTTAAATGCCATGCTTGTTACAATAAAGTGCTAAACGAACAATTTGATTATAGAAACCTTAATTATTGCGTTATTCCGAAGTTGGTTATAAATGAGAGCACCAAACTCAAAAAACTTAGACTCGATACAAACAAATCGAAACAAATGTACTCAATAAAAAAGTACTACTCTAACGTAAATTATGATTAACAAGACATAACACAATGCAATAAAATATTTAAACAATGAATTTTTCCCTGTTTAAATATATTATCAATTATTTGTCCCACGTAATGTATATGTAAATTAGTGCATTCCTTATAAATATGCAAATTTCCTTAAAAAGAAGTTTCTTTTTTTAATATTGAAATAAGGCACACACAGGCATTGGTAAATTTCTATTTCAATTTTAATGGTAATTCTAACTTTTTGTGTTTATGTGTATCGAGAAGACGATCCTGAATCAATCCAGAGGGTCTCTTTTAGTTTGAATGCGCTGATAATGTATTAGAGCTGCTCAACAAGCAAATGTACCGGTGTAATATGCTCTTCAGAGGAACGATTTGGTTGGGAGACCAGAATAATTTCCAGAAGTATTTTTAAGAAAAGTTATATACACTCATGTTCATAAATTAAGGATAATGAAGTTCAGGCAAAGAAAGAGACAGAAGCAAAACAAATTTGACTTATTTGTAAAGACTATTTATTAAACAAAAGGTAAAGAGCAAAAAAGATGCTATATGTTTGACATTATTAATAAAAATTGCGATTTTTACTCCCTGGAGCATTTCAAAAAGTAACCTATTTAAAAAAAACAGTATAACATGGTTAGTATGATGGTTAATACGGAGAATGTCTCCCGGATGATGCAATACAGGCCTTACAACGCCTACGCATGCTGAGTATCAAATTATCAATCTGATCTTGGGGAATATTACATCACTCATCAAGCAATGCCCTCCAAAGTTCCGGTAGACAGGTGGGAGGGGGTTGACCGGCTGCAATTCGTTGGCCAAGCATATCCCACACATGCTCTATTGGATTCAAGTCCGGTGAGTATGCTGGCCAATCCATACGGGTGATATCCTCCGATTGAAGGCATTCGTCTACAATGTTTGCATGGTGAGGACGGGCGTTGTCATCCATAAACAGAAATTCAGCACCCATGGCACCCCGAAACAAACGTACATGTTGTTCCAGAATGACATCCCGATAGATGTGGCCTATCATCGTTACACTCTGAACATGCAGGTCAGTTCTGGAACCAAGAATAATTCCTCCCCAAACGAGCCATCCTGCACACCGTAACGGTGTCGTTCTTCGTGGTAACGGGTACCTGGCGCTCTCCATATGAAAGTCCGGCGAGAATCAGACTGCAAACTAAACCTGGACTCGTCGGAAAACATCACACAAGACCACTGTTGCGGTGTCCACAATGCATGCTCTCTACTGCAGGTTAATCGCAGGTGACAGTGAGTTGCGGTAAGGGGAACACATCTGAGAGGCCTACGAGCATATAGACCAATGTGCCCTAAGCGTCTGTACATGGTCTGCCTTGAAACTGTCGTACGGGTAGCTGAAGAGAGCTGAAGAGAGCTGACGAGACAGGTCTGATGCTGTGCTCCGTCTGTTTCTTTTGGCAGTAACTGCCAAATACCGGTCCTCATTCGGCGTTGTAACTCGGGGCGACCTGTGCTGTAACGTCTACTCATATTACCATCATCTTGGAATCGTTGCCAAAGCCTGGATATGACACTCTGGGCGATTCCAATTTTTTCGGATACTTCCCGCTGGGTACGTCCACATTCCAGTCGTCCGATAATTCTACCACGTAAAAAATCATCCAAATGCTTCCTTTGTGCCATAACTATGCGGTTATTGCACTGAAAGGCTTTTAAAGCGCTTGTGAACAATTTTACTTCTTTGCCACCATTCCTTATATACCCCTCTCTTACTCTCGTCATTGTGACGTACTATCTGCGCCATCTGGTGGTTTCCTGTAATTTGCATATTCTTCTTCAAGATGTGTGTGATAATTCTACAGGTGAAATTTTTATTTTAGAGTTCACTTTCTGTGTGATTCTGAATTATCCTTAATTTATGGACATGAGTGTATATGAATCAGATTTCTAATTATTTGAAGCCAAAAAAAAACCCATTGCCATTGTTAAATAAAAATATTTATAAGAAATATACGAAATACTGTTGGGTTATTTTTACCTCTACTGACATCTTAGGTGTGTCCTTAAGTCAGCCACTAATTTTTGAATATACAAGGGGTGATCAAATGAAAAGGTACGAAACGACATAAAAATGAAACAGTTAAATATTTGCATATTCCGCCAAGGGAGAATGTAGCGAGTCATCTCGGGTTGCCATTGGAGACTCTGACTGGGTTTGGATCATGCGCGGGTGCCCGCATGCGCAGGAGAGAGCAAAGGCTCTTATAAAAAGCGGCGTCCAAATGATGCGAGCACAGAATTACTCGAGCACAGAAAAAGCATTAACTGCGATGTGTACTGTGAGACACTCCGACGCCTACGCAGGTCCATCAAGAACAAAAGACCGGGGCTGCTCACGGAGGGTGTGGTTCTGCTCCATGATAACGCGCGTCCACACGTCTCAAGAGTCACACAAACGGAACTGGACAAGTTCCAATGGGAGACGTTGGACCCTCCGTCCTACAGTCCGGACATGTCACCCTGCGATTTCCATGTGTTTGGTCCACTGAAGAAACACCTGAAAGGAAAGCGCTTCAACTCGGACGACGTACTCAAGGACACTGTGAAGGACTGGGTCTCGTCACAGTCACAGGAATTCTGGGAACAAGGAATCCTGCGGCTTGTTCATCAGTGGGATCGTTGTGCTCAGGCCTATGGTGTATATTTTGAATAAAGTTTATATTTATACCCACCGTGTCGTTTCGTACCTTTTCATTTGATCACACCTTGTAGCTTCACTAATAAAATTTTATTATTTTCCAGTAGATGATTGCAGTTTTCCTTTTAAAATACATCTAATTTTAATTTATAAAAAATTAGATTGTAATTTCAATGGTAAATATTAATTGTAAGGATTTTTCTGTTATTTTATCTTTGCTTGATTCTTGTCAGTATGGAATATTCTGTGATTAAGAATCAGGTAATAGTTTTATTCAATACTTCAAGAAACCACAACTTAATCCAGTATGAAACAAGTCTTCTTTTATTTTTTGGTGATAGTTTAAACATAAAGCTATTTGCACTAACAAAACAGCAGTAGATGTTCAAACAAGGGATGAACAGCTGTAGAAACAATTCGAACCACTGCAAATTAATCTGACCAAAAAGGCTTTGCATCTTGTACGAATATCTGCTTTTATAAAACCATTTGGACTCTGCTTTTGTCTGATTTTAAATGTAAAAAAATGTGTCTTTTTTCCAAGTTAAAAGTGTTACAGGAAATTTGATATCCAAGAGAATAGATTCAAATCAGTTATAAGAAATGGGATTTTTAATAATAGCTAATGTTTCTAACCAAGAGAGTTACTTATATTTTAATGGTATGGAGTTAAGCCTATATAAAGGAAAATAATGCGATTTTTATCAAATTTACATATAATTAAACATTACCATTCAATTAAATACACTGGGGCAAAATAATTTTTAATAATTTGACTTAAAAATGATTCTCATCTTTTAAAGAATAACAGCTAATGTGAATGAATCTCATTTGAAAAATTGCTGCATTTGCAACCCTTTTAAAACTTGTATAAAATATACATTAAGCTTTGTGCCTATGAATTGGCTTAAACACAAAATGAATTATCTATAAAATTTCAGCTTTAGTTTTGTTTATTATTGAGAAGTTGCAAGTATTTATTTATATTTGTTTGCTTAGATATTTTAAGTATAGAATACGGTTAATGTTTAATGCATATCACATGCGTATGGTCACGTAATACAGGCCTGCCCTTTTTTTTAAATTAGCGATTATCCTAAGTCTTTTGGGACTTACCATAAAATATTTAAACTTCACGAGCGCGAGTTTATTCTGTGGAGATGTTATAAAATACAATTTGTAACATTCTTAGGATTTTAGCTAAACTTTTAATCTGTAACAAATATTGCATGAATTTTACAGTGATGCAAAACCGGATTATTTTCAACGGATTTTGTGAAGTATTGACTTTTTTAAATAATAAATTTGAAAAAATAATAAACTACAAATCATTAAGGCTAAATTTGGTATTTAAAGGGATCAGACGCACATATATGCGAAAATGTGTTGATTAAATAATATTGGCAAGAGGTTTTTTTTCTTCCAATTGTCTTTTAAAGTTTCTTTCAAAGCTTGTTGCATAATTACCAGCCGTCAAATTGCAGCAAAACATGTTCAATGAACATTTTTATTTAACGAAATTTCTGACATTTCTTTTAACACAACTGTTATAATTCTTGATAATCACGGTTCAGTTTATTTGACCAAGAACTAGACACCTAGAAAAGAATTTATAAATAACTTACTATATTAAAAATGTAAATTAAAGCCTTATTAACCCGATTTAATATTTATTATAGTAACCTTTCTTACTTTATCATGTCATTTTTTGTACTCTTTAAAATGTTTCTACGCAGATTGCAACAATCGCTAACATTTATTTCCTTACAAACTATAAGTTTGTTACTGAAATTTTTGCAGGTCACTGGAATGTAATGATAATGGCTTCACTATTATTTTTATGCAGTATATTTAAATTGCCTGTTTCTTAACCCCTAAGAGGATGTTGTTTCAGGTACCAGTAAATTTTACCTGACCGTCTTACAGATATCTGCTTTCACCAATAACGAACATAGTTTTCAAAAATATATCATAACAGTGGTAAATTTCCCTAATAATTCGCATAAAATTTAAGAAACTTTTTATCAATCCATTAATGATAACAGCAATCCATTAGAGTATTATACTAATTTGTGCGAAATCAGGAAGACAAGAAAGAATTAAAAAATAGAATAAAACACACAATTAATAACTTTACAACAATTGCAAGGTTACCATATTTTTCTTGAAAACTGTTTCTTGAGAATTTTTATCATTTTTTAGAGATATACGATTTTTCCACTTAATATTTTTGCATAAAACAGCGAACTTAGCGAAAATTATTTACTAGTCGCTAATCTAGCAACCTTACAATGGAAACATAACCATATTGTAAGTTCCTACGTGTAATCAGAATAAAAAAAAAATAAATTCGATATATTGTTCGATATATATGTATATATATATATATATATATACACTGCTGGCCACCGTAAAAGAATTTGGTCAACATGTTATCTACAAAATTTATTTTGTAGATAACATGTTGACCAAGTATCAAATGATTAAATTTACAGACTTCTGTGAAGTGTGGTTCCTGCAAAAATCAGAAGCGTGAGTAGCCACCATTGTTGGATATCACCACTGCCTCACGCCTCAGCATTGATTCGAAGAGACTTTGGATGTGTTCTTGGGGTACAGCAGACCAAGCAGCTTCCACACGTTGCCAAAGTTGATCTGGTGTGCAGCTGGGGGTGTAATCTGGGTCAATCGTTGAGCAACCATGGACCACATGTTTACTATCAGCGAAAGATCCAGAGAGCGAGCCGGCTGGGGAAGCAATTCAATCTGGTGATTGACGAAGAACCTTTGGACAAAGCGTGCCATGTGTGATCGCGCATTATCTTGTTGAAATATGGCTGTGGCCAAGCCCTGAAGGTAAGGAAGGACAACTGGCTCCAACTCCTCGGAGATGTAGCCTTGGCTGTTTAAAGTACCGGCAATGCGTACTAGAGGAGTGCGAGAGTGATATCCAATACCGCCCAATACCAAAATACCCGGTGCAAGACCAGTGTGACCAGTGTGTTGCATAACGCAGCTGTTCAGTATTCTCTCTCCACGGTGTCTCCAGACTCGAATCCGACCATCGGGGTGTTGCACACAGATGCATGACTCGTCAGTAAAGACAACTTCATTCCATTCTGCCAACCACATCCTTCTTTCATCGCACCATTGGTGGCGGAGATGTCTGTGATTCTGCGTCAAGGGTAGATCAAGCAATGGACGTCGTGCGGACAGATCACTCTGCTGTAAACGGAGTCGAATTGTACGCGCAGACACTGAATGATGCGTTACAGACTCAATGTGCTGTGCTATGGTTCGTGATGTGACTGAGCGATCCGTCACTACCATGCGCACAATTTGCTTGTCCTCACGTGAAGTGGTGCACTGAGGTGGATGCGATCAACCACGTCGGTCCGTCGTACCCTCTAGCATCCAACGGTCACATATCCGCATTACAGTTGTTTGGTTTCGTCCAACACGATTACCGATTTCCCTGAAAGATAATCCACACTCTCGGTAGGCCACTATCCTTCGTCTGTTGAACTCGGATACTTGATCAAAAGCTGATCGCTGTTTTCTACGAGACATAACTGATCGTTTTTTGAAAAAACCACAAGAAAAACACAATTGCCGAACTTGAAATTGTCGAAATCTCCAAGCTTTAAATATCGCTTTGAGGTTGCGCCATAGGCGTGCATGATGTGTGCCTGCGCAGAAATTCTAATCATTTGCATATCTCACCTCCACTAATTCATGTTGTAAATTTCATGTTATTTGCGTGCTTTCTTCAGGGTGTTGTTGCCTTTACGGTGGCCAGCAATATATATATATATACATAATATATATACTCATGTCCAAAATTAAGGTCATAAAACTGTTTTTCGCCATAATTTTAAAATGTCTCCAGTAAAACTAATAGAATTTGTGTATTTTATATATTTTGAAAAATGGGTAGCACACTATCAACATTCAATTTGGAAAAAGATGTTACGCTTTAGTTTTTTAGAACTACTGGGTTGAGACCATTCAAATACATGGGAATTTTGCCTCCAGTGCTGTGAATATTGCTTTAAAATGAACAAGTTAGTCTGTTTTCAGTGAGAATGACTTCTCATAATCACTTAGATAATTCCTTGAGATGAAAAACCGTTGTCAGGCTTAAAGCGGGCCTGTCTCAAGCGGAGGTGGCTCGATGACTACAAGTGACCCGAAAGTGGTCTTCCGGTCATGGAACCAAGTCCAAACAAGTGGTACTGTCACCAGGAAGGTCGGCCAAAGTCGCCAAAGAGCATCGACATTTGCACAGGATCGCTACTTTGCATTAAGTGCACGACAACATAAGTGGACAACGGTGCCTCAACTTGCTCATGACCTTGCTGCTGTGTGTGTAACTGGAAGAAGAATTTCCAGGTAAACACTCAACAGACGTCTTGCAGAGACCAGCCTTTAAGCCCGGCGTCCAGTCCGGTGCGTCCCCTGCTTCCAGCAGGAAAGACCGGATATTGCGGAGCCCAAAACATTAATCGTGGACACCATAAGAATGAAGGTATGTTTTTTTCAGTGATGTCAAATTATACCAAACAAAGTGACTCTCGTCGAGTCATTACCTGGAGAGAAAATGATGCTCATGTTCATCCCTCCTACGTAATAAAAATTTGCAGATTTGGTGGCAACTGAATCCTTGAATGAGGTGGTATAATATTTAGCAGTCGTACACTACTGTACGTTTTCGATACAGGTATTGTCAACTCACAGTGATATAGGAATAAGATTCTGGACGTCTATGTGACATTTTTCTGGATGTTTTGGACCCCGACTACACTTTTATGGACTATAAAGCATGGCTACATAAAACTCATAATGTTGATGAATTTCATGAAGGAGCGGATATTCGCAGTATGGATGGACCCTCGAGATCTCCGGATCTCAATCCTATTGAATATGCTCTGGATGATCTAGGAAAAGTTATTTATTAATTATATGATTGTAGGAAATGAAGTTAGGAAGGCAAATAAATCCTCATCCATCAAAAGTCAGAAAAGAAGCTACGATCTGATTCCTTATGTTTTAGTATTAGATGTGAAGATAGACTTTTAGGTAAAACCTTTATTTTATTACTTTTAATAATATACCCATAAATATTCATATTTACCTGGTACTTTTTTAAGAGTTGGAATGTAGTGTCGCTTTTTTGTACTAGTTCTTCCATTCTTATTATGCAAAATTATATAACAAGACATTTGTAAGAATTGGATGAGAACACAGTTATTAAATAAGGGTTACTTTTTATTTTATTTAATGGAAAAGAGGTATACGTTTCGTTTAAATATTTTCTTTAGTTCTGAGTCATTTTTTTTTTTTGTTAAAATCCTTTGACGCTTTTGTTTAATGAAACTGTTTTTGAACATAATATTTCGTTAAGAGCATTTTTCAAACCTATATTGATGTTTGAAATTGTTCAGCTCTTCTATAAATCTATACAAAATCAAACTTGATAAAAGAATTTACAGAATATTTTTGTTTTGAATAATCCCTGGAATATTCTTATTAATAACTATTATAATTCAAATTTCCTTGTTTAATAACAAGTTTATCAAGTTGCTTGCAGCCTTATGAATAAAATGCTCCAGCAACAGAATTGAAAAGTGTTAAATAAACTTAGGATGACATATGAGGAATGAAAACACTTAGTCATTTGATAAGCGTGTATTTCAGAGGAGGCAAACGCGTCTATCAGGTGAGAAACCGAGGAAAAGATGAAGAATCATAGCATAACAAGAAAAAACTTTTTAAGCTCTTCATTAAAACATCATTTTTAGCTTTCTATATGCTTTCCGAAGACATAACTATCTCTGAAAGCAACTCTCAATTATTTTATCTTGATGGAAGTTAATAAAGTATTGTGATTTTAATACTTTATTAACTCAGAGTTTGGAATAAATTTTATGCACGTGAATTTCACATAAGGAGCTATTTTTTTAAAAATAAATAAATACAAATAACAACAAAAAAAACTGGATTTTTTTTTCAATTGGTTCTTTTTTGGTAACGATTTTTTATAGTTATAATTTCCAGAACTATGTTGTATGTATGCAATCACAATGATTCGATCACGATTATTTTCATGCATTAAAATAATTTATTGCCCTTATTATGCACTGCAGTGTCACTGAATTAAGGGTAGCAAGGGTGATGCAAATTGTCAGCGCTGCGCATCATTTATGTGCAAGTGAGGGCGCTGTGGTAACTGCATATATAGCGCGTACTGTGGTTGTTCTGATTTAGTTGTTGGAATTTCCAATATGGGTAAACTGCCTGATTTAGACGCATTCGATTGCGGTCAAATCGTAAGAGCACGACGCATGGGTCATTCAATTTCCGAAATCGTCAGACAGCTAGTATTTTCAATGTGGACAGTGTCAAGAGTATACTAAGAATACATGGATGGTGGACAAAAAACTAGCGCGATCGGGCAAACTGCAAAAAAGGCAATTAGCCTTGACACTGCGTGGGGAGAGACGGCTCGGGCGTATTGTACGTAGTCAGTGAAGATAAACATTAGCTCGAATCACCACCCAGTTGAATGACGGTGCCAGTAGTACAGTCAATATAAACGGACTGTGCAACATTAGCTTCAACGTATGGGTTTCGGGAGCCGTCGATATACGAGAGTACCGTTGCTCAATGCGAGCCATCGGGCTGCACGCATTGCCTGAGCAAGAGAACACAGAGTGTAGAGGACTAGAAACGAGTAGCATAGAGTGATGAGTCTCAATTCCGACTACTTAATACCGACGGGAGGCTGAGAATATGGCATGAGGCTCATGAAGCCATGGATCCTGCGTGCAAGGTTGGTGTTGTAGAAGGACATGGTGGCTCAGTCATGGTCTGGGGTGTTTTTCCGTGGCACTGTTTGTGATCTTTGGTGCGTGTACCAACCTCCCTCAATGTAATTTGGTACGTAGAGTTGCTGGGTGATCGCCTCCATCCGTTTATACTGTTCTTTTATCCGCACGGTAATGGAGTTTTTCAGCAAGACAACTGCATTTCTCTCAAGTCCCGGTTGGCAACTGGATGGTTGGAAGAGCATTCCTCTGACTTTTCTGTCATAAATTGGACACCTATAAGCCCAGACTTAAATCCTATTGAGCATCTTTGGGATGTTTTGAAACAAGGCGCGAAAGGCCATCATACAGCACCATGAAACTTACTGAATTATGGACAGCTTTAGCCAATATTTGGCAAGTCATTCCCGTGGAATGTTTCCAAAAACTTGTTAAATCTATGCCTCGTCGTGTGGCAGCCGTTATCAAGGCCAGAGGAGGCCCAACTCGTTACTAGGTAGGTATCCCTGATTCAGTGGCACTTCAGTGTATATGCTGTGGGGGAGATTACAAGGAAATTCCGCAAGAGGAAAAAATTATACTCACCAAGAAAACAATAAATATTTAGCGTCAAATATGTTTTATGTTTTGATAAAATTTTAAAACCTGGTTTTTTGGTTTTTCATAAAATGAAAAACTATTACTTTAAATATATAATAGAATTACCTAATATATAGCGGAGCTATGTATAAACCAGGGAAAATAAATAAATACATAAAACATAAAATTTAGCAATTATAATTACTTTTTATTTAATAATTATATAAAATAAAAACAGCATGACTTTATTTAATATTATTTCATATTATGAAAAGAATGGAAAAGTAACTTAAAACATAATTTATAAGTCTTGCATTTTAATAAAATAATATTTACGGAAAACTAATGCATACGTCGTCTTTCGAGGACGAAGATAATTTGATACAAAAATTACCGCGATCAAATAACACTCTGTCGCTCCCTGTTAATATTTTTGAAAAGAAATGAGTTTTTTTTCTGTCTTTTGAATTTTATTTTTTGGGTCACTCAAATTCGACTTACTTCTGTTTAATATTTTGCATTCACCGTAAAATCGAACGTATACTGCTGACTTTTAACACAAGAAATAAAATTGAAATTTTGAGGGGAGCGTTATACACCGGATATAAAAATGAGAGCTTTAAAAATAAAATAAAAAGATAAGCATAGAAAAAAATTAGACCTACATATATCAAAATACTGCTTATTTAAAAAAAAAATGGCCTTTCTTATGCACTTAAAGGGTTCTAAAAATATACTTTTTTTAAAAAGCTTGGAATAATACCTTGAACAAATGACTTCAAGACATAAGAGCATTGCGCACGTACATTTCAGGTACCTTCGTAAAAAAAGGGGCGAATCTATCTAAAAAATAAAAATTTCAGCTTGAAAGCTTAGGTGCACGTTATACGCCAGATTTGACGGTATTTCTAAAATACTGCTCGATTATTCATACAATGTTATTCTTTTTAATTGAATTTCAATAAATTACAATACAAATACTTCATATAAAACAGAACAGAACATACAACAGAAAAATAAAATTATCTAACATTTGAAAAAATATGCAATTGATTTTTGGTTTTTCAGGAAAAAACCTGGGTTTTATGGTTAAGCAAATTTAAACAAACAAACAAATAAACAAAAAACGGCGAGTCAATTTACAAGCCTTACTAGAGATGAATTTTGTACGCGTAAATTACCAAATTCAAGCATGCAACTCTTTGTCCATCAAAAAGCTACTTAAAATGCATATTGATAGCGTACAAACTACAATGGCCTAAATTTTAGTTACTATACTGAGAGACCTAAATATTAGTTATGCGTAAAAAAATATTTAAATTACGATGCTGGACGTTAAGTTAATAAGTAAAATATGAAGTACTTTACTAATCTAAATTCAAGAATCGTAATATTATGCTCCACGAAATTATTCCTTTTGAAAATATAGTTAAGCCTAAAAAAATAGTTAACTTCACTCTGTTCCACAAAAAATGGTTGCTAAGTAAAACTGGCCTTTTTCACTCATGCTTAAAATTAGCTTATTAATGATAAAAATTCATGCCGAAGACATATGAAAAAAAAATTCCAGGAATGTGAGCTTATCAATTTCTTTTTCTTCTCTTTTTTAAAAACTAAAACCCTTTACAAATTAAGATAATGATTAATTAGTTCGAAAAATTAATTTTCGGAGTTCTAAATTTTCTTAAGTTTCGTATTTCTTTCTTTTTTCCATCCTTATTAATGACGAGTTTCTTTTTCATTCTGTCAATGTCAAAATCTTTTCAAACATTCAGTTCTTCAAAAATGTCTTTCTGATCAGGAAATTTTTAGGATGTTAGTCTATAGGTGTTAAAATCAATGTTAAATAAATTATCTCGTTTGAACGATCAAGATATAAAGAGAAATTGTCTTATCCCGATTTCATTATTATAATGTCTCCAAAAAAAAAATACAGTCTTGGGTCTTTGATCTAACTCAATATTATTTATTTCTTCACTAACAGATTGCTAGATTTCGTTTTCAACAAAGGCTAAATCTTTGTGATATTACATGAGAATTTGAGGTCTATATTTCTGTCTGATTTGAATCATCTATATTTCTGTTGAGATACAAGGGGTGCGGACAATTGTTGTAAATCCTAAGCTGTAACTGTCACCCACAGCACTTGCCTGTACTTTAAAACATCATTCTCGGATTCTAAGACCCTAGAATGTCATCAGATATTTTTTGGGTGGTTACTTGAAATTTTTCTTGAAGTATAACGTCCAATGAAATAATTGTGACATTTTCACCCTACAATAAAACCATCTTGAGCAATGCGCCTTTTACCAAGTCTTCCTCACCAATTTTTTATGCCCAAAATTGCTTTGTTTTCGACATAGCACACTTCAACCAACTTTGATAAAATAAATAAACATGTGGCTTACAATTGCATGATCATATGATACCACCAAATTCTCACAGAAGTTAGACGGATTCTATTTAACCTATCTGTATGCAACAGTGATTATACGCAAAGCCCATTTGTCTTTCCAAAATAATTGATTGAAATTTTACTGTGAAGTTTATTGTTTACGCATAAGAAATATTCACCAAGAAAATGATTAAAATTTCCAAATGTGTTGGTTATTTTTATTTTTCTATAAAGAGGAGATATAAAAAACATAAAGGGAAAGTATAAAAAATTAGGCATATTTCTATAAAGAGGAAATATTTGTTTAACCTCTTAACTAGTTTGGCTGTACACCGTACGGGCAACCAAAAGTTGATCACAACCAGCTTGCCAGTACGCTGTACAGTTACTCTGATATTTTCTTCTTTCTATATTTCATTTGCTTGTATTTTTAGTTCTTATAGTAAGATTATTAGTGCTAGTTTTTTTAAGAGAGACACTTTGTCCACGGTACTGAAATAATTCTCATCCTGGATTTTCTTTGTGGAAAAGACGGAAATTCTTCATTGAAGGCAGGGATTTAGATTTGTGAAAATATTCGTTAAAGAACAGGAATTGGCAAGGTAATATGGAATTTGTTTCTTTATAGAAAAAATGAAAAAGGAAAGATAATCCAAAAAAGCCGATATTATCCCTGTCTCCATTGCAATGTAAAACTTTGTATTACACCATGCTTCAGATTGGGTGTATATATATATATATATATATATATACTAGCTGTTACCCGCCCGCTTCGCTGGGTATTTCATGATGTTTTATAAATTTTTACTGTTTATATATATGTATAAATTATTGATATCTAAGTCCTAGCATTAAGAATTCGATTGTATTGAAAAATATACTTATACCTTTACTGTCGCAAAAAAAAAGGGCAGAACTCATCTAATTTGTATTTTCTAAAAATCTCTAAAATTGAAGTATAGATGATGTTTGCTCTTTCATAACACATAAACCAAGTGGATTCCCGCAAAACCAAATTTCGGTGGATCTCTACTCCATAAATTGAACATGCAAGCCAAATTTCAAGTCTAAATCTAACAGAAAAAAAACAAAAGCTTTACTATCAATATCCCTGTAATCCCGTTGAGAGCCGTTTTCCAAAATAACCGCTCTTAGCGGATTTCAATTCAACAAAAGAAAAATGCTAACCAAATTTCATTATTATAGTCCTTGTAGCTCGAAAAAAGGAATTTTTTTTGCCAATACGTCCCAGTAACCCCCTGCACGCCCCCCAGAACTTGATTTGCTTAAAAAACATTCTTAGTGGATCCCTATTCAACTAAAAGAAACATGCTTAACAAATTTCAAGTATTTGGGTCTAACAATTAAAAACAGGAATTTTTTTTCTGTAACTCCTCTTGACCCCTCGCAAACATCTTTGGGGGTCAATTTTCATTTTACTCTTTGTTAGAGGAACTCTATTTCATGAAAGGAACATGCCTATACCAATTTTCAAGCAGGATGATCAAGTAGTTTAAAAATGGAAATATTTATCGATTACGCCTTTTAATCTCCCGAAATTAAACTTAGTAGTTGATATTCGCGAAACCCATTTGGTAGCGGTTCTCTACTTTACGAAAGGAATCTGCTTATCAAATTTCAAGACTGTACGTCTAACAGTTTAAAAATGGGGATAATTGTCTATAACGCCACTTGAGCCCCCGCAACGCCCCTTCTGGGTCTGTTTTCACAAAACCCATTTTGTAGGGGAATTGCACTCTATGAAAGGAATCTGCTTAGCAAAATTTGAAGACTGTGCGTCCAATTAATTAAAAATGCAAAAAAATTATCAATAACGCCCCTTGAACCCCCGCAACACCACCTAGGGGTCGATTTTGACAAAACACATTTTGCAGTGTATTTCTATCCTATGAGAGGAATCTGCTAACCAAATTTCAAGACTGTGAGTCCAATAGTTTAAAAAAAGAAATAATTATTTATATCTGCCCTTAACCCCCGCAACACCCCTTGGGGGTCAATTTTCTCCAAACCCATTTTGTAGCGGATATTTACTCCCATGAAAGAAACATTCCTACCAATTTTCAAGCAGGTAGGTCAAATAGTTTAAAAACGAAAATATTTATCTCTTACGCCACTTATTCCCCTGCAACGCCACTTAGAGGTCTGTTTTCACAAAACCTTCTTATAGCTGATCTCTACTCTATGAAAGAAATCTCTTTATCAAATATAAAGACTGTGCGTCTAATAGTTTAAAAATGGAAATAATTATCTATAACGCCCCTTAAATCCCCTCAACGCCACTTGGGGGCAATTTTCACGAAACCCATTTTTAGCGTATCTCTACCCTATGAGAGGAATCTGCTTACTAAGTTTCAAGACTGTACGTCTAATAACTTAAAAATAGGAATTTATAACGCCCCTTAAACCCCCTTGGGGGTCAATTTTCCCAAAACCCATTTTGTAGCGGATATTTACTCCAGGAAAGAAACTTACCTACCAATTTTCAAGCAGGTAGGTGAAGTAGTTTAAAAACGGATATATATATCTATTACGCCTCTTAATCCCCCACAACGCCACTTAGAAGTCTGTTTTCACAAAACCCGTTTTGTAACTGATCATCATTCTACGAAAGGAATCTATATATCAAATTTAAAGACAGTGCGTCAAATAGTTTAAAAATGGAAATAATTATCTCTAACGCCCCCTAAGCCCCTGCAACGCCACTTGGGGGTCGATTTTCAGCAAACTCATTTTGTAGCGGATCTCTACTCTCTGAAAGGAATCCGCTTACCCAATTTCAAGATTGTACATCAAGTAGTTTAAACATGGAAACAATTATTATTAAAGCCCTTAACCACCCGTAACGCCCCTTGCGTTTCAAATTTCGGAAAAAATCCTTTCTTAGCTGATGTCTACTCTATCAAAGGAACATGTCTACCAAATTTCAAGTCTGTAGGTTGAATAGTTCCAGAGATTTCGTGATTAGTCAGTCAGTCAGTCAGTAGCTTTTCTCTCCTTTATATATATATATATATATATATATATATATATATATATGCACACACACAAAACCCTCAACCATTGGAAAAACAGGTACAATTATGAACATTTTTTGTAAGTATGAGAGTAATTCTCTGAAGATATATGAAACACAGAGCATGTAGAATATACTTATAAAAAGCAAACACTTAGAGGATTTGTGTGTTCCACAATTATAAAATAAAAAATAGTGCGAAAACTATACGATTGAAAATTAAAACTATTCCATTTTCTCATTCAATAAAGTTTTATACTTAATCATATGTAATAAAAAATATGCCTTTTTATAAAGCATTTTGGGCAAAAAAAAATTAACCACTTAAGGGATTAAATATATCCACCTTCTATTTTTCCATTACGTACTATGATAACTACAAAAGAGCTGCTGTATGAATTATACAAATCTAATCAACCATTGCATATAGATCACTCTGTAATTCAAGGCTTAGCATTTGCAAAATAACATTTATTCTTATGTATTAATATTTATTTTAATCTTTATCTCAATACATAAAGAGCGTCAAATATATATATATATATATATATATATATATATATATATATATTATTTTATTACTTGTAATTCTATTATACCATTGATTCTTGTAAAATTTATTTATGTCAATTAATAAATATATAAGAAAAAAATGGTTATGATCATAATACTTCATTCAATCAAATGTTTCAAAGTAGTGTGCATAACACACGATTTACTGCATTGTATATCTAAACTACATTGCAATAAATTTTCCATAAATAGCCATGTTACAGCGAAATGGTATGTTGGAACATATTACTTGAATGAGGAGATTAATATACATAAGGAATAAAGGTATTAATTTCGTACTCAGGAAAGGTAATAAAAATGTCTTGCCCACTATCTACTCCGGAAATGCGAATGACATTATGAAATAAAACATATAATGATGTGTGAATTGTCAAGTATAAACTACGTATATTTATTTCTACGTGTGTGGCGAAAACCCTGTAGGAATAATATACGTCAATAGTGTACTTTAAACATAAATTATGTTTTTTTTCCCACGGGAATATGTATTTATATGGAAAATACAAATAAGTCAAAAATACAATTATGTCATTAATACGTTATGATGGAGCATTTTTATACAAATATATTTTCTGCTTCTGTTATTAATTTATAGTTCTTATAAATACAATTAATATGGGTACCTTTATTCTTATTAAATCATGTATTTCTACAGCACAAAAACTAAGACGGTCAATGATTCAGCTCAGTGTAATTGATATCGCATAGTAACCACAATAATGTTGTACTTAAAAATGGATCATTATTTTATTTTTTGGTTATTAAAAATTAAATGACTGTTTTCGCATGAAATATTTAAAAAGCGGCTATTATATACTACACATTTGATGTTTGCCTTCTTGAAAATAATAATTTAGCTTCAGGAATAAATTATTGTACAAGTGAGATTAAAGGGATCCCGACCTTTAAAACACATAATATTTTGATCGACGAATCCCTGACATTTCTGATTTGGAAATAAACCAGATTTTCACTCCCAAAATTTTTTAAAAAAGGCATTATAATATTTCTCCCTTCTGTGCCATTTTTTACATTTTGAAAGCTATTTCGGTCTTTTCTTGTTTGGATTAAATTAACATACCTCTAAAACTACACTAAGACTATTGGGGACAATATTCATAATTCTGAACTGATAAATCTACTAGCTCTTACACCACTGAGTGAAGATTTAGAGGCTTTCTGGCCAAGAAGTATGAGACCATGACACATGGGTCTACGACGTCTATCGGTCATTTCAAAAGTGCTTTTGAAGCTATTTTCAAGACTTTTTCTCCCTCATTTTACTAAATTATCAACTTCAGAAAATGGGTTTCTTTAACCTTCAACAATATAAAAACAGTTCCGAAATTATTAGATATATATTTTGAAAATTAAGCTAATCATGAGATATTAGCATGTAAGTACGTTGTTTTTTTTCATTGATATACAATTACAAAGCAATTAAATAATAGCTACTTAATTTCACTTATTTGATTAATTTTTGTTATTTACTTTTTAAGGTATCTGACTACCCTAAAATTGTGAATTTTGCAAAAAATTAAAAAATTTTATGATTTTATTTTATAAACCATCTTATTAGCTTTGTAAAAATACCAAATTTATTATTTTCGGTTCACTGGAACAAAAATTGCAAGTGTTTTAGTAAAAGCAGATGTCTTTACTTTAAACAAGATGTCATATATTAAAACGCGTTTTACTCGAAATGGTTTTTTTTTTTTGAAAATGCCCAAACGGGGATAGCGATTGCAGAAAAAGTTTTGATAATAATTAGCTGAAATTTTTTGTGTATGTTCTATATAATAGTAGAAGTTCTTGAACCTTCAGATTTATCAATCACTGTTCTATTACAAAATTTACAGTCCCTTATGCTAATACACTGCTGGCTACCATAAATGCAGCACCCTGAAGGAAGCACGCAAATAGCATGACATTTACAACATGCATTGGCGGAGGTGAGATATGCAAATGATAAGACTTTCAGCGCAGACATACATCACGCACGCCTGTGGCGCCACCTCAAAGCGCTATTTAAGGCTTGGAGATTTCGACGATTTCAAGATCGGCAATTGTGTTTTTCTTGTGGGTTTTTCAAAAAACGATCAGTTATGTTTCGTAGAAAACAGCGATCAGCTTTTGATCAAGTATCCGAGTTCGACAGAGGAAGGATAGTGGCCTACCGAGATTGTGGATTATCTTTCAGGGAAATCGGTAGTCGCGTGTTGGACGAAACCAAACAACTGTAATGCGGATATGTAACCGTTGGATTCAGGAGGGTACGACGGACCAACGTGGTCGATCGCATCCACCTCAGTGCACCACTTCACGTGAGGACAGGCAAATTGTGCGCATGGCAGTGACGGATCGCTCAGTCACATCACGAACCATAGCACAGCACATTGAGTCTGTAACGCATCATTCAGTGTCTGCGCGTACCATTCGACGCCATTTACAGCAGAGTGGTCTGTCCGCAAGACATCCATTGATTGGTGTACCCTTGACGTAGAAGCACAGATGTCTCCGCCGCCAATGGTAGGATGAAAGAAGGATGTGGGTGGCAGAATGTAATTAAGTTGTCTTTACTGACGAGTCACGCATCTGTCTGCAACACCACCATGGTCGGATTCGAGTCTGGAGACACCGTGGAGAGAGGATGCTGAACAGCTGCGTTATGCACCTCCACACTGGTCCTGCACCGGGTATTATGGTATGGGGTGGTATTGGATATCACTCTCGCACTCCTCTAGTACGCATTGCCGGTACTTTAAACAGCCAGCGCTACATCTCCGAGGTGTTGGAACCAGTTGTCCTTCCTTACCTTCAGGGCTTGGCCACAGCCATATTTCAACAGGATAATGCGCAACCACACGTGGCACGCATTGTCCAAAGGTTCTTCGTCAATCACCAGATTAAATTGCTTCCCTGGCCGGCTTGGTCTCCGGATCTTTTGCCAATAGAAAACATGTGGTCCATGGTTGCTCAACGATTGACCCAGATTACACCCCCAGCTGCCACACCAGATCAACTTTGTTAACGTGTGGAAGCTGCTTGGTCTGCTGTACCCCAAGAACACATCTAAAGTCTCTTTGAATCAATGCCGAGGCATGTGGCAGCGGTGATCTCCAACATTGGCGGCTACTCTGGCTGCTGATTTTGGCAGGAACCACACTTCACAGAGGTCTATAAATTTAATCATTTGATACTTGGTCAACATGTTATCTACAAAATAAATTTTGTTGTGCTATTTCTTGTCTTTCTTGGTGTTGCATTTACGGTGGCCAGCAGTGTAGCATAAAGCATTGGGATCTACTATCAAAATTCACTGACGAATCGGATATCACTTTTAAAAAACTAAATTCGATTAGATGGTCTAGTAGGGTCAATACAATATCTACAATAAAACCTCGCTTTTTAAAAAATATGATCAAATCATTATCAGAAATAGTTCTCAAGAGCCCCAGTAAAAATGAGCGTGGTGAAGGAGAGATTGAAACAAAAATGCTAAATTTCGAGTTTGTGTTGCTTTGCGATTTCTTCCTAACTTTGTTAATCCAATATTAACAAAAAGTAAGAAAACTTCATTTTCACACAAACTTAAATTTATACATAACAGAAATTATACATAAATATAAAATGTTTTCTATCCTCAATTTAAAGCTTTAGCTAATTTTAATAAATGCAGCATAAATGGTAAAATCCAATGCCTATTTGGCAAATTTTATTGATATGTTGAGACTTCGTGATAAAAAAATTCAGTATATTAAATATCTACAAATGTAGCTCGAAAGTAAATATATTACTGTGACAATGCTTCTCATAGGAAACTGACTATTTTGATCGTAGTTTTATTCTAAAAACGGTTCAAAGGTCAAGAATGATACTTCCATGTCACTTACCTTTAGGTCTGTATTCTATGAAGATTCCATAGTCTTTGGGAAAGAGTCTATGAGCCCTTCATGAAATTTGCTTCTCTGATACTAACCCAACAAGGTCTTGCACTTAAATTTAAAAATGGGATGCCAACTCAGTCACCTTCATCAAATGACAATAGTTAAAAATGCAAAGTTGATTGCCAAAATGCTAGTGTTGCTTCTAAGCCTGATGTTAATAATCAATAAACTTGTCATTCCATCACACATTGCAAGAACATTATTCATTTTCTTATGCATCTAATGGCTTAAGAGTCCAGGATAAATTTTATAGTTCCTTGAAATATGTGTTATTCACATGTATAAGAAACAACTTTCACTGAACATGAGTGAATAAAAAGCACAATTTTGTAAATTTGTGTATATATATATATATACACAATATGTGTATATATATATATATATATATATATATATATATGTATCACTTTAAAAAGTAACAATTTAAAAATATTTTTTTAAAAATTTGATTTTTTGAAAAGGATCCTTTTTTTACATTTTCCTCTGATTTCTCCAAATTATATTTAGGAGCATTAATTAGTGCTTAAAAATGCTGCAATTAAAAAATATTTTGCAAAAAATGTTGAGTCACCACGTCAGTCGAGAACAAAAGGTTGGGATTTGAGGGTTCAAACCCATCCCATACAAGACATTTTTAATTTTTAGAAGGAGGATCACCCTTTGGTGCTTTCGTCTACCTGGTTTTTTTTTTATTGTAAACCCCTCCCATAACAGTAGTCTTTATACGCCACTGCACCGTGTTTTTTTTAAAGTCACTAAAAATCTTGCATTTGGGGAATTTAATTTTCATACTCCCTTGCCTTTTCATCTTCAGAAAATACAACTTATACACCCGATTAAGATCAGTAAACAAAATTTCTATGTCCAGGATTTACGTAGAAGCTCTTGTCGATTAATTATGTAGATAAAAAAGCGTAACGATATTTCCCGTTACACTGTAAAAAAATTAAACACAACGGAATTCTTTGAAATATCGTTGATATTGTTTTAAATAAGAGTAGAACCGCCCTATATATATTACAACACGATAGCACGGAATAGGCCAATTTGTCTTAGGCTTCAAAACATCTCACCCAGACTCCGACTTCCAACCTGGATCTGAGACAGTGATCCAAAACAATCATTTCCATCTCCACTCTCAAGAAAGTTTTTTTCCTGAGTCGGACCCAGGTGAGAAGTGGAAATGGGGAGTCTCAGCGGGCAATGAAATCAAGAAAAGGAAATATTGTGGCGTCACAGGCGATAAAAGAAGTCACTTTGTTATCGCTGAGAAAATATTGCGCCTCTCTCTAAGTAATTTGTTGGAGCTTTCATTGCTGTCTCATACAATGCTGGTGAGCAGGTTGTTGGCCACCAAAACCTTCCTAATAAATTTTCCCTTTCGCTAAACAAATGTCATTTGGGGCCGTTTACGATAAGGGACCCTCTCTCTTTGGACGGCCAATCCCGGAAACGTCTGCGAAGAGAGAGACCAGATTAGAGAAGAAGATAAGCGCATCCGAAGAAAACATCTCACGGACACACACTGATTTATAAATCAATGTTTATTTATCTTATATTACCCTCTTTGCCTCTCTCTCTCTCTGGGATCATTGTTTATAGATTTGATTATTATGTACATATTATTCGGGAACAAGCAAGATAAGCTCTAAAGATAAGATGTGATGATGACAAACATTTTTAATATGAAAAGCAGAATTAGTGCTTATAAATAGTGCGCGATATTATTGTTATCGCATCCTCATGCGGATACTTTCAATGGCTCATGGTTTGCTGTGATATTAAGATTGGATTATCATTTGAAACCTTGAAATTTAATCTTTTCTTAAAAATTAGTGCCATTTTTTTCCCTTTAGTACTTTAAAATAAGTTCTCACTACGATGCATTAATCTGTAAGTCATCGAAACATAGTAATTCTGTAAATAATAATCTATATAAAAAAGGAAAGAAGTTAATTAAAAATATATGAATTATTTTTATCGAAAATAAACAAACTTTGTGGACTGTGAAAGTTGAAACTAGTTTTTTATTAATGGTTTTATGAATAACAGAAAAACAGAGGAAAAGCAATGAATGTAAATGTTGATTACTTTTTAAGTGCCTGCGAAATAATTAAATACCATTTAACACTTAATCAAAATATATACCAAACTGAGTGAATTTTAAGGAAAATATAAATGCTAATAGAATAAAATTTCTGCTTCAGAGCACTGTAATACTTGAATAAAATTTCGATTTCAGCGTATAATGAAATTAAAGTACAATTTCTATTTCAGTATAGAATGTTAACAAGCATTATGTTTATTGCATACTTACATATTTTACTATTGTTATAAATTAGAAGAATTCCAGAATATTTAGAAGGAAATAAATTTTTTATGTCCCATCAAATACACTAGTGTAGTTTAAAACTATCTTTAATTGTCTGCAATTCAGCTAAATAATCACAACCTTCAAATTAATGAAGAAAATCAATCAACTGAGCAATATTATATCTCTGGTTGCTTCACACCATATATCAGTGGCGCACACAAGGGGGGTGTCCTAGGGGTCCGGACCCCTAACGTAAAATTATATAACGTAAAATTTAATTAAGTACTTTTAATTAATAATTTATTTTATTAATTAATGCTAATTATTAATTCAATAATTTATTTTCTACTGTTTTTTGTTAACAAAATCGGCAAAATCAGAAGAATCAATTGATGTTGTTGTCTTAAGGTATGATATGTGTTGGAGGACTTTTGACCATGGACCCTCCCACCTTGAAAATTTTTTGTGTACCCTACTACCCTACATGATTCTCTATGCTTGAGACACTAACACAATACCTTCTTTAAAAACTCTATACTACCATGTATCAGTGGTTTTCCACTTAAATTTCTTCTCTTCCAAAGAGCACACTATTTCAATCTAACATCTCAATGCTGACATTTTGAGTAAATCTTTTTTTTAAAGCTTAAGATATTTCTGATTTTTATTTTGCAATAATTTATTAATAGAGTATGATTCTAAATTTCTCCCAAAATCAAACAGGCAAGTGTGTTTTTCCCGATGTCGAGCATATAATAATTACAAATTGCGTTTAATGAAAGAAATATTTAAAATTCCAGTATTGTGTATTATAATTAAATTTAACATAGAAGGACACAGTGTGGTTGATGACACAGCATAATATGATAAGCAAATTTTGTTTGGTAAGACGAGATAAAATAAAATAAAAATTACGGAAATACCCTCTTTGTTCATCCCCATATCATACATACTATTCCATTATCTACATAACGCTGTTTTTATTCACCAGGAAAAATTATCATATATATTTTTACGATATTTTCATAATAATAAAAGACCCTAAGATTATTTTAATATCTTTGATTTGGAGTTTTATAAAACTAAATACTTCTTATTCTTTAATAAATTATAAGCCCTATGAATCCTAAAATATATAAAGTATACAAGTAGATCTTACGTTATTCCATTATTCTTTGACTCTTTTCTTAGTTAACTATTCACGAATAATTATCAAGGCTTCCTTTGATTTCACTTAAGCTACTGCGTGATAAAGACACAATTGAAACATGCAACGAATTAATCTCGGCCCCATGGGAACTAACTTTCCCTAACCAACTGCAAGAAAAGAAAAGAAAGCATACCCAAACTATTAGCTTATGATAATGAGTTTTCTATAAGTTCTGAATATAGTACTTAACTACTACGTTCAGAACTCGTAGAGAAACTTGAGTGCACGAGAAGTTCGATAATGCATAAGAAAAAATCCAGCTATAATAACACGGATTGATGTTCTAACGTTTTACAATTTTTTTTTCCAGCTACGGAATCAATTAGGTCTTTGTTTCGGGAACTTAAAAAGTAGCATAAAAGTAATAGAAAAGGTACAATACAGCTTTTCTCTCTGCATCACACATTAATTACTTCGCAAGTAGTAAAGTCATGTAATTATATAAGAAATATTCAAAAATTTATTTTTTTAGGAGTTAAATCGCAAAATATATCTTCACGTAACAGCATTTAAAAAAAAACAGAGTGAAGGCGGAGAGCTTGAGAATAACTCACTGTAATATTTCTCGGCACGTAACAGGATGGAAAATGCTACAACGATAATTGTGTCAGTATGTACTTTAAATAAATAAACACAATGTAACACTAGAACACATGATTAATTCTAATGTTTGATATAATTACGGTTGCTGTTGTTGTCCTTATTGTAGGCTACTTCAAATTAATTACATCAAAAGGTGCCACGAACACTGACTTAACAGTATGAATGTCGCAATTATTAGGGTGAGTATATGTTATACCGTTAAAGCTCAAAAACCGTTAATGTGCAGATTACCTAGCTAATATACACATTGAATAACTATCTAATGAAATTACAAGACTCATACTTATTTTTAATTTATAATTTACAAGAAAAATTTAGCTCTCTTCTATCATTACAATTCTTCCTCTTTTTCAGCCCGCGTTCATTTTATGAAGATGATTTATAGAAACGTTTACCAATGGTAATGCATATAGCCCCCTGGGGGTCCCCAAGAAAAAATTATTTTTCTCAGATTCATAATATAAACTGAGACATAATATAAAGACATAATATAAACAAAAAAAATTATTTCTATGATGATTAACCAATATAATTGTGTGGTAAATTTATTGTTTGTGTTGTTGAGCATTTTAGTCAACTACTATACTGTTCGAATCAATAGGGACAAATGGGAAAAATGTTTTTTATTTTCTGAAAACTTAGCTTTTATTTGTTACATATTTTAAGTCGACCGAAAAATCTTTACATTAGTACGAAGTATGTCCTCTTTTAGCAGTAATGACTTCTTGAACACGTTTTGACATTGACTTCGCTAGTGTACCGCACATGTTCTTGACTTTATCATCTAGGTACTACGCTTGTACAGCAATTTTTATCATTTTTTCTGTTATCGTGCAATTCATCTTAGCTCATCGATTCTTGAGAATATGCCATAAGTTCTCTATAGGGTTTAGGTCTGGTGAATTAATTATCAGGCAAATAAAGCATTTGTATTTTATTTTTTCGCGTAAAAGTCTGGACTAATTTCGAATTGAGACAAAGAGCCAAGTCATGTTGAAATGTTCCGTCAAATATTTCCATGAATTAAGCAATTCTACTGCGTAATATTTCTATGTATTTGACATAATTCATCATGACTTAAAGAGGAACTAGGCTTTCTAGTGCCATTTATTGTGAGAAAACCCCAAAACATCTCTTTCTGTTTTGCAATCTGTTGGAAATGATCTGGTAGCAGAACTTCAACTTCACTTCGTCTTACTATACTTCATTTGTATCCCTGCACAAATAAATGTGTTTTATTACTGAAAATTATTTTCTTCATCGGAAAGAGACTAAGATTGATATTGTTTGGTCTCTGCTAAGCGTTTTTTTCTACCCTTTTCCGAATAAAAAACTGTTTTTTTCTCGGGTTTGGCCTTACGACCAACTTTCAGAAGCTTTCTGATTACAATTAAGGTTCTCAAATCAACACCATAATCCAATAAATCCTTTTGAAGGTCTTTGCTTGTCTTTCTTGCATTTATTTTGCTGTATCTTATTAGAATTTTATCAGTTATTGGAGAAGTTTTCCGCTTGCCTCTCCATTTTCTTTTCTTTTTGGAAAGGATGTTCCGTAATCGTGAAATGCTCTTAAAACACTTGATTTGCCACACCAACTGCCGTAGCTACGCCTCGCACAGTCATAGGTGTGTGTTCATTAAGAGCGATTATTTTAGAACGCTTCCTCGGAGTAATATCCATCTCTGAAAAAGCCAAAGTAGCACGTGTTACATGGAACGCAAAATTATAACTAACAGATACCACACTGAAATGCTCATAACTGAACTATTGATACACTAAAACCAGTCAAACGAATAAATTGTAGTCAAAGTCTATCCGTCATCACTTGGCAGATACAACAATTTGAGGTCGTTCGGAACATCGCTGGTAATCTCATATTAACTCAGACAAGAAAAATATGTTTGTTCCAATTAATTTGAACAGTTTAGTAGGTATATCTCCATAAGTATCAACAAGCTATAGCGGCTTCCGTGGTGAGTAGTGCAGAGTCTAAAATACTTCGAATGATTAAAATAAAAATTATTAATTCTTAGTCCATTTTTTAGTTTTTATATATTTGTTGAGTTTTATTTTAGATTTCTACGGATCTGTGTGTGTGTGTGTCTATATGCTTTTATGGCCAAAATTACTGGCATGATTGCCGCATATGAAAGCATAAATTTGTATTTTGTTTTATATCCGTATTTTGTGCTGATTCTCGGTTTGGAAAGCTACCACAGCTCCAAGAATACCCCAATCGGAGATTTTTGGAGCAAATTTTCTTTCACAAAGTCTTGCTTTCCATGTCATTAATAGCTTCCATATCGTTATATCGAGCTATAGATGTCTCTGAATAGGGTCATTTTTTTAAAAAAAAATTATCCTTTATATCAACAGGATTAATCGTATATTACGGATTAAATGTGACATTAAATACAAAAAAATTATGCATATTTAATTATTAATTGTAGTATATAAGCATTCAATCAAGATTCAATTACGATGATAGCGTATCTGTCTATTCGCTAAAGATCGTCTGGTCTTATCATATTGCATAAGTTTTCACAGACTCGTTCCCTTCTATTAAAGAAAATTTTACTATTTTCAGTTTTTAAAGAAATGCAACATTAGGCTAGAAACCGCATGTTTGTGATTTTCAAATTTACTTATTCTATTTTTCAACTTTTCATCTCGCACCCTATAGATTTTCAAGGTCCTTTCAGGTCTTCCTAGGTGTCTTCCAGATTTCTCTCTCTACTGCAGGTTTCATATTATAAAACCACCAGCCCAGCGTTCGGAAGGACGATACTGTGTTTAAAAAAAAATTTATTTAAATTTGAAAAAAAAAAACAGAAATTTTTTTCTTGTACAAGAAGTGAGCCTTACAGAGCCTTTGGGAAGAAGATCTGGCAAAATTTTTTAAATTACAAGCATCCATTGATATTTCGAAAGATAATTCAACATACAATGAAAAAATGAAATCGGTTAGTCATTAAGGTGAGTTAAAAGTTGAGTAACTTTTAACAATGAAATGTTCATGTAAACAAATGTTTCCGTATATTGTAATCAAAGTAAAACAATGCTACTTATGTGTAATAGGTAATCCTAAGATAAGAGAACTAATCTACAAGCTAATATCTTAATGGACTAAAGCAGGAGTGGGCAGACTTTTCCAAGGTACGGGCTACTTCTGATTTTTTCATAGTGTTGCGTTCCATGCAGTGGTGTAGGTGTGTTGAGGTAAGAAAAAGATCTACAATATTTGTTATAATTTAATAATAAATACGGAATATGTGTGTGTGTGTTTACTACCTACATAACTAAAATAAAAAACTCACACTTTTAAAATCGTGTTTAAAGCTAAACGCAAAATTATAATAATAGCCAAAAATATAACAATACCAAGTAATTCATTTATTTATCCAACAATTCAAAAGGCATTAAAAAATAGAAAATTTTCTTCTAAACTTAGTTTTCGTTTTTATAGTCAGTAGAAGACTTAATCTGTTTACTTTCAGCCGATCTTGAATATTTCGGTATATACTTACTAACTGCTAATCTTCAAGCGGTCACCCCAAAATGTCCTGGAGGTCCACCAATCGATCGCGATGGACTTAATTTCACCCTTACACTAAAGCTAATCTACCAACTAAATAGGTGTACACTATCTAAATAATGTAATAGATAGTGTTTTTTATATTCGGAATCTCCTGAACACTTAAGTCTAGAGTGCACCCGGTCTTTCAAAAATATTCTGTCAGTTACAAAAAATCATGACTTTTAAGAATATACTAAATAAAATGGTTACTCACTGATTAACTGATGCCCTCGAATTTATACCTAGATATCAGATTCAAGGCCGTATTAATCAGACAGCTGATTAGACTAAAGCCTTGTGCCCAAAGAGAAATGTGTGAGGCCCAGTAATTTTCTTATAAAGTTTTATTACGTCCGTTTCTGAAAAAACAAAAAGCAACTAAAAAAATGAAAGATCCAGAAAAAATTATCATAATCTTGATTAGATATAATTGTGTCATTGTATTAGTCTCTTTCTCATTACTGCTTCGCTTCTTATATCTTTGTATATCTTGAAATTACGAAATAAATAACATTTCTCGTACCATAATTAACCTTCATTGGCAGTCTAACTTTGCAAGTGAGCTTTTCCAAAGAATCAAGAGTACTAAATCTTTATTGGTGTGCAAGAATCACCTGGGTATAGTAACCTGCAAAACATTGTTAGTTTAATTACGGATTCAATAATTATTTTTTTAAATTTAAAACTTAAATTATCGTCTTAAATCTCTTAATTATATTTATTCGTTAATGATTGTTGTTGATAATTATGGCTCTTTCTCAACGGCTGAAACTTTGAAAAGAAAATTGTAACTATGTTGAATAAAGTTTAATTAATTTCAATGTACGTATAATCAATATTCTGATTAGTCGAGAGAAAAATAACTTTTATTAACCTTATTCAGTTAAGTGGCTCAATATTTGTTAAAATGATCGATAATTACCTTCGCAAAGTCTAATAGAAGCATAGATTTAAATAATGTTCTACCAAGTGTTTTATTACAAGGTATACAGAACTCTATCATTCAATCTTATTGAATTAGATGGATGAAGGTACGTGAAAAGCTGTAAGTCTATTGATTTTGCAGCTATTGAACGCGGTATGTTAAATTAATGATAATATGGAATGGAGTAATGGAGTAAGGAAGTAATACATATTAATAATTAATGAAGGGTTGCTAGTAGTAATTTCTTTAATTTGAAAAAAATTCACAAATTGGATTACAATAACATCATTTGAAATTATCATTTTAGAAGATAAGATTTAAAGTTCTAAATTATTTCATTTTTAAAATGTATAAGACTTTAAGTATTTGTGATTATTTAGGCATTATAAACTATTAAAATGATAATATAGGAAGGATTCTAAAAAATATATACATATATTAAAATAAACATTTTTGTTTCTTTATTATCATCCAAGCTACTAAGACTTTCAAATCATTAGTTACTTTGGTGATCAATACGAATAGGGAGAGTTTCTCTCTCTCCCTCTCTCTCAGTTTTTCTCTGAAATTCAATCTTTCTTAAAATACATTCAAGTTCATTGAAATGTGGATCCAGAAAATGGCAATGACAATATATTAGCATACAAATCTTTGCTTCTGTGAAGATTTTCCCAGCAAAATATTGAAAATATTTTAAAAGTATTTTTTGTTCTGTGAAACTTGAGGGTAAAAAAACTAAATAAGTATTCGAATATTTCTATATATATGTTCGAATTTTTCTATTTTCTATTTTTATATATATAAGGTGAACGTATTGCTCATGGAAAATAACATAAAAGAAACTTTTTAACTTGTATATAAAAATTTTAAGTAAGCTTGAACAGTCTTTTAAATATGAACCCTTTCACTTTTATATTATTTACTAAATACAAATTACATTACTGTATATTACATTTTATCTTTATATTATACCTTTGATGCATGTTAAATGACTTTATGTTTTTGTCTTACTTTTTTAAAATGTATTTGGGTGTCATCTTGTTATTTCTGCATCCTCCCTATTTTAGTGACACCAATGGCCATTTGGCAAGTTATTGGCCTACACACTGTCATCCGTTTCACTTATCTTGAAAACTCTCTATGTTGTTGAAGAGGAAGACGAATCGTATTGAAACTTATCTCACCAACCACTCTCTCTCCAGATAGGTTCCCTTTACCAAAGATATCTGAAGTATCTAATGAACTAGGTTCAGTCCCCCTCAAGAGCCTTCACTGATGACCCTTATGAATATCGCTTTTGTCTTCTTCTCGTGAGGCAGAACCACCCAAATGGGTTCCTGCCAGAGGCATGGTCTTGTCAAGTGGGAGGGATACCATCGCCGGAAAAGAGGGGGTTTTAAGGGGGTCAAACCCTCTCGGAAGTTCTGCTTTTGACTGGGCTTGATAAAAATCATTCAAAACTCTCTTTTTTTGCAAGCAGATGGTTGCCTCTTCTCGATGTACACTTTATGATAAAACTTTACTGTGTATTGATCGTAAAAGATTTTTACGATTGGAACACCGCCAAACATATCGTGTCTTTGTTACAACTTTTGGTAGGATGTTTAGTCTTTTACAGATGAGAGAGGAACACGCAAACTGGATAACCTGCACTTTGGTATTCATAATTGTACATCGGGAAACATACCTGGAGATATTACACTCAGCGCTTGTTTTTAGAAATGTAGAAAGTAGGATTGCAGCTAGAAATTTATTTTGAAGGATGTTCAGCTCAAATTATAATATGTTATCAGACTTATATATTATTATTATTATACCAGCTTTTTGAATTACTGGGTAATTTATCTCAAAGAAAAATACTGGGTTTTTTATTAACTTGACACCTCCCGCTGTTTCTCATTTCTAGGAGTATAAAATAGTAGTTGACAAAAATAACTTCTAAGTGATCCTTCTTTCGCTTTAGTAATTTAAGATTCAAATGACATAGAAATAGTTCGGGCTTTATATATTATTTTCACAATCTTAGAGTTTTAATTAAAAACAAAGCTACAGCTTTAATTAAAATAAGACAGGAAAAAATTTCATTAACATATGTACAACAAACCTCTCTTAAGAATGAGCTTTTCTCAAAATGAACTGAGTTGGGAGACGCATATATTAATCCAATGTGTAAGCTTAAATCTCTCTCTTTCTCTATATGTATATATTACTTACGTACTTAGGTTTATAACTATTTGTTTGTATTATTATGGATTTTTTATATATAGGTATATATATTTAGATTATAGTATATTAGATACTATTAGATTTAGGCTTGAAATTTGGCAAGCATGTTTATTTTGTTCATCAGAGATACACTAAAATAAGTTTTGTGGAAATCCACTTTGGGGGAAGGGATTACGGGAGCGTAAAAAAAATTCTTGTTCAATTTTAAAAATTATTATTTAGAAGCCCTGTCTTTTTTTTAAATCAAGAAGTGAGAGTTAAAAGAACATTTTTCAATACAATTGGAAGCTTAATAACAGAACTTAGGTATAACTTTAAAAAAAAACAATATATAATACAAGATTATGAAATACCCAGCGAAGCTGGCCTGTACCGGTTAGTATTTTATATACATATTTATAATCCCCCAAATATATTAGAATTTGTGGGGGAAAAAATCTAATAAGAGAGAGAGAATGAGTGAGTGAAAATGTTATAACACCAAAGAGCACACAAGTATAGACTAGAAATCATTTAGGTATCGTGGTTTGTATTGTAAAAAAATTAATCTTTTCATTTTGCGGTTGCAGTTGAGCTCCAGCTCAGTCTTTTAACTTTTTAGTTGAAAAATTGTGAGTTAAGAGCAACAACAAAGGATCGACTTTTGAAAATCTCAGTTTCTCAATGAATAAATAACAATAGCCAACTTGCATATTGTGTGTGATTAACTTAGATTTTAATAAAAATTTAGTCATGTGAAATGTCGAATTTTTGTTAATAGTAATAAGCATACTTACTACGAAGAACAAAGCACGCAGAAGACTAATGGCAATTGAAATACTGGAAGTACTCATTTAAACTACGGATATGTCCCTTCAAAATTTTTTGTGTGCGCTACTGTTATAGAGTATTAAAATGATATAAAAAGATAACTCTATTATATATAATACATTAATCTTTTATTACCTTATTTCAACAAGTTACGAAAAAAATTAGCTTTCATAGTACCCTCTCAACTCTTAGAAATATAAAATTTCCCCAAGCATGATTAATCTCTTCTTGATCGGCATCGCACGCTTTGTGTTGAATAGAAAAATTGCATGGTTTAAATTCTGAAACATAATTATTTTGTATACCTGGTAATTTCGCTTTCTTGAATTATTGTTGCATATTATAAGTACAATGATAATCTTTTATGATAATGATAACTTTTCCCTCGCAGCAAAATATCAATTTAGAATTTATACTAACAAAGTAATCAAGATATTTTTGATATTCAACTAAGATTACTAAAAATTTTTTAAGGCAACCAAAATATATTTTTGACAATGATTGTAATTTATATCACATTCTGAAGGAATACGAGGGCTACTGGCAACGTACCTTATAATTTGAACCATAGTCAAGTGACGAGGACACCATGCTAACAGGAGATCGTCTGTTTAAAGCTCAAAATCCTCCTGTTGGCGTAGTGTGAAATTTAATGTACATTTCAGCCCCTCTTCAGTGGCGTTAGGTTTCGAACATGCAAGTCGACAATCCCGGCCACGAGTTCGCACCCATGACCACTCGGCTACCCGACCACCTGTAAGACCAAGTAAGTTATAAAAGAATCTGAATGGAATTATTTCAGAGTAGTTATTACGCTTTGTAACTAAGAAAGATTGTAAATTCCTTTTCCAAAATATTTTTAAAATACTTTAATAATTATTTTTGTGCTAATATTTATTTAAAGTACCTCAAAGCAATAGAATTGAAGAATATAGTGCCTAAGAACTTGGGAGCACACTACAGGGAAAACCGTAGGTCAGTGAACGAGATAGCCCATGCATGACCACCAGTAAAGTATGATAAAATACTGCTCACTAATAAAAATATTTTGCATTTCCGAATTAAGAATAGAACATAAATAAATTTTCAGCAGTGAACAATGCTTTTAACCCCTTTATCTACCGATGGTACTTATAAGTACCACTCACTTTAAAGTTACATAGAATAACCATTTTTACGAATATTCTGAAGATATTTAGCAGGAACACACTCTTTTAATTCCACTCTTCCAGGAAACATGGCAACGCAAATTCTATGATGAGTATTTTGGCGGTGAAGACATATATATATATATATATAATTCATAAATATACACAAAATAGTTATAAACCTAAGATAACTAACCAAGATAGTAAAAAGTATTAGCCACAGTAGTACTATAGCAAACTCCTGGCCTTAGGAACCAGGATTGCAGGTTTAAACAAATTTTTGCGGCTAACCAACCTTCACCTGTACTTGCCAATACTCTGGGACATAGGGAAAGTAAGGAATATCGAGAGAAGTTTAATTATTACAAATAAAACCATAATCTATTAAGATAAAACGATAAAATTATAGCCTATAATAATTACTAGTATATGTTAAAATCAATGTTAAAAAATTAGATGAAAAAACTTAATACGTGAGTACAGCAATAACCATTTTTCCCACGCTATATATATCTATATATATAGTTTTAAAACACAGAAGTTGCGTTTTCAGCTGACATTTTGATCGGATTGTGAAGATTGTCATTTTTTATCCGAAAAAGTAGTTAATATCAAAAGACAAGTGTCTTATTTTTTTTTTGTTAGTTAAGACCTTTGAAAACGATTTGACTATTTATTTTAAGTGGAACAGTGTATATAATTAATTTTACAGTTGAATAACTTTGTTGTCCTTATGAGTGCCGACAGTACACTGGATGTTAGAGCACGAACTTTTTTTCCCGTTCGTGTAGCTTATTGTTGTTTTTCGTTGTGTTGAAGCGTCAGCACTATAGTGCAATAGAGTTATGCTTTTTTGGGGCATTTCTTTTTAGCTTAATTTATTTATTTTGCTTTTTCTATTATTAATTATCCAAAAATTTTGAACTTTTAATCTGAGATTGTTTTTTTTACCACACAATTAAATAAAATATCTATAATTTATTCAAAAATTAGCAACATTTTAACTTTTTTATATGTAACTGAGATTTAACAATCATTGGAGATTTTCAAGGCCCTATTATTATTATATATATTTTTATTTTTTTAGTGTATCTGGAAAAAAGAAGCTTAGTCTTCAGGAAGCTTTAGATTTATTACAGAACCTACCACCTGAAAGCAGTGATGCACTAACAGATGATTCTTCAGATGAAAAAGTTCAGCAAATTATCTGCTGAAACTTTCATTAGATTCTTGAGAAAACGATAAAGAGATTGAACAAGACTCAAGGTGCAGTAGTTCATGTCCAGAAACTACAGTATTTCCTACCTCAGGATGAAGTGCTTTACAAAACATTCAATTCAAGCCTCATTCAAAATGCACAACGTGTAAGGAATTTTTGTGTGTTTATGAAAAGAAAAACTGTTTCTTTGAATATCATCAAATTAAGGTTATGTGTAAAAAAAGAAAATAAATTTTAAAAATTTTATAACTTTCAAAAATAGATATTTTGTACTGTAAAATATTATAGTTCTCTGGTTATTTAGCATTTTTAAGAGTTAAAACTCCGTTAAAAAAGTCATGCGGTCATTTTGTATTATCAGGATATTGCACTGACGGTAATTTAAAGCACCAATTTAATTAATTAGCTCTACCGGATTAAATTTCTTAAAGTTGAGTATTTTATTTATGTATATCCCTTGATTTTCAATATAGTGATTCAAAAAAATATTGCGCAAAAAAATTGCAGTAAATCATAATGCGGTAGATAAAGGGTTTATAGGAAATTCGAAAAATGAAATCCGAACACATTTCAATTAATTAATATCGTACAAAATTAAATGAAAATAAAAATACACGCGCAATACGAATTTGTTTATAAATTTCAAAGTGCCAAATATGTCTCCTATTCATTAGAAATGTAATTAATATTTTCATAATAGGGAAATAATGATTTGTGTTTTATAATATTTCATTTTTTGAGCATTTAAGCGAATCTTATTAAGCTAATGTGGAATTCTGTTGCAAAAAAATGGTTATGTATATGCATATAGATGTGATTCTTCAGAAAAAACTTTATAGTTAAAAATAAAATTTAGTCATTTTTAGATTTTAAAGATAGTCTTAAGCAAAAAATTTGTTGAATTAAAATTTAATCTTTCATTTAAAAAGTTCTTGGTTTTATTTTATTTTTTTATTAACGTCGATTTTTGAATCTGCACATAAAGCTCTTGGAAATAATTTTACTCATAATTTTAATGAGCAAGGAAGAAACAATTATTGTAAATTACTCTTTGAGGTGTATAAACGTTTCTATGTATAATCTTTTTAATTCATGAATTTAAACAATCACATTGATATTCAAGAGCATACAAAGTAGAAGCATACTCATGTATGAAAAAAAAAATTCCTAATTGGAATACATTTATGCAAAATGGTTTTTCTAACATTACAGATCTTTTGAAGTAGTTTTAAATAAATTAATTGCCTGGAAAGGGGAAAAAAAGATTACTGTAATGAAACTCACAACACTGAAATTTTTCGAAGAATATTAAGCCGATTTCTTTTTGCCGTAGGTAAGAAATTAATCGATTTATCGATTAAGTTTTTTTAAAACTCTTACATGCACGCTAGATATTTTCCGGACTATTTAAATTCTGATTCTTATATTCTCGCGTTGCAGCCTGTAACACATAAAAAATACCATAAAAGGATCATTAGCTAAACTGCGTAAAATAAAATAGGAGCGAGAGAGGGAAGGGCTTCAGACCAATCTTGCATATAAAAAAGAAGTTAGGTTAAAGATTTTTCTTTCAACAAACTATAACTTGCTGAAAGAACTCATAAAATTGGGTAAGAAAAGCATTACCTTTCCTGTTCAAGAAATTAGGCCCCATTGGCTATCATTACTTTTTACAACAAAAAATAACATGCGAACGTAAATGAAATAGCACAAAGTTCTAGTGATACTAGCTGAAATGCTGTATTAAAGACCTTATTACTGCACACGCATAACTGAAAAACCTCTTTCTCACATTCTTAAAAAAAACTTTTTTTCCAAATAATTTAATTTATTACGAACACATAATGATAAACTGCTAATTTATAACAAGCAGCATTGCTATATTTCACACAGATATTGCAATAATGTTGTCTTGATCATGTCGAATCATCCAGAGATGCACTATCGATTCCAGACTAATAATAATTCATTGATTTTTGCAGAAATATCCGAATACATACAGAAACAAGAATTATTTGCAATTACTTTATCATAAAAAAAGCATATCGTATCTTTTGTAACTCCAATGATTATTATAATATAAGAGTCAGCTTGGTGGCTTTGAGGTAAAGCCTCGTAAGTCAAAGGTTGCGGCTTCGATAGATTTTCTGAATGCGAAAATCATAGGCAAGCATGTCGTATGATTATGGGGCACGTGTAAGATCCCATGAGTATCAATTGGGCTCTGATACTTTCGGCAAAATTAAATCACGGCAATATTTAACATCCAACGAGAGCTTGAATTGAAACTAATTCAGGTTTGAAACTTAGTAGCGAGAGCCGCCACAAGATGGTGCCACCATGAAACAGGTCTCCCATATGGGGACTTGCCGTATCTGCAAAGGCTTAGTTGCCAATATGCAGCCCATTGGGAAAAAAACTGTAATAAAAGAAAATAACTATTTTTCGTGTCAAAATTGGTGGCATATATGTGGAGAAAATGAAATAAAATATGTTTTTCTGAGTAATAGTATGACTTCAAATAGTTACAATATCTAGAGTTAGATTTTAGTAGAGTGTTTCTATTGTCTCAGAGGTTTTTTTTACTGGCAGCAATTGAATCATATGTATACTATAGAATATAGAATATCACAGAAATATTTGATTAGTTCCATTGTGCAGAGCACTGATTGCAAAATAACATTTGCTTGCTGAAAGCAATAAAGAACCTAAAGAACCTTCTACTTTGATCAGTTTCATTGCATTATAAGTGAACTATTAGATGTAATGTATTATATGTTTGTGAAGCTTAGTTTCTCTTTGTTTGTGAAATCGCATTTTGTATATCATACCTTGAATGAATTACAACTGAATAAAAATACTTATCGGCACTAATTCATCTTCAGTAGAATTATGCTAGGTCACATCAAAATGCCATTAGAATTGCAAGAGAGAATTATAAAGTATCTAGTTCCTATTGTGACGTAATTTATTTTACATCTAAATTATTCTATGAATTACACACACATACACCACACCATATATATATATTTGTGTGTGTGTGTGACTGTTTGTGTATATATACACTGGTGTCCAAAAGTTAAGCATAATTGATAATTATGTGAATAAAGAAGGAACTGTAAATCAGAATGGTGGGAAACGTGATATACGAGTGTAAAATGGTTATAAAATAAGGAAGCAAATCAAAAGAATGATAATAATTAATTTTATTATCCAAAGTAGCAGTTTTTGAAAGAAAACTGAGCATAGCAAGAATTCACACTTTAAAGAAAAAATGAAAGAAAACATTAACAAAAATACTGATGCTGCAGTTTAATAAGGCGTGTGGTCACTTCTGACAGAAAGGTACGCTGCACAGCGATTTACCATACTTGTTATGAGATGATGAATGAGTCGTGGGCTCAAACGGTTCCAAGCTTCTTGGAGAGCTCTCTTCAGTTTTGTAGCGGAGCTTGGTGGGTGCTAAAGGGCTGCAATTGGTCTCCCGAGCATATCCCAAACATGCTCGATAGGATTTAAATCAGGGGAGTTCGCAGGCCACGACATGAGCTGGATGTTTTCCGTTTCAAGGAAGTCATCAATCAGCACTGCTCGGTAACATGGCGCATTATCATCCATGAATATGAAGTCAGGACCGACAGCACCTTGAAACAAGCGAACATAAGGCTCAAGAACTTCGTCTCTGTATCCTTGAGCAGTCACAGACCCCGTGTCAGAGAATTGGAGGTCTGTGCGGCCGTCTATCATGATGCCTGCCCATACCATTACTCCCCTTGATGGAAAATGATGTCTTTCCGTTATGTTTCTTGGTTCAAAACGTGTTCCACGTTCTCTCCCTATCGTTACCCGCCGAGAATCACTACTCAGACTAAACCGGGACTCGTCACTGAACATCCCATTGGCCCACTCTCCCACACTCCAATGTTGATATTTCAAACTCCAGTTCAAACGAGCGCGTTTATGCGCAGATGGGAGGGGAATGCAAACTGCTGGTATTTTGACATACAGGCCAGCATGATTGAGTCTCATATAAACAGTTTGTCTCGAAATTCGTATTCCTGTGGCCACTGTGACTGCCGAACCCAGAGCTCTGGCAGTACTGCCCCTCTGACGTCGCGCACTTATTACCAGATATCGGTCTTGGCGAGGGGTTGTGACTCTTGGTCGACCTGATAATGGTTGTCGGGTAACATCTCCCGTTCTTTGAAACCTCTGCCACAGTCTTCTTGTTGTTGCTAATGCCACCTGTCTGACGTAGTCAGATCGATTCCCACGAAATTCATCATGGCATCGGGCTATATTGTACGCCTGCCGATAGCCGTAGCTTTGAGCACCATGCAGGTGACAGTACGTTTTGGCTCGGTTCCACACCAATTTTGAGGGAGAACACCCTGGGAGTGGTCAGGGGTTTCCCACCTCCCTTCCCCTTCCACCAATCACACGAGAGGTCTTGCGGCTCGACGGCTATTTAGAGTACCCCCATGCCGCGAAGGCACTATACATTTACAAACATCCATGTCTTCTCCGGGATTCGAACCCTGGCCCTACGGCACAGCAGCCATCGTCGCTAACCACTATACTGGATGGGCGACACAGTCTTGAGATCCCAGACTGGTCCACATTCAGAATTCGAGACACTTCGGTTTGTGATCGTGAGGATTCCAGCATTCCAACGATTCTTCCTTTCGTAAACATGTCCAATTGGCGTCTTTGTGCCATCATTCACCTTGTTTGATGGTTAACAACGTTCCTTCGCACAGCAGTTGCACGAAACTTGTCTGAACTGCTTATGCTGCGTGAATCGGTTTCTCCGCGTTCCGACATGCGCCGGTGTTTCACGCAGGACGCAGTCGACTGAAAAGTTTTGCATAAACCCAATGTTTCTTCTTCACCCAATTAATATCCGCAAGAAATTTGGAATAATTTTACGAATATTTACTCCATGTTTTTCGCATTTTACGATTTATGCTTAACTTTTAGACACTAGTGTATGTATATATATATGATTTTTTAATGATCAAAGAGGAGAAATAACTTCTTTGGGTTATTTAATATTATTTCCAAAATAGGCAAATAAATTATATTAAATCGGCAATATAGATTCTGTACTTTTTTCTATATATTATATCTTATAGAAACAAAACTGTTATATATAAATTATGTAAATATTATATATGTATTCATTCTGGTTGTGCTTCAGTCCAAGAAGTGGTTATCAGGTGTTTCATGAATTTAGAGAGAAATAATTCAAGTAGATATGTCCTATTTCTCAAACTTTCAAGATACTTGAAAGTAGAGAAAGTAGAAGCGGTATTTAGAACGGTACGTAGAAACTTGAAAGTAGAAACTCTACTGAATTCCCAGACACGCCTCGTAGTAAGGTGTCTCTGTGGAAACTAAGTACCGTTTTGCAAAATCTCACAAAAAATCTTTTATCGTAACAAAATTTATTTTAACATGAAAGAGCCTGTCGAAAATTATTTTCCAAAATTGTTACCATCATTGTCCAGGAATTTTTCAAACCGGGAAACCGATTCGTCTATACCAGTGATTCCCAAAGTGGTCTACATAGAACCCCAGGGGTCTATGATGACCTCCAAGAGGTCTACGGCAGCAAAAAACTAATTTGGGGGTCCATGAGATGTGAGTAGGGGTCTATGATAGTGACTCCAATAAAATTAGATCGTGACTTTAATTTTAAGAGAAAATTTATAATCAAGTAGAAACCAAATCTTACCTATTTAACAGATTTATTTACTAGATTTAATTAGGTTGATTTTTATTTACAAAGTGACAGCATAAATTTTATTAAAACAAGAACCATTTCAGCTTTTCTTTCCTGAGTTAATCTAAAAGTAGTATAATACTGGAGGTCCGAATTTTTTCTAAATTTGTCACAGACAATATGTCAGAACGTTTTAACCTACGTTCAACATTTAAATGCCTTTTATTCAGATTTTTAAACCCGGATTGAGAATGCTTTGACTATGGCAATATCACAGTAGGCAATGAATTTATATAGTCATATTGAAAAAGAAATGTCACGTTAGAATAGGAATTGATAGCAATAAGCACTAACGAAGATCTTAAAGTTTAGAAATGGATGCAATTTTAGCTTAAAAGTCAAACCTGTTATTTGTCCCGACTTATGGAATATCGTGAGGAAGTTTTTCATAGATTTTTCTAGCATGAAGGAGTTTCAGCGCGGTTACCAATCGCCAAAAAAGAAAGAAACTGGACATTTTTAACAGAGGAGATTTAAGGTTAAACCAGAAAATATTGATATCAAATGTTGAAAATTTGATGTTGTAGCGTTATAGAGATTCATTCCTCTCATTAAAATAATTGTATTGCTATTTAGTTAATTTATTTAACAGTTTTATTTTCTAAATAACTTTTAATTTAATTAATTAGCATGGGCTTCTTAAATTTTAAATACTATACTTCATTACATTTAGAAAAATTTAATTCTTTTAAAGTAGGAGTAGTAGTACCAGCTGTCAAAAAGACATTTAAGTTGCTAAATTTGCAAAAATTCAATATTATTTAAGCAGGGGTCTACTCCAAACCGAAAAGCCTGACAAAGGGTCTATGAGACAAAAATGTTTGGGAACCTCTGGTCTATACCCTCTTGAAAGAAAGGTGCCACCAGTGAACAGTTTTTGAAATCTGTGGAAACTCATTACAAAGCAATCTTATTGTGAACCGTCTGTTTTCACGAATTTTCTCATTCACTCTTTCAACCAAACCATTGTTAACAAAAGAAAGGCACCCACTCCGTGCTTTGTCATGAACATTGGTTCGCTCATCATTGAATTGTCGAACCAATTTTCTCACCATTTCATCACTCATTACATTTTCACCAGAAATCTCTACAAGTTGACTTAACACTCCTTGCTTTCAAAAAACAGGTTGCAGAGCACACTTGACAGTCGGCGTAATAGACAATCGTCTAAAACATTTTGAACTCTCATTAACAGGAGTAAAAACAAAGCAATCACTAGACTCACAACCAGAGACACATGAACGAAAGTATTGAGCAGCAAAACTACCACTGCGGCTACGGTAGAACGAAACAGTACTTAGTTTCCGGACACGCCTGCTGTAGTTAAAATCCAAATAGATACATAATCTATAACTAAAATTCAATAAGATAAAAGCTATAACTTCTGTACTAAAAAATTTTTCAAAAGCTTAATGATAAGCAATGAGAAATATTTGGGGATTTTTAAATGAATTCAGTAACATGCAATAGCGTAGCTAGTCCTGAGTGGGCCCAGTATCAAAATTCCTTGTGGGTCCTTTGGGTCTTAACATTCTATGACTTCTTGCTCACACATGTTGGCTCCCCCTAGATTGGGGGCAACGTATCATTCACACAGCTGATACGGCGGTATCTATATACGCCCCTGGTAACATGCCTTGTTTATATATATGTGTGTGTGTGTAATTAAAAGTTTTTTTATACTATAAAAAATATTTGGACAAAATTTAAAAGTTTTCCAAGGGTTATTTTTTTAAATGCTTTTAAATTAACTTTTTAAAACTATCATTCAGTATACCACATACCTTAAAGATCTTATATATATATATATATATATATATATATATATATATATATATATATATATATATAAATATTTAAATATATATAAAATAAATCACACAATTATAACTGAGCAAATATTCGAAACCATATGAATCCTAGAGTACGACATCCCATTTCAAAATATCAATGGCGAATAAAAATAATGAAGATCCAACATTTTGAAACGAAATTAAAATTGTATAAGATAAAATTTATAAAATATCCAAATGCAACCTCGGACTTAGGACCGATAAGTGGGGTTAAACTAGTTTGATGGTATACATATATATATATATATATATATATATATATATATGCGTGCGTGCCTGTGTGTATGCATGCATGCATATATATAGCATATTGTTTCATACAGCGCCGTTACATCTAACTCAAACTATGCTCGAAAATGTTATCTTTTTTAAAAAACTCCATTCCTTTTTTAGATCCTTATAATGAACAGTATGTTTTCAGAGATATATTTTAATTGAAGAAAAACATAGTTTCGAAATAAGAATAACAATTAATATTTTAAAGTTTTCCTTCCGTACTTTTTTTCCATAAAATAAATACTTTTGACTTTTCTTACAATTTTTTTTATATGAAGGAAAAAACAATTTTTGAATTTTTTTCTATGTATGCATTAAAAAGTGAAACATTTCGAAACCCCCGCTGTGTGGCGTAGCTGGTCTGGCGTAGCTGGTCTGGCACTGACCTTGTACGCTCAAGTTTGTGGATTCGACCCTGGGCAGAGTCTGTGTGGATTCTCATGATGCAAGAAAGCAACACCGTACATGTATAAGTACAAGGAAACAAACAGAATGTAAAAAACTGTTTCTTTCGTATGACATTTAACCCATTATATTCAATTTAGGGATTTAATTAACAAGTCGAGAAATTCTTAAAAATTTTATTGCCATGTGTTTATTAATGTAATATACAAAAACTTATAAAGATATTTGATAAACGCTATACATTTTAATGATATATAATGAATCCCATTTGAATAATAACATTTGAAAATTAATAGTTTTTTTAATCATTTTCTAAGGAATTTTTTTATATATGTTTTAATACTCATAACATATAGTATCATCTATTGGTTATAAATTATATATATATATATAATTGATATATATATATGGCATGTATATTTTCTATTATAAATATAATTTTTAAAAAAAAACGAATTTTTTATTACTAAAATTTGTTGTTGTTACTTATGCCACCTGTCTGACGTAGACAGATCGAGGCCCACGAAATTCATCATGGCATCGGGCTATATTGTACGCCGTAGCTTTGAGCACCATGCAGGTGACAGTACGATTTGTCTCGGTTCCACCCCAATTTTGAGGGAGAACACCCTGGGAGTGGTCAGGGGCTTCCCACTTCTCTTACCCTTCCACTAACCTCCCGAGAGGACTTGCGGCTCGACGGCTATTCAGAGTACCCCCATGCCGCGAAGGCACTATACATTTACAAACATCCATGTCTTCTCCGGGATTCTAACCCTGGCCCTACGGCACAGCAGCCATCGTCGCTAACCACTGTACCGGATGGGCGACACAGTCTTGAGATCCCAGACTGGTCCACATTCAGAATTCGAGACACTTCGGTTTGTGATCGTGAGGATTCCAGCATTCCAACTATTCTTCCTTTCGTAAACATGTCCAATTGGCGTCTTCGTGCCATCATTCACGTTGTTTGATGGTTAACAACGTTCCTTCGCACAGCAGTTGCACGAAACTTGTCTGAACTGTTAATGCTGCGTGAATCGGTTTCTCCGCGTTCCGACATGCGCCGTTGTTTCACGCAGGACGTAGTCGACTGAAAAGTTTTGAGTACCAACATGGCGCTATTTAGAGTACCCCCATGCCACGAAGGCACTATACATTTACAAACATACATGTCTTCTCCGGGATTCGAACCCAGGCCCTACGACACAGCAGTCAGCGTCGCTAAAAACTATACCGGATGGGCGACACTAAAATTTATTTTACACTGCTGGCCACCGTAAATGCAACACCCTGAAGGAAGCACGCAAATAACATGAAATTTACAACATGCATTAGCGGAGGTGAGATATGCAAATGATTAGAATTTCAGCGCAGACACACATCACGCACGCCTGTGGTGCCACCTCAAAATGTTATTTAAGGCTTGGAGATTTCGACGATTTCAAGTCCAGCAACTGTGTTTTTCATGTGGTTTTTCAAAAAGAGTTCAGTTATGTCTCGTAGAAAACAGCAATCAGCTTTTGATCAAGTATCCGAGTTCGACAGAGGAAGGATAGTGGCCTACCGAGATTGTGGATTATCTTTCAGGGAAATCGGTTGTCGTGTTGGACGAAACCAAACAACTGTAACGCGGATATGTGACCGTTGGATGCAGGAGGGACGTGGTCAATCGCATCCTCCTCAGTGCACCACTTCACGTGAGGACAGGCAAATTGTGCGCATGTCAGTGATGGATCGCTCAGTCACATCACGAGCCATAGCACAGCACATTGAGTCTGTAACGCATCATTCAGTGTCTGCGCGTACCATTCGGCGCCGTTTACAGCAGAGAGGTCTGTCCTCAAGACGTCCATTACTTGGTTCTTGACGCAGAACCGCAGACGTCTCCGCCGCCAATGGTGCGATGAAAGAAGGATGTGGGTGGCAGAATGGAATGAAGTTGTCTTTAATGTTGAGTCACGCATCTGTCTGCAACACCACGATGGTCGGATTCGAGTCTGGAGACACCGTGGAGATAGAATGCTGAACAGCTGCGTTATGCACCGCCACACTGGTCCTGCACCGGGTATTATGGTATTGGGCGGTATTGGATATCACTCTCGCACTCCTCTAGTACGCATTACATTTATTTTAAACAGCCAGCGCTACATCTCCGAGGTGTTGGAGCCAGTTGTCCTTCCTTACCTTCAGGGCTTGGCCACAGTCATATTTCAACAGGATAATGGCCAATCACACATGGCACGCATTGTCCAAATGTTCTTCGTCAATCACCGGATTGAATTGCTTCCCTGGCCGGCTCGCTCTCCTGATCTTTCACCGATAGAAAACATGGGGTCCATTGTTGCTCAACGATTGACCCAGATTACATCCCCAGCTGCCACACCAGATCAACTTTGGTAACGTGTGGAAGCTGCTTGGTCTGCTGTACCCCAAGAACACATCCAAAGTCTCTTTGAATCAATGCTGAGGCGTGTGGCAGCGGTGATCTCCAACATTGGGGGCTACTCTGGCAACTGCTTCTGGCAGGAACCACACTTCCCAGAAGTCTATAAATTTAATCATTTGATACTTGGTTAACATGTTATCTACAAAATAAATTTTGTTGTGATATCTCTTGTCTTTCTTGGTGTTGCATTTATGGTGGCCAGCAGTGTACATTTTATGTGGGTACCGTAAAAAATCGACAATGCTTTTGGAGGTTATCAATACGATTTCATTTAAACTAGAAGAAATTAATTTCATGCGTTTATCCTATAGTTCAAATCTTCTATTCTACATTTAAATGTAAGTTACGAGATAATAGCCTCGTCAATATTAAGAGAAATTGTTGTAAATTTTAATCGGTACATATCTTAACTGCTGAAATGGACAAACGTCATTTGTTTCTTAGTCACAAAGAAACTGATAACAAACAAACAAAAAATCCTTCCAACCAAACCTCAAATCAAATATCCCCCCCCCCTCCTCCTAATCATATTTTTTGAAAACAGTTCATTTATCTCCTCTCATCGCCTCATTCGAATCTGGAATAAACGATTTTCAGAATCATGTTACACAAGCAGAATGAAAAAGATCGTCCACTCTCACAAAGAATGATGAAAGAGGAATAAAGAAGAAACATCTTCCTCCACAAACACAAAAAAACATTGTACACGAATCTTTTAATCAGTAAAAAACGCAATAATAAATAAAGCAACCAACAAACAAACAAACCCCAGCGCGGTTTGCTGAAATCGCAAAACTCATCGTTGAATAGTATCCAAATCTGCTTTTCCTTGCCTATCCGTCAAAGTAAAGTCGGAACCGTAAATAAAAACGGACTTGCATCGAGTCTATCATGTTCTTATTACTGAGATTGCATTTCGTCCTTTTCTTCTCTTTTACGATTTTCTCGACAGCCACGATCTGTATCAAAAACGGTGGCTTCATCCATTTCATTCTTCTTCAACCTTTGGGGCTCTTTCTTTTTCTAATCTAAGTAATGCCTTAGTTTTTTTTCCTTCTATTCTTGTTTTTTATTTTTTACGACTGGGTTCAGTGGAAAAACATGGCCCACTGTTCAAAAGAATTCTTTATATTTTTCGAGATTTATGGTCCAGCGTAGGAATGACATGATCATAGTAGACATCTCTCCGGGTTTGTGTTCCCTGTTTTTTTTGTGACTTCCTCCCCCCACACACCGATCTTGAGTTCTCTTTTGTTGCTACGCTTATGTGGAATTTTATGAGCTCACGAAAGGATAAAATTATTACGGCAAAGTTAGGAGGAGTTTCCTTTTTTTTTCGTTTCTAGACTTGTCTCTAAGTCGAAAAAAATTTAAAATCTATAGTAGAATTTTCGGGAGAGGTCTAGGGGTATTGTATTAAACGAATGGAATGTTTTCAATTGTTATCATTGTTTTTATTTGTGAACAAAAAATATCTTCCGCAATAAAAATTAAAAGCACATTATCCGAAAATTTTGAGATTCTAGGATATTTTGATTTTTAGGTCATTTATTCATTATTTCTATTTGATTATTAAATAAACATTGATCAGATTCAGTGGCACACACAGGAATTTTTCAATGGGGAGGGGAGTCAAAGGTAGAAAGTCCACCATTCACGTAACACCCCAACAAGCCCTAAAACATATTCTTTCGATTTTGTCGATTGTCGGGAACAAAAAAACATCAAAAAATAAATTATTGAATAAATAATTAGTATTAATTAATAAAATAAATTATTAATAACAAATAATTAATTAAATTTTACGTACTATATACGTGGATTATAACGTACGTATACGATGTATACGTATGTTACATCGTACTTCGTACATACGTACTTTACTTCGTAATTACGTACTATGTACAAAGGGGTTCCGGACCCGTGGACCTCCCGCCCCCCCTTGTATATGCCACTGATTGGATTGATCCTGATTATTCTGTTTAAAGAATCCAGTTTCCTCAATAGTATTCAAATATGAAGAAAATGTTGAATAGTTTTCAAATATAACACTTTTTATCAAAATAGTTTGGCAGTATAATCTGAATGTAATGAATGGATTCTACGAGAACCTCCATTGGTATGTGTAAGTCTCACTAAAATACAATAAATAACCATCGAGTAACTTTAAGAAATATTTCGATTATTATTGATTTCAAAAAATTTAGATTTTGCAGACAACTCTATTTTCTAAGACATAAATTTCTCGAGTGAAAAACACAATAAAAAAAATATCGGGAATTTTCGCAATTTTGTTGAATTTGTAATTGTTTAAATGTTTAGTTCCCTCTTGTATAAAATTTTTTTGTATGAGAGTTTAATAACATAAATCACAACAACGGAAATTATAACTAAATATCTTTGGCAAAAAAAAAGACTTTTCATAGTTATTCTCGGACAAAACTATATAAAACTTTTTGAGAAACTTTAATCGTAGTTTTGAAACTGAAAATGTAAAATGATTCTCGAGGAAAGGAGATTAAATTATATTGAAGACCTCTCTAAAACTTCATTTACACAAATCATAAATATTTTTAACAGTTTTTTTTCATTTTACAGTTCCCGTTAAATGCATGAAATGTTGTTTTTAAATTGCATTGTAGTCAGGTATGTCTTAAGACTTCTTGATGCCATGGGTCCCTATGCAAAAATAGAGTATGTGACCCTTTATTTGAATTTAGAGTATATACTTGTAAAGTTGACACACACACACACAATGTAAGTAATCCATAATAACATGAGGTTTTATTTGAAAATTCTTTTTCTACATTTTTTTTTATAAATTCGCACAATCGTTACTTGTGTCAAAATCGACTGTTAATAAAATTTCCTTTTTAATACGCATCAAGCTTAAATAATTTAGACGTGATTGGGTCATGCGATTTCTCAATTCATTTTTGACCAGTTTAAGTTTTGAAAATGAACACTCACAGTCACGTTAATAATTGTCATCGACAAGAAAATTCTCATTACTACTTCAATATTTGGGAAAATGTCAATGGTCTTTCATTATACATATATCAATATAGTGTGTTGGTCCTAATTCTAATCTCCTCCTTCAACATCTTTCTTCATTTTTGTTTACATTTATAGAATTATATTTTCTGTCCACATCCTTTTCCCCCTTATTTCTTTTCTTTGCCTGTTCTTCTGTTTTTCACCATCGAAGATGAAATATGACTTGTTCGGAATTAACACTTGACGACAGGGACGTCTTATAAATCTTTGAGGCCCTGGGCCCCTATGAATAAGTAGGCCCTACCTAAGATACCCCTACAATATATAGCATGCATTGTTAAATACTCCGTTCAAATGGTAATTTGAAACAAATAAATATGCAAGACTCACAATCTCAAAAACCTAGGAACAAACCGGTTCGATCGAAGACCAAATTTCAACTAAATAAATTGAATGATTGTTTACGGTATTAGGCCAAGACCTAGACATGGACAATGGTTGTCACATAATAATACGGCCTTACCACTTTCGCCAGTTGAAATCCAGTTTGAAATTCCCTGTTTTTTGGAGAATATGTTCGGGAATAATATTTGACCATTAAAATTATCCGGATCATGATCTTATTAAGACAAAGTCGAGAACACACAAAACGAGGCCTCCACCGAGGGCGAGGCCTTGGACCCAGTTGGCCCATGCCTTAAGACCCTGCTTGACGATTAAAATTTTTTTTATTAGGATCTTATTGAGAGTCGAGAACGAGACGAGGCCCCGTTGAGAGAGGGAAAAGGTGAGGCTTTAGGCCCAGACCCAGTTGACCCATGCCTTAAGACGTCCCTGATTGTAGCTAGTGGAGTATACGGAACACTTTTATGGCAGGGGTTTGGATTTTAAAAAAAAAGGGTCGAAAGCGCCTAGACGTTATTTTTATACTAAAAATTAAAAGCTCTTAGTGTATGGTGAGGCTCGAACCTCTATTTCTTCGCTTGAGTACGCCACTAATTGTAGTGCCATTTTTGGGGCGAATTTATTCTGGGAATTTCATTAAAATACTTCGTAAATGCCAACATTTAAACAAAATTTTAAGGACAAAAATTTTAAATTTTCTACTTCACACATTAATTGTTAATCTCATTTAATAAATCTAGGTATTGAATCTATTTCAGTAACTGGAATTATTTACGTAGATTTATTTTAAGTTATTTATGAATAAGTATTCCCTTTTCGTATCCCCAGAAGCAGACTAAAATTATTTAGCGCTTCTGATTGAAAAAAAAAGATTCTGAAAAATAAACAGAAGTATTTTGAAATACTGACGTTTAAAATACCCTTTTTTTTCTCTCCTTTGACTGGATTGAAATAAAACAAAATATTTCATCAATCTAGGTAGGATTTCGTTTTTCTATATATCTCCAAAGTACCATTTAATCGATATTTAGTTGATAAATAAGTCAAATAAACTTTAATTTATCTTTATTGTCGTGACTTTAGACAAGTGAAAAGAGCGCTAAAAGTTCAATTAAGTAACAAAAGGAATTCAACAATTTTATAAATTCTACTATGGGGAAGGAAACAAACCTATTTTATTGAATGATAGTGAGCTATATCACAGGAAGTATTATCCCTCCATTTGAAATTTATAGCCCGTTGCAAATTGAAAGGTTAAACTGTAACCTCTACTTGTTGCGAAGTTTACAAAACTCTTCCGTAACACATTGCAAAGATCAACAGCAAAAAAGAAGAAAAGCGAAGGAGAAATGCAATAAAAGAAAGACTGTGTTAAAAAAGGAATGCAGTTATACTACTAGACTAAGTTATCGCGGAAATAAATTTCCTTTCACGGAATTCGATGTTCCACATACGTTATGTTGTACAATTCGAAACAATACTATACATATCAACCTAGTTAAAAAAAAACAAATAGATAAGATTGAATCAAACTTTTTTATATATTTAAAATATGAAAAAAAAAATCAAAACAGCATTTAAAAAGTATGCATTCGTTTGATAAATAATAATATGTAAATAGATGATGCAAAAAATTGTAAAGACATTTGCCCACTCATTTCTAAAAATATTTCATAAAGAAGTCTTCACGGATGCCATCCCATTAACTCTTTCAATATCGATTATTTTAATTTATATGTTGGAAAAAACTATAATATATTTTTCTTAAATGTATCGTTTTTATAATGAGTAAGAATTATTTGCAAATATAATTCTTATTGTCTTTGAAGTTCTTAGTCTATGAACTTGTAAAGATTTTATTTTCGAGACGAACATATTCCATAGATTCTTCAAAGGTTGCAAGACTAAGTTTGACAGTAGGTTCATAATTTTATCATTCAATATACATATTGGTTTTGAGTTTTCGTGTGACCGGGATAACCGAATGTTTATGGTTGATGTTGTTTTTGTCGAGTCGTGGATTCAAATCGGTTCCACTGAAGACACATCACGTAGACAGAATGATGTGTGTTAAGCCTGTCGAGACTCAAAGTCTTCTCATTGGCATGGAGTGGCACTACAGGTACATCCTTGTCACTTGACCATGGTTCAAAATTATAAACTCCGTCGACAATAGCCCTCGTGCAGCTTTTTATAGTGTTGTAAATATAACATTCAATCACTTGCCATATGCATGAGAGCTTGAACTAAAGGCGACACACATTTTTGGACAGAAAAATGTCTCAATTTTCACGAAAATTTGCAACATTGTAATTCATATAGCATCATTTTTAACAAAGTGTTTTTAAAATTTCGAAATACTTCATGAATACTCCACTGTATAGGAGGAAAATGCGAAACACATTCTATATCAGGAAAAAGGGGTCAACTCAGATAAAAATGAAAAGTATGATGAAATATGTTGCTTTCTCTATAGGATAGCGAATCCAAAAGATAATTTTCATTTTGGATCACATTTCAATATGAAAAAATATTACAAATTCAAGCCCTGTTCTTTAATATTAAGCAAAGATAACCTTAAGACAGTACTTCGCAAACTTTCAGCACTTGCGTCCCAATATTCAATCATGTTTTTCCTCACGCCCATCGTCATAAAATAACAATGTATTTCATTCAATAATACTATACTTTGACGCTAAACCTACAATACGATGTTAACCTCTTTAGTGCCGACTACGAATAAAAATGTTTCACACAGCCAGTGCATTAATTACTTTGGACGTATATATACGTCTTTCCGAAGTACGATCTTTTCTGTGAACTGGGATCTATAAAATTATTCCGAAGGCTTTGAAATGCAATAAAAGGACTTTGACAGTGTTTGCGAAGGATTTACTTATTTCAGAGGATTTGCTTAGTTATTCCTTTTCTACCCACTCCCCCCCATGCACCGCATACGTTACGTTCGCCTACGTGTTAAACAGTGGCATTGGGAAGCGTATCACTTAATTTTCAACTGGCATTAAGGGATTAATTAAAAACTGTACAAATTAACAAGATAAGTGTTCATTTTTGCATATAATTTTATATGTAACAAGCCCTTGGGTTCACTGATAATTATTAAACTTGTTCTTAACTAAGTATTGTTATAAATTAGTTTTCATAGCGCAGTAATTATATACAAGTGTAATGTTATTTTACATTAGTGTAAATGTGCACTTTATTTTTTATTATGTCAGAATGTATTTTGTTTGTTTAATTTCAGTAAACTAATAATTTTTTTAAAGTTTTCTTTTGTTTTCGACTTTTTAATATGCTTGCGTCTCCCCTTGTAGGGTTATCACGCCCCCCAAGAGGGGCGCTTTACAGTTTGAGAAACGCTGCCTTAAGAAGTCTATTGTCAAAAGCCTTCGAGTATTTTTAGAGTACGATGTTAATAAACAATCAATATTTGAATTTTTAAACACTCGAATAAATAGTATTTTCACTGAGAGCCTGTTAGAAACATTCGATGAAGCAAATATGCTCGTTTGTTTATTATTATTATTACCTATAAGGGATAATAACTTTCCTTTTCTTATCCTTCACTTTCACTCCAGAGCTTAGAGAGCCTGGATTCTCAAAACTTTTTTAAATCGGAAACATTCAATTCTGGGTTGTTTTTGCGTGGAACACACGTGCAATTTAAACTTTTAAATAAGCAAAGGAAACAATCTTTGTGAAATCAAGGGCGCAGTAAAAAAAAGAAAGAAAGAAACTTTCCGAAAATATAATTCAATTATTGAAGGGCAGGAGGGATGTCAATCATGTCGTGGGTATATTGTAGACAAAGGATTATCCCCCCCCCCTCCCAGATTCAAAATGTTACTTTTATAAAAGAGTGAAATACTGATTTTGATTGCTGCAGACATATTTATTTAAAAATCACATAAAAATAAAATACTTTAAAAAAATTCTTGAACGTGAGTTGGGTGATCTTTGAAGATTACAGGATTTATTGGTATGAATAAATGATTAAGCCACTCACACCTCACTTTTCTAAATTCCTGAGGCTTTTGCATTCCTTTGTTATAATGCTAAACATCCCTATCTCTTAAAAATATTACATGTAAAATAAGAGTAACGTGTTTTTGTAATGTTTTTCCACTTCTTAGACTCGGGTATATATGTTTAAGAGTGAACCAGAATTTTTCATGAACAATAACTAGAGAATTTACTAATCAGGAATTAACTAATACACACAAGAAATTTTTTTACATTGTACTGATTTTTCTTTTGAAAGAATTTTTAAATGTATATTTTTCGTGGAACACTTGAGATGTGAGCACAGAGCATTAGTATTCCACGGACCATAGACTGAGCCCTGAGTGCTAATCTACGTCCCCTTGAATTCATTTTTCATTAATCAGATGAATAAAATCTATTCTCAAGCAACCTACAAAAATCTGTTACGACCAACCAGGCCCATTGAATCCTATCCGATATCCTTCTGTGCAATTTCCATTGATTCTGTGTGCAAGCGTATTTAGACACCATAATACCCATTAAAATTAAAATGACTATTTTAAAAATGTTTAAAACATGTTATTGAGACTTGTTTAATTCGTTATTTGGTACATAGAATGTTATTATATTAATACATCGCATTTATCTAGAGGATAAGAAAAAGAGTGGGTGAAAAGAGTCTGATTTGAAAAAGCAAAACTTTCTAGATTAAAGAAAGCTTATATGCTGACGATTCTAGTTATGCTGAATAATATATATGAGCAAAACGACACCTAATCTGGTGTCTTCCTCTCCTAACTTTCCCAGGACATTCCACATTTGCCCATGATTCTAAGCTACGAGGTCCGTCGCCAATAGTTGCCCGTGTTGCTTCAATGGGCCTCGTAAATAAACAATTAATCACAATCAATTCACAGCACATAGCATGAGAGCCACGAGTTTCAACTTATTTAATGCTCTGCAACCTCCCCGTTCTCTATTATTCTATACGACGGGTGTTTGGTAAAATTAGAATTCGAATTACGTGACTCGATCAGAAAATTATTGACTGAAAATTTGTGGTCTTGATTTCGAGGTTACTAAGGAATATGACTAAGGAGATAAGAAGGTTAATAGCTATTAAATATCTATAAAATGCTCAGGAATATTTTTAACCACTTAGAATGTCATAAAAACATCAAAAAAACCACAATAAATGTGAAAAAATTAATAAACTAAAAGAGGCAATTACGTATTAAATTGTAATTTTTGTCCTCCGTTACTCTATATATCAAAATATTTTCGCTCTAAGATTTCCGAATTGGATAGTTGACGATTTGAAAAACTAAATTTACTTTAACTTTAATTTCATGATTGAAAAAAGATAGCTTTAATAACCCCCAATAGAAAAAAAATTAATTAAAAAAAAGAAAGGACCTAAGACTGAAAAAGAAATGACCATAAAAAGAAAAAGGTTGGATTTATTTGACCTAGGGGGGGACTATGATAGGTCCATCTTGCACTGATAGGCAAAATCTATGGATGAAGAAATGGGAGTGTACAGAGGTGTACAAAAGGGGGGGAAAATGTATCACCTTTATTTTATGTGTACAAATTCCCAAAAACATTTCTTAAAAATTGACAGATAATGCAATCACATGAAAAGTTGCAACAGTTATCATAAAAAATGCATGAGTAAGTGCCTGGTATACTGCCAGCGACTGCATCAGCCAGAGGGTGCACTAAAAGTGCCGCGGAAAGATAGGATCAACCCAGTATGTCTCGTTTGCTGACAAAAGTCCTTCAAATGCCGTCCGAAAGAGATCTACTGCAGCATAAGAGCGGTGTCACGTTCGTCTATTATTTAGAAACATAAAAGCAACACATCAACGGATCTCAGGGTTGCATGAGAAGCAAGTGTAGAATAAATGTAAGTTTTAGTACTGTTCGCAGACGGTTGATTTCAAAGAGATTCATAAAACGCCGTTCAAGAAAGAAGCCTTTACTGACTACAAAAATGAGAATCAATCACTTAAAGTTGACCAGATAATATCGGAAGGGACTCTGAGGAATGGAACCCAGTTATATTCTCAAATGAATCAAATTCAACCTCAAAGGTCCTGATAGTCATAAGGCAGTCCCCCATCATAGATGTAATAAATCGTTTAGCATTGTGTCTAAAGCGAAGCATCCAGTTTATCAGAGAGTCAGGGGGGGGGGGGAGTCGTAGCGAGGGATGGGTGGTAAATTCGAATTTACAAGCACCAGGTATACAAGCACATTCTGTTGGGGAGCCTCTTGCCAACTATTAAACACCACTACAGATTCATCTATATGTGGAATGATTCAACGTCATTCCATAGAGCAAAAGAGGTATCACATACATGAGCAATGCACATGAGTTACTTTGCTTTTTTTTGTTTACTTTCCTACCCATTATCCATAGCTATAAGTAGGCAAAATGGTTGTAGAATCTTAACATTACTATTTTGTAGTAACCTAATAATAGACTTGATGTAAATCCGATTGAGAGAGAAAACCTGTGGAGCCAGATAATGAACAAGAAACCTGGATCACTGAAGCAGCTCTAAAATTAATTTTGCCATTGCTCAGTCATTGTGTAGCCATCATCAAGACCAGGGGCAGTCTTACTAAATATGAGGGGCAGCCAATGTTATTACAGTTCCTATATATATACTTTCACGTGTGGCAACTGAATTCAATGAAATAAATTTTTCACCAATCAACACTTCGGAAAAAGTTGAACAGGGGGGAGTTAAACTTCATCAATGTACCGTCGGCCTTTCAAGAGCCCTTGATCAAATATATAGAGCTCTGTGAAACCATTGGCCATGATGACTGCCCACATGTTTCTCTCTGCCATACCTATCTCTTTCCAGGATATTTTCGCTTCTATAAACTCTACCAGACTTCACCTAAACCAGTTTATGTTTTGCATTCCAATATAGATTGAACATATTCTCAACATAGAAAAATATCGTAGTCCAGGCATTATCAGTTAAACTGTAGTGAAGACAGCATATTTGCAAACGGGTGTTGCGGTGGAGCACATTCAACAAGTTTTCGGATGCATAATTCTCCCCCTCTTGCATGCATCTTGTACCAATATTTGAGTTGGAACAGAACGAAGTTGATTTGCTATTTGACCAATTGTGTCCGGTCAATTTTTTTTCCTTGAAAAAGCAATATATCGATATCCTTGGGGTGTAGTACTATTTGGAAAACCTATCTCCAAATTTCACAGTTTCACAGAGCATACCGCATTTATACGAATTTCCACACGTTGATGCGTCCTGTTTCTCACTGTAATCGCGTAAAATAACGTATATCCTTAAGTTTTACCCACCAGTTTATTATGTTTACTGTACATAAGTAACAAATGAAAACGTCAACAAAAGCAGAATATGTTAATTATTTCAGTTAAAGTAATGTATCCTAAAAATCAAATTCTTGTTCTCTCAACTATTTTTACGTAATGAATGGACTAAAAGTTATATGCAGTTCTTGTGTAAATGATTAATTGTTTCTCTGTTCTTATAATTTAAAGGAAATTTCAGGAAATACTTCACCTTATGTCTATTCTTCATATGATTAAAGCAGTCTTATATATATATACTTTTAACATTTTTGTTAGAAAAAGAACTCATAAGTTCAGAACATATTTTTAAAAAATAAATGTCAGAATAATAGAAATTCTTGTGGTTGTGGCGCATGTATAAGTTTACCACACATTCTTAAAAAATTTTAAAAATTTCCATAAATACGCAATTTTTCGCTTAAGTAATGAATCAGAAAATCCATTGAACATGTAAGCGAAATGAGGAACTATGGAACTTGTTCTAAAAAAATGAACAGAATTCAAAGTATACTAAAATATGCTGTTCTCTGTGTGATAGCGAGGTTAGAATACGATATTAATATTATAAAGTTTTGAGCTATATGAAGAGATACTCTGAGTTTCTACAATGTTATTTAAGACTATATAAGCTAAAGTAGATTTATAAATAATTTTCCAAGCCTCCATTTCTTATTCTGTGCATTTGCTCTAAAGAAATCTATACGAGAAATACTTTGATTACAAACTAAATTGTGTAAACTGTTTTCGTGCTTCTTACGTTTTTATGTTGTTGATTTCGTTAAAGAATATATTTATGAAAAATTGTTTCTTGACATACAATTCTGAGATTTCATTTACTTTAAATCTTAATAGTGAAGTAAATAGATTATTTTTTTGATATTCTTGGATTGTGGTACTTTAGATTTTACACATTAATTTTAGAGCAAAAAAATTTTAGGGTTTTGCAAATTGTATTACTTTTCTGAATTTTTTATTTCAGCCCAGTAATATTGATAAACAAAATAATAGGCTCACGCCTTAAAGATTTTTTTTTTTTTTTTTGCTTTACCCAGCAATCTTAGCCTTAAGCGAAATAGTTTTCTAATATATTACTGTGACTTATTTACTTAGTCCTGTAATGCATTGTCATTTCCTTACTTATGGTTTTGCTTTTAAATTTATCTCATAACTTAGTATATTCGGCGTGTTCAGATGAAAGTGATTCGAAGCTTCGTATGCGAACAATTTTCAATGTATTTCCCTGAAACAAACGTGATAGTGAAAGTCTATGTATCATTTACAAGCGTGTGTAAACATATTTGTGATAAATGCATTCGTAAGGACGTCGCATTCATTTAAAAAGGGCTGATAGGGATGCAACTGCTTCCAAAATGGACCAGTAAGGTGTAATAAAGTTTTTAATACTGCAAAGGTGTAAACCGGAATGAGCCGGAATTTACAACTTTTGTTGCGCTACAGGGATGACGGTGACGGCTTTGTGCAACAGGTAGCTGAGGATAAAACCTGGTGTCACCACTTCCAGCTGGAAGTCCGTCAGCATGCAATGGAAACATCCCAACTCACATAGGCCCTAAAAATTCAAAGCTCGGCAGTCAGCCGGAAAGGGGATGTTGACGGCCTAGTGGGTCAACGATTTCACTCCAACGATGGCGTAAAGGCTGCAGTTTTGAACTGGTTCCATGATCAACCGACATTATTCTTCGTGGATGGAATTCGTAACTTCCTAAGCAATAAGACGTCTGCCTAAATGCCATGGGTGATTTCTTTTAACAAACTTTGTACGCATTTCACTCATTAAATATATTATCGTTTCTATCTCTGTATCTGTCTAATTTCTGACCCGACGCATCTCATGAATACACACCTCCAATCCCTTTCATTTGAACACCCCTTATATATCGGGGTTAAGAAGATGCTCGAGTTCAAATTATGAAAACATGTTGTTGTTCCTGGTGACAAACGATTGATGGTGTCAGATGGAGAAATTCCTCATGGCAATGGGCTACTTTTATGGCCTTCTACCTCTCTTTCCCTTCCACAAACCTCTAGACAGGACTTGCGTCATGACGAATATTTAGAGGGCTCACATGCCGCACAGGCCTTAAACATTTACATACATCCATGCCTTCTCCGGGGTTCAATCCCAGACCCTACGGCACAGAAGTCATCGTCATTAACTACTGTATCGGATGGATGGCAATTATGAAAACATTTACTATTTATTGAGTTAGGAATAAATTTTTATTTTCATTCTATACCTCACGTTTTACTTTCAAGAAATGGTATAATAAGCCTTTTTGAATAATTACAGAACGTGCTGCTCTTGTAGCAGTGTCCTGTAAATTAAAAGACTTGGTAATGTGATTTAAAAACACACAATGATAAGTACAATACATTTCAAGCACTTGTCTCCTTCCTAGTTCCTGTTTTTGCAAGATAATAACACAGAAAATCTAATTTTATATTCAGAATTTTGTCTTAATTTAGGAAACATTATACTGGTGTCCAAAAGTTAAGCATAAATCGTAAAATGCGAAAAACATGGAGTAAATATTCGTAAAATTATTCCAAATTTCTTGCGGATATTAATTGGGTGCAGAAGAAACATTGGGTTTATGCAAAACTTTTCAGTCGACTACGTCCTGCGCGAAACACCGGCGCATGTCGGAACGCGGAGAAACCGATTCACACAGCATAGGCAGTTCAGACAAGTTTCCTGCAACTGCTGTGCGAAGGAACGTTGTTAACCATCAAACAAGGTGAATGATGGCACAAAGACGCCAATTGGACATGTTTACGAAAGGAAAAATCGTTGGAATGCTGGAATCCTCACGATCACAAACCGAAGTGTCGCGAACTCTGAATGTGGACCAGTCTGTGATCTTAAGACTGTGGCAGAGGTTTCAAAGAACGAGAGATGTTAACCGACAACCAGTATCAGGTCGACAAAGAGTCAAAACCCCTCGCCGAGACCGATATCTGGTAATAAGTGCGCGACGTCAGAGGGGCAATACTGCCAGAGCACTGGGTTCGGTGCTCACAGTGACCACAAGAATACGAATTTCGAGACAAACTGTTTACAGGAGACTCAGTCATGCTGGCCTGTATGCCAGAAGACCAGCAGTTTGCATTCCCCTTACGTATGCGCATAAATGCGCTCGTTTGAATTGGAGTTTGAAATATCAACATTGGAGTGTGGGAGAGTGGGACAATGTGATGTTCAGTGACGAGTCCTGGTTTAGTCTGAGTAGTGATTCTTGGAGGGTAACGATATGGAGAGAACGTGGAACACGTTTTGAACCAAGAAACATAACTGAAAGACATCATTTTCCATTAAGGGGAGTAATGGTATGGGCAGGCATCATGATGGACGGCCGCACAGACCTCCATTTCTTTGACACGGGGTCTGTGACTGCTCAAAGATACAGAGACGAAGTTCTTGAGCCTTATGTTCTCTTGTTTCGAGGTGCTGTCGGTCCTGACTTCGTATTCATGGATGATAATGCGCCATGTCTCTCACCGAGCGGTGCTGATTGATGACTTCCTTGAAACGGAAAACATCCAGCGCATATAGTGGCATGCGAACTCCCCTTATTTAAATCCAATCGAGCATGTATGGGATATGATCGGAAGACAAATTGCAGCCCTTTCGCATCCACCAAGCTTCGTTACAAAACTGAAGAGAGCTCTCCAAGAAGCTTGGAACCGTTTGAGCCCACAACTCATTCATCATCTCATAGTAAATTTCGTAAATCGCTATGCAGCGTGCCTGGCTGTCAGAGGTGACCACACGCCTTATTAAACTGCAGCATCAGTATTTTATTTAATGTTTTCTTTCATTTTTTCTTTAAAGTGTGAATCCTTTCTACGTTCAGTTTTCTTTCAAACTGCTACTTTGGATAATAAAATTCATTACCATTCTTTTGATTTGCTTCCTTATTTTATAACCGTTTTACACTCGCATATCGCGTTTCCCGCCATTCTGTTTTACAGTTCCTTCTTTATTCACATAATTATCAATTATGCCTAACTTTTGGACACCAGTGTATATTACTGTACACATTCCTTCTGAACGCTTCCAAATGTTGTGTTATAGCAAAGTACTTATCATTATTCCAGATTTATATTAAGGAGATTTAAACTGTGTGTGAACGTGTAATAACCACCCTTCCCGTCTATCCTGTAACCCAGCTAAAGGTGTGGAAGGAAGTGATGGATGATTCGACATGATAATTTCCAATTATTTTATTTAGCACTTCAATCGATTCAAACACAATTCAATGCAACACAATAAATAGGATGTTCCAATCAGTCAACAGAAAGAGGGGACGAGAGTCGCGTTTTGGGAGAATACATTTAATAAATCAACCCCTGTAAAATAGTCGATCTACTACCTCAATATTACTTTACACCGTAGATATGTAACTATTGGTCACTTAATTTCTATAAGACTTTAAATATCAAACATAATATGAAGGTGACAATACCTGAACTGTAGGCAGTCTTCTAATCAATTAAGGCTTAATTTATCAATATCAACTTCATGTCTTTAATCTTTCACAAGGCCTTTCTAACTTTTTGCGATATTCTTCACCTTGTATTTCTCTTGTCACCTTTAGTTAACTAACCATTTAACTTTCTACTATCTATCCCTCTCTCTTCACTTTCTAACTTTCTAGTAAGCGAACCTGAACTATATATAATAAACTTAATTTGCATATCGCGTCTTCTTCTTAGGAGAAAATTGATAAATTTTGAGTGCCCCATAGATTTCCCTCCTAGTGTAAGGATGCGTGTAGAACCGTCACAAACGTTAAATCAAAATATCGTATAACGCTAATCAAGGGAACATCTCTATGTGTGAAACCATATGTTCTTGGGAGCGAAGTCGAGGCCGATGATATTTTATGTAATAATATCTTTGATTTAAGATAAACCTAAAATATAAAGACCCTAAGATAAACCTAACCTTATAAAAAAAAAGTCTATAAAGCATTAAACAACCATGTCTTACCAATTTTAAAGATATAATTATAAGTCAATTTTTGCAACACTAGCAATGTTTAAATTTTACAAAGAGAATATTTTTTTAAAAAAAATAAATTGTGATTGCTTAACATTGATCAGAAAAACTCTCTAAGTATGAAAGAGTAGTTTAACTGATATTTCTCAATGAACAGATATTTACTTCGTATGCTTATTCCTGAGCAAACGAATGACAAGACATTTAGAATGACGACTGGAAGAAGGCCAAAACAAACTCATAAATGACTTGATGTCTCAAATTTAAGGATCCCCGCTCTAGCTTTCCTGTCGTCATAACTAACTAAAAAATAAATTTCGATTTATGGAAACCATTCAGGATGTTCTATAATAAAAGTACAGCGACCAAAATTACCTGAGACCGAAAAAAATGACCAACAATACCTCTCATTTCATGTAATATATGTATAAGTTTAGTATCAATGAGAGCAAAGTAATTTACATTTAAATTGTTTTTATGTTAAACATGTTTGCTGCTATATTTCGCCAATCTGTCATTCATAATAAAATAAATATAAGAAAAAACAGTTTTTTTTTATATGAGAAAAAAGCCTATGGATCGTTTTTGTTATGGAAATTTAATACCGGGAAAATATTTTTACAAAATTAGTTCGAAATTTTCACATTATTCACTATTTATCACAATAAAAAAAGGCTCAAAGAAACACAAGAAAAGTTTTTAGAGGGTCACTTTTATATTTTTAACTATTTCGCTTTGTAAATATTTTTTTTTTCTATTTCTTCGATTTTATTTCTTCTAAAAAACCCAAATTCCTTTCCTAAAGTTTTATGTAAATAAACAAAGAGCGCTGCATTTTTAATGTTAAATGGGCTTTCTCTATGCATTGAATAAAGCTAGGTATTGCGTAGTTTAAATTTATCGATTGAAAAAATACCCATATAATTGGCACAATATGTCCTACTAGAATTCAGTGCCAAAATTTGCAACCAACCAGCTTGTTTTAACGGCGTTTTTGGATGCATTCAAAAAGAAATTGTTGATTTATTTTTCCGAAAGAGAATTATTACCATCTACCATTATAACTGTTGCGTTGATACAATTATAAATACGAGGATTTTAGGCAGAGGAAAATCTATAACTTGATGCATAATTTAGTTGCAACTTACTTAAATCTTACATTTTTGTCTGCTACCCGTTGTTTAATTATTCTACCTCAAAAACTTTGAGGCCTACTGTTATTTTACCTTTCACTTTTATAAATTAAAGAAGAAATATTTTTAAAAAAATTATTTTAGTTCTTAGTACATCTCCTGTGAGTTAAGCATTATAATCGTGTGAATTTGGCATCTAAAGCTTTACAAATATCATAATTTAAGCCCAGATTTTATTTCTATATAAAATAACGAATTGAGTTACCTAAAATAATCTCATAAAGTAAAAGATATATTTTAATCATGGTAGTACCTTTATGCGCTTATTTTTTAATGTTATTATTTGTCATTTAAAAGATTTGGAGGGAGAAATTTTCATGATATAAACATTTAAAGAGTTAGGTCTGAATCTTCCAAAATGAGAATTCGCTTAACTTAATCTCGAATTACGACTACTCGGGGAAATACTATTGCGACTTAATATCTCCAATTTTTTCACAAAAGAAACCTCACATGAATCTCACAAAATCTTCATTTGTATAATATATTTCTCAAAACATATATAAAACTATACCTCGAAATTAATTTATTCATATCTTCTAAATATAAGTTTTTTTACGACTTCGTTTTTCAAATTCTATAGTGTTTAACGTTATATTATCTATATTATATTAACATTCTATACTATAAAGCAAGGTAACGACTTAGCACATCCATCAGGGAATGTAATTATCACTCTCACTAACCAGACATTTAATATTTTGTCATTCTTTATTTTGGGTAATTTAACGATGCAACGTTCCACCCCCAACCGTTCGGTCAGTCACCTAACAAATTACCTTTCGGATGCTCTTAATTCGATCGGAAATTATCGCGGCTACTTAGGTAACAGTTTCCTCTGTTTTATTGCTTCATGCACGCAGTTAATAGAACGACAGAAACAGGGTCCATTGCTACTTTATATTAACGTTGTCCTCTGAGAATGACAACGAATTCACTATTACAAGTATAATTTTTTTAAATTTATTACATCATTTAAGTTAATTCGTCACTGCAATGCAGAATCACATAATAATTGAAAATATGAAATCTAATAATTAAAATACCAATAAAATTCGTGAAGAATCCATGTTTTTTTTAATACAGTTAATATGTAGACATAGTGTGTCGTGCAGGGATGGCGAACCTTTTTGGGAAGAGTGTTATAGTTTGATAAAAAAAAATATTTATGCGTACCATTTCAACTTTTCCAACAAACAAACATGGAAAAGTTGAAAAATGTTACTTATAAGCTTATTATGGAATTTTTACGCAAATAGCACATTTTTTTAATGCAAGTCCAAAACTTTAAAATAATATAATAAATAAGACGAAAATACACAAACTTGGGTTTTATTCTTAATTAACTTTTTATAAGTTCAATCAATTAAGTTAGGTATAAAATAAAAATGAGTAACTTGAATCATTTAATTCAAAATAATTATTAAACGCTCAGTATCTACTTAATGTGGCTTTTGAATTACTACTTTTTTTTACCAACCTTGAAAACATATTCAAATTTAAAAGTAGATGAGAATTTTATATTAAACCATTCAATATAAACAGCGACCATTCCTTATATATATCATTATTAAAGATATTAAATAACTCCAAATGATACGTATATACTAATTTCTGTAAGGGAAATGCAAATAGAAATCAATAAGTCGAACAAGTCCCAGAATAGGTAAATTTATTTTTTTAAATAATCTTTTTTTCTCTACACGATTCCGTACATTTGATTACTTTGCATTAAATTCTTGAAAACATATTAATTAAAGGGATAACATTATTTAATTTCGTAATTTATCGATAATTTATATTTTTCCCGATCTACAGCGATGTATATCTGCATTGAGTTTTGAAAGGTATAATAGAAAACATTCCATGTAGAAAGAGAGAAATACACTACACAAATAAAAAATTATAAAAATTAGGAAACTCATCATAAAGTGAAGGCTTATCTCGACCCCACAAAGCACCTTTCAATAAAATTACAAAACTATAACTCGGTCGCTGACAGTCAAAATCACACTTTTATTAAATTTAATATTTGACCATTTTCTGATTGTATCATACTGACGAACAGTAAATAATCCAAAATAATCTCAATTGCTTGAAAACTTCATTCCATTTCAATCTAACAATATCTATGCAACCTCTTTTTGTTTTTTATGAAAGAATCTTTGTCTTACAGATGCCTGTGTACTTCATTACATTGCTTATCACGCACGCTCCTGATGCTAATTTGCCATATAGTACAGACCACACATCGTAACAAAGGCCAGAAGATGGCATTGGGTATTATTAGAGCTGCAGATTCCGATGGATAGCGTTGCTAGCGACCTCGATAATTGAATGCGGTGATTCCGGTTGCAATCTTTAATGAGAAATGGCGATTGTTGCTACGAGTCCGAGCGCTGTTCGAAGTGGTCATTGGACGAAACGGCCTTTCTTCACCATAAATTTGGAAGATGTCACATAAATTTCATTTGCTCGAATGACGATAACAACAAATGATTAGTCGACAAAATAATGGTCGTATTTTTCGATAATTCTCAGCAAATATACAGTACCTTGAAGCATTCCCTGTTTCGTTATTCAGTCATTCTGGTTTCTCATTGTTTCTGTTTCATTATGATGGGGATAACTGAAACTGTAACTGGAATACAATTACATATTGGACTGAGAACAAGTATTGTATTTGCTATTAAAGATGGTATGCGAAGCGGAAGATCCGCCATTTTCAACCACTGTTGAATCAAGATATTGGAAGTTGCGATATTGAAACAATCACATGGAAATGAATTTATCAAAAGAATTAGATTTATTAGTTTAAAAAAATATTTTTCTAATATCAGTTCCACCTGGAAGAATTTGCTAGTCATTAATTTGTGCTAAAATCATAGATTTTTACTGTTTTAACAAATTAACAAACAATTTTTTTAATAATTTATAATTGGTTTTACTGGTTCATAATAAATAGAAATAAATAGAAACTATATTAAAATTTTTTGAATGAATTTAAGATTTCACACAATAATACGTATACTTCTCCTTCTCTCATTCGGCTTTTTCCCCTTCCTAGTACATTACAGTTTTTCTATTCATGTATCAACAAAATTATTTTTGTGCGGATTACGTAGATTTAAAAGTTTAATTTAATAATATGTATCATTTAAACGTTTAAATGATACATATATTTTTAAGCTACGTACGGAATTCGCTTTTCTAGTTATCGGAGAAACAGAAACATCCTTGTTGATTTAAAAGTTTTGGAATGGGCGATTGAATTCGATTAATGAAATGTTAGAATAAAAAATTAAACTGACCAATGTGTGTAAATGTATTATGAGAATGAATGAATGAAACATGACTTGTGTGAGCAAATACATAACGCATAAACAGAGCGAAATTCGTATAAAAATGAAAAGTTAGTATAAATAAAATACAATTCGTATGAATAAATACAAAACATGTTAACAAAATAGAATTCGCAGAGAACAAGACATGAATATAAACAAAATACAATTCAAGTAAACGAAATTGTATCTCAATGGGTCTGGATAGCATCATTAGTAATAGAAAAAAATTGAAAGAGAGTAGGAAAATATATTATAAGTCATACCCTTTATTTCTATTTTTTAATGAAAAAGTCGATTCTTGTAGCCATTTCCCAAAAAAATATTTACTCTCTCTCTCTCTCTAAACCATTTTATAATCACATTACAAAATTAAAAGCTCTTCGAAGGCATGTCTGGCTGAAATTAATTTGTTTCTAAATTAAAATAATTAACACTCGAATAATCTTTATTAAAAAAAATGGATTTTTGAAAAGAGAATATATCAAAGGAAATTGAATTCACTGAGAGAGTATGGTATAAGCTGATTAAACGAAGGGACACCAATTATGAAAGAAAAAGCTTATGAGTGAGCTATTTTGATTTGATATGAACATTTTCAAGCTTTAAATGCAAGAATGCATTTATTAGAAAAAACGAAATGCTTATTCTGGTCTCGAGGTACGAAATCTCGTTTATTTCTTGCGATTTAATTAATTCTTATAAAATGTTTAACATTTAATTTAATTTTCATAAAAAGTTATTTTTTTCAAGAATATGTTTTAAGTTCCTTCAACGAATTTCACGGACTTTTTTTTTCTTTTCTTTCTGGATATTTTTTCTGGTAACAAAATGATTTTCTTCACATTGAAAAGTGAATTTTCGCGTTATTCAGTCTCTCACAATTAGTTGAATTTTGATATTTTTATAATCCAACTATAAGTTAAATACAAAAATCTTTGAACGTAAATGATACTGCATGTACATTAAACATTTCGAATAGCTGAATTCCTTCTTGTGACCAACTTTCTCTAAATATTCTACGTTAATTTTAATTTCCTTTCATTTTTCTGCTTTTAAAAGCGCCTTTCTTTTTTTAATTATTATTATTCCTTTTTACTAAACAAATGATAACATTTAAAACACACTATTTTTTGTGTATAAAGTATTCTCAATTTCATGTTATTTCACGAAAAACACTAAGCAAATTAAATTCTCAAACAAGCCTTTTTTATTACCTTCCTTTACAGAATCAACATAAATATATTTAAGAATTATTATAAAAGGAATTTTTATTTTTATTTTTTATTAAAAACTTACCGAATAGTCCCTCATGCACTCCTCTATATGTGTGTGCTTGAGATTGCACCGCACCACAGTTTTGGAATAACTTTATCTTGCCAAATCTCAAGTTTAATAGCTCAAAAAGGGAAATTTTTTTTGTCTATATGCCCGGTAACCTGCTTTAAGAGTCGATTTCCGTAAGACGCGTTCATAGTGAATTTCAAATCAACAAAAGAAACATGCATACCAAATTTCATTACAGTAGGTCTAGTATCTTGAAAACCAGATTTTGTTTATCTATCGCCCCAGTAATTCCTCCCCCCCCCACCCAATATGAGTCAATTTACGCAAAACTAATTCTTAATGGATCTCTTCTCAACAAAAGAAACATGCCTGTCACATTTCAAGCCTAAGGTCTAATAGTCCAAAAATGGGAATATATATTTATCTATAACACCTAGGGATTGCAATATCGGAGCAAAAGTATTCGGTGTTTCAAAGAACTTAATACCGGGAAACCGGTTTTAATACCGGTATTTGAAATTTAAGAAAAAGAAAGAAAACATAGGTTTCTTGGTTTTACTTGCCAGTTTTATTAAAGGGTGTAAGTATAACAAGAAATAATTTGTAACTTATAAATTACAACAATATATAAAGAATCACAAAAAATAAATAAGTAAAGGAACATCCCATTTATTTAAATCACAAAAAAGTGCAAATATCACTATTCACAGTCTGTGGTACTATTACAAATTTTTGAAATGTTCTTAATGTTTTAAAAGTAAAATTTTTGAAAAGTGTTCTTAAAAAATATAATGCATCAACTGTACTGTCATTAAGCCTAGATTATAATTTTGTGCAAAATTATCAACTTCCGTAAACGCTCTTTCAGCATCTACGCTACACTGCGAGAAACGATCTTCAAAACTGAGAGCAAACAGCTCACTTTTGAGTACTTCACATTCTCAAAATAGCTCCGATGCACGCTTACTCAAATCTGAGAATCGGATATTCTCATATCGAGACACAAGTACATTCTCATTTTTGAACCGTTACGGGATCAAATTTTTGAGAATGAAAGATCGATATGAGTATATAATGCACTCATATTTGAATCTGTTAATGTATCAAATATGAGTTAAAACAATAAAATGAGTATGAATAGCATTTATTTTCGGTACTGTTGATCTAATATGAATTTTTAACAGAAAAATATTTATTAACCCAAATCTTAAGGGATTTAAAAATGTGATACCTGAGTTGTAAATTTTCACTTTCTACATCTTACGTATTATTTTATTTTCATTTCATGAAATTTTTACACTTAACTTCGAAATCAAAATTCATTTTACATTTATTGTGTGTAACAAAAAGGTACTCGCATATTATCGCGAAAGTGCCTAAGTTAAAGATAACTCGCCAAAATTGGCAGTAACGATTTCGCATGTGTCCTACGCGCTGAATTAGCAACTATGTACTTCGTTTTATATAATGTCGCCAATACGGTGGCGACAATACGCAAGTATCAACAAAAATATTACTTTTCGAGGAAAAAAAATGCAACTATTATTTGATCACAAACTGCATGTCTTCGAACTTTTACCGCAAATATAAATCTTTGAAAACTGCAAAAATGAATTCGATGTAATAGTTAAACAAATGTGTATGCATTTTGAACTAGTTTCAGAAGCAATTTGATTCATTATTTATATTTATGTTTCTCTAGAAGCATTATATTGTTTCCTTAAAATCATATACAAGCAGAAAATTAACTTTTATTTAAAAAAATTCAGCCCTTCAATAATAAGTTATTAGAAATATCTAGGAAACATTATGATAAATAACAGATTTTTCTAAGTAAAAATTTCAAAACAATGCCAGAAATAAATAGCTTTTTTACATATTATGTAACCTGAAGAAAAAAACCTTTTGACTAAACTAACACTCATTAGGCCCAGGTGTGTAAGTACTCTTTATATCAATTGTTTTGTTTAAATAGAAACATCTATCCACATGGAAATAAAGAAAATGCATTGCTATATTAAAAATTAAGATCGTTTTTTGTTAAATCAACTGATTTTACACTCTCCTATCACCAAAGAAAACAAATATTATAGTTTTTAAGTTAATGGTTTTTTTAAAATTAAAATACTTAAAAATTTCAGTCCTTAGAAGAATGTAAAAACAACTAAAACAGTAGATTTTTGCATTAAAAAACATTTAAAATAAACAAGTTTTTAACCAACTGGAAAGAGTTTTTAGAGAAGTTTTCTGCACCCATTTAAAAGAAAAAATAACATCCCAAGGAGCAACAGAATCATAATCTAGCCATTTTTCTACTTTATACAGCATTTTATTTTCAATTATTCACTGTTAACAAGAAAAATAAAACAAACCAAAATCATATTGTTGAAATATTTATTCTGGAAATTGTACACATACATATATACATAAAAAATAAACAAGAATATAAGTGAAATTTGTGAAATTTTTTTTTATAAACACTATCTAATCCATATTATAGTCAACTCCATCCTTATTTGTGCAGAACAGATTATGTTTTAGTGTAATATATATTGAATTATTATTGTAAATATAGGAAAGTGTGTAAAAGTACATAAATAAACAACTTTTTAATTTTTTTTATCAAATCATGTCTTTGAGTTACAAAATGTGAGTGAAAATGCCTTTCAAACAGTGTTGTTTCAAATAAATTACATGTTAGGATATGAGAGTCATCTAAATTATTTACTGCAGAATTTATAGATAGCTGGTTCTGAAAGGAATTTTGAAAGTTTTCTCATTAGAGTAAAATTTTTACAAAGGTTGTTCATAATTATATAGTTTTCGAAATGACTATCTACAAAATTTAGCATAACACATGTAGTGATATGATATACCTGTATGAGTATTTAGAACATAAGGACAAAGGCTACAATGTGAAACCAATGGTCTTTGGCAGAAAGTGCAAAATGTATGAAATTCATAGATTAATTTTATCCATAAAATATGTATAAAAAAAATTCAGAGCTATATCAAAATTTAAAACAAATTATGAGTGGAAACATTAAAAATCAAGATTTGTACTAACAAGCAGAAATGAAATTAGTGCAAATTAAAAATAAAGCATTTATAATTTAGAAACAAGATAAAAGATTTAAAAAATACAATTTTTATAAATATTGCACGTCTACCTGAATTTCACATTTATAAAAACAACAGTTAAAAAAATACCACACATTGGAACAATATATACAGGAACTAATTTGCTATCAGTACACTACACATTAAACATCTTTTAGAAGTGGTTTTGAAATCGCTGCAAAAATTTTGGCATCCAATAGTATTCAATCAATGATGATGGTCTCCCACTAAGAACTCAACACGACAATAATTTAAAAGAATGGCTTATTCCTGGCAAAAAAGGAATTACATTAAGAAGCAAAAACATAAGTACTTTTTTTTATAGAAAACCAATTAGAAAAATATGAATGCCAGGATTTAAAGAAATAGAACAAAAGGTATTTAGAAATGCCAAGAAAAAAGCAGAAAAAAATAAAATTGAAACTGGAAAAATAATAACTGCATATAAAAGAGTGGGGTGCTCAATATCAATTGTTATAATTTCTTACTAGTTCTATTCCAAAATGCAGAGTTAGTGTAAAAATGTAGTACAGAGGACCCCACGCCTTTACCACGATGACATTAATTTTCTAGTTAATCATTTTATTCTTATATTAAGATTTATTTCTTACTTTTTAGTTTGATAAAAAAGCATGTTTCTTAAAACTATAATTTAAATTAATTGTGCTTCAAATACGTCAGACTGAACAAATTACGTATTATCACAACAAATGCCAAATCTAATAATAACACACCAAGTTGGCAACCCTGATTGGTAATTGCGTCTTATTGCAACCTATTAGCGATATTATATGAAATGAAGCACCTGGCAGCCAATTCAGTGTGTACCACACATAGGAAATCGGGGTGGCCAACTCAGCGAGTTATTTAGAGTCAGCGATTGTCGCAAAAATACACAAGTACCCTCCGAGTTCCTGTGTGTTGAACGTGCTGAATTGGCAAACAGGTGCTTTGTTTCATATAATGTCACCAATTGGTTGTGATAATACGTAAGTATATACCAAGATTTATGTTTTTTCACTTGTGTACAACATACCTGCATACAGGAGTTTTTGTACCCAAGCTGTATTAATTTTTGGTACTTTCATAATATTGCAACCATATTGGTGAAATTATATGTAATACAACACATGGTAGTCAATCTGGCGCATACGACACATGCAAAATCAGGGTCACCAACTTGGCACGTTATCTTGAACATTGGCATTGTTGTGGTAATATGTATCGTAAAATCTGGTGTATGGTGCACACTTTTAACACAAAAAATAAGATTGAATTTTATGCGTGCACGTTATATACCAGGTATAAAAATAAGAGCTTTAAAAAATGTGAGCACAGGAAAAAAAATTAGATTTCTACATAGATCAAAATAATGGTTATTTAAAAGAAATGGCATTCCTTATGAACTTAAAGGGTTGCACTTCTAGATGTATACTATTTTTTACTAAAGCTTAGAATAAATGACTTTCAAACTTTAAGAGCATGACTCGCATACATCTCAGGTTTCTTCATGAAAATGGGGGTGCACATTTTCAGCAAATAAACATAAAAATTAAAAATTGCTACTTGAAAGTATAAGTGCATGTAATACGATAGTATACATGATATGCCAGATTTTATGGTAAAAACATAATTTTTCTCTACTTTTCTTTAATGAGTAAAAGCATAAAATATATTTATATTGGGTTAAATATAAAGAATCTGATATATATACTTCATTTATTTTCATCCAAATAAACAAAACACTATAGTCACAATAAAGGAACCATAAAATAAATGTAATGAAATAATTTCTTTATGAGAACTTTTAAGACATTTTCCATAAGTTTACCAATAAGCTAGAAAAGTTCTTTAAAATCTACAAGAAATTAGTCTCTTAAAAAGATTACTAATTGAAAACAAAAATTTATTTTGTAGGCTTGCCTTTTTCAAGACATGCAAGCTATTTTAAAGTTCAATATGAAAATAAAACTATTCCAATGTAGCAAAGGAATACTTAAATTATTATTTGCCTATAAGCAAGTGCCCAAAAAATCAACAATGTGACTTATTATGAATCAAGTAAATTTCATTAAGATATGTGACTACCCAAAATTCGCAGTTTTGGTGAAAATTTTCAAAAATTACTTTTGTGTTTTTATTTTAAAGACTATACATTTAAGATTCCAAAAACACTCTATTTTTGTTTCTATGATATCTAGAAGCAAAGTTATAGCATAATTAGTAAACTGGAATTGGAGTTAACAAAACCAGATGCTGATCCCTACACAAAATATTTTTAAGATATTGAATTTAAATTTTCAGAACATGTATTATTTAGTTCTATCTGTGTTATGAATCAAACTCTAATCTCTGTGTATATACAGTGAACCCAAAAAGTGTTCGTACACTTGCAATTTCCTATAAAATTTATTGTTTCCGACTAATAAAAATTAATATTTTGGAATTGTAATTTTTTTATATCTGTAACTTGTTCTTGGTGGAATGACATAATTATTTTTTTAAAAATTGTATAACTATTATTTTTAAAAATTCATAATCAAAAAGCTCCTGAAAAATTACGCCACTAAAGTCTTAGAACACTTAACAAAAATCTCAACATAGCTTTAAATATTGTATTTCTTTCTTAATTTAGAACTTAGTAGGATATCTTTTAGTGTCCACAACAACTTTTGGACATCTTGATATAGATTTATTGAGTTTTTGTAATTTCTGCATTGATTTTCCTCCATGCTTCTGTGATTATTGTTTTTACTTCCCATTATGTGTTTATATGTCATGTTTTCTTTTTATTTTAAATCTAGTTCTCCCCAAATATGCTCTGCTGGGCTAAATAAATTGATTGAGGAGGTGTTTTCAAACTTTTGGGTACAGGTATAGAGACACCAGCAGTGTACATTGAGAGCAGTTCGCTTGGCGTCATTATCCTGTTAAAAAATGAAGTCGTCTGAAATATCCAAATTTTGAGAGGATAATTTAAAATTTCTCTTTAAAATATTTAAATAGAGCTCATGATTCTCAATACCATCAAAAAATACCAAATTACCTAATTCCTGAAGCCTATTTACACCCCCCCCCTCCCCCGCAAGAACACCTCTGTGTTGAATCATGGAGGTGGAGGAGCTCTTGTTCCACATAAATTCACTGGATTAAATGCCTCATTTTTTCCTTTAAAACTATTATATGCCCATCAGAACCAAAAATGTTGAATTTTCTGTCATCCCAATCACTTTCCTGTCAATTTTGAATTTTCTGAAACTTAAGTCACAAGAATCTAGTTGGATGAATGAACCATGGAAGTGGAAGTGTTCTTGCGTGGGGGCGTAAATCAGCCACAGAATTAGGTAATTTTTGATGGTATTGAGAATCATGAGCTCTAGTCAAATATTTTAAAGAGAAATTTTAAATTGTCTGTCCAAAATTTGATATTGAACACGACTTCATATTTTAACAGGATAATGATGCCAAGCGTACTGCTCTCAATGTACACCGCTGGTGTCTTTATACCTGTACCCAAAAGTTTGAAAACACCTCCTCAATCAATTTATTTAGCCCAGCAGAGCATATTTGGGGAGAACTAGATTTAAAATAAAAAGAAAACATGACATATAAACACATAATGGGAAGTAAAAACAATAATCACAGAAGCATGGAGGAAAATCAATGCAGAAATTACAAAAACTCAATAAATCTATATCAAGATGTCCAAAAGTTGTTGTGGACACTAAAAGATATCCTACTAAGTTCTAAATTAAGAAAGAAATACAATATTTAAAGCTATGTTGAGATTTTTGTTAAGTGTTCTAAGACTTTAGTGGCGTAATTTTTCAGGAGCTTTTTGATTATTAATTTTTAAAAATAATAGTTATGCTATTTTTAAAAAAATAATTATGTCATTCCATTAAGAACAAGTTGCAGATATCATAAAAAAATTACAATTTCTATACATTAATTTTTATTAGTCGAAATCATTAAATTTTATAGGAAACTGCAAGTGTACGAACACTTTTGGGGTTCACTGTATTTATGTACTTCATTGCATTTAAATGTAAAAAATATCATTAATTTTTTTAAAAATCGAGTTTTTGCATAAAATTTGGCATATTTAAAAAACTTTTAAAAGTAATACATATCTTTTAATTCCTAATATATAAAGATGTTCCATTATTTATGTACTGTATAAATATTATTTGAATACATTCATTAGAATTTTGTGTAAAAGATCCTAATTGCAATTTTTCATGAAAATTTTACTAAACTCGACAATTTTTATAATCTATAAAACTCTCCAGAAAACAGCAAAAGGGTTGAAAATTAGTTAAACATGAAGCTAAAGAGTTTGAGCTATAAATATGGTGAGTTTAAGAAATGTACAACTAGTAGAACATTTTTCATATTGTATTTAAATCTTTAAAAGCATTGTCTGAGAAACTATGTTTTTTGGCTTCACGGTAAAGTTCACAAATGGATTTCTTTTTAAGACATTGAATTAACATTTTAAGAAAACTTTTATTTTATTTTATTTGTATTATAGACTATAATCTCTGTGTATGTATTTATGCATTTTATTGCACATACAATTTGTGAGAAAAAACATGCTTTTTTTTAAAAAATTGACCAATTTCAAAAAAATAATGTAAATCTTATCGCTTTAGGCACAGATAATGATGTTATTTGTGTGCAGTTTTAATATTATTTGAATATATTAATTAGAATTTTCAATACAAGGTTTACTGTAACTGCAATTTTTAACTAAAAATTCCCAATCTATCCAAAATAATTTAAAATTTTGTGGAATTGTATTTTAATTCCTGACTCAAGTGTAGTATAGGGGAGAGGGCCCTTTCGATTTTTATATAGATATTATTGGTTAGATAACGAATTCATTCTGGCTTCGGGAAACCTATCGCTAAGTGAAGTAGCTTGGCGATCGATTTTGGTCACCAAAAAAATTTGACATCGCCAAGTATCTATACTACACTTGAACCTTAATTCCTAGTTCTATGCACACCCTTTTTAAAGAAAAAAGTGTTTTTTTAGTTGAAAATTTATGTTTCAATAAAATGCTCCAAACGTAGCCACATACCTCTTAAATTTGTTTTTTAAGTAATCCGCCAAAAAAAGGCAGATAATCACATTTTTTCGCTAAATTCCTATAAAAGCCTTACAAAATCAAAACAATCTAGTACTCATGTGTTCGTCCGCGGGTAGCGTGGTAGAAACGAAAAATAGTTCGGAAGATTTATGAGAACTAAATTTGTTGTTGAACCCCAATCTTTAAAATATGTAGCCAGTATATTAAAAAAACTTTTTTAATCCTGAATATCTTTTTAATTTGTTTGATAGTGTTAATTAACCATTTTTTGAAATTTTGAGTACATGTAATGTCTCATATTTGTAAAGGCATGCGTTCAAATCTGATATAAACAAACTCATTTCAAACTGAGTAAGTCCATGTAGTCATTTTTGAGTATTTCTTTTTTCTCCGTG